>JADRCH010000299.1:0-133343 GCA_019843965.1 Rhynchomys soricoides
TAGAGCTGGGTTAGTGGAAAGATATTGTTTAAATTTGACTTTATCATGGAATATCTTGGTTTCTACATTTATGGTGACTGAAAGTTTTGCTGGATATAGTTATCTGGGCTGACATCTGTGGTCTCTTAGGGTCTGCAAGACATCTGCCCAGGCCAGTCCAGCTTTTAGCGTCTCTGTTGAGACAGGTGTAATTCTGATAGGTCTGCCTTTATATGTTACTTGGCCTTTTTCCCTTGCAGCTTTTAATATTCTTTGTTCTGTTCATTTAGTGTTTTGATTATTACATGGTGGGAGGATTTTCTTTTCTGCTCCAGTCTGTTTAGTGTTCTGTAGGCTTCTTGTACAATCACAGGCATCTCTTTCTTTAGGTTAGTGAAATTTTCTTCTATGATTTTGTTGTAGATGTTTTCTGCACCTTTGAGCTGGGGATCTTCTCCTTCTAGTCCTATTATGTTTGGTCTTTTCGCAGTGTCTCATATTTCTTAGATGTTTTGTGTCATGAACTCTTTAGATTTAGTATTTTCTTTGACTGATTGTTGATTTCTTCAATTGTATCGTCTATGCCTCAGAGGCTCTCTTCCATCTCCTGTATTCTGTTGCTGATGGTTATGTTGTAGTTTCTGTCCTCTTTCCTGGGTTTTCTACCTCCAGGATTCTCTCAGTTTGTATTTTCCTTATTGCTTCTTTTACATTTTCAGGTCTTGGACAGTTTTATTCATTTCTGTCACCTGTTTGAATGTATTTTCCTGTATTTCCTTAAGGGATTTATTCATTTCATCTTTAAAGGCCCCTATCATCTTTATAAAATTGGATTCAAGGTCATCTTCTTGTGTTTCAGATTCGATAGGTTATCCAGGGTTTTTTTGTAGCAGGATAGCTGGGCTCTGGTTGTCCTGGCTCATGTTGATTGTGTTCTTACAATATCCTTTAGGCATCTAGTTTTCCCTGGTGTTGGCTGGAAGATCCTGATGACAGCAGGATTTCTCCAGAAGGCAGAGGAGCTATGGGCCAGACAATGGAGGTCAGGGTATTGGACTCTGCTGGTTATGCCTCAGGAGAATCCCACTGGCAAGGGGTGGGTTGGGCAATGCTCCAAGCTGGTAGTTCTTGAATCCCCTCCCCAAGCATGTGGAAGCAGGAGGCCCTTGGTGTCCTGCAAAGCTCCTTGGGACTGAAGGGCCAGACAATGGAGGTCAGGGAACTGAGTGCAACTCCCCTCTCTCTTTCTTTTAATGTATTTGACTAAAGTTTTGTCAGGCTTATTAGTTTTCTCAAAGAACCATCTCTTTGTTTCATTGAGCATTGTGTTGTTTCTGTTTCAGTAACTTCAACCTGATTTGGTTATCTCCTCTTTTCTACTTTTGCGGGCTTGTTCTTGGTTTTCTACTGTCTTCAGGTGCGTCACTCTTGCTGTTTGTTGGTAGGACATAGTGCTATGCTCCTTCCTCTAGTACTGCTCTATTGTATCTCATAGATTCTATTATGTTGTATTTTCATTTTAATTCATTTATAGTAATTTTACCATTTTCTTCTTGACTTCATTCTTGGCCCTATTATCTTTAAGTAGTCTTTTACTTAGTTTCCATGAGTTTGTGTACTTTCTATAGTTTCCATTTCTATTGATATCCAGCTTTATTCTATTTTGGTCAGATATAATACAGGATATGGCTTCAGTTTTTCTATGTTATAAATACTTGCTTTTTCCTACAGTGTTTGGGTGGAATTTTCTATAGATATATTAGAGCCATTTGATTTACGATGCCCTTAACTCCAGAGTTGTTCTTTTGTTGTTGGTTTGGTTTGGAGGGGTAGTGGCTGATCTGCCTGTTGGTGAGAATAAGGTACTGAAATCACCACAATCACTGTGTTGAGCTCGATCTGTGGTTTTCGGATCTACTGGGGTCTCTTTTATAAAATTGGATGCCCCTTGTGTGGCTTATATATGTTTAGGATTGTGATGTACCATTGGTTGCTTTTTTGTTCTTTAGTATGTACGTAGCATCCTTCCCTATCCTAATTAGTTTGGGCTTGAAATCTATTTTTTCAATACTAGACTAGCTATACCTGCTTACATCTTTGTTCAATGTGCTTGAAATAGCTTTTCTTATCCTATCCCCTGTGGTGATGTCTGGCCTTGAAGTGCGCTTTGTTATCGACAAAGGGAAACATTTGTTTTCTGTTGGTAGGAATACAAACTGGCATAGCCTCTATGGAAATAAATGTGGTGGCTCCTCAAAAAGCTGGGACATAGCAGAGTGTGGTCGCATATTCTTCTAATCCTAGCACTCAAGAGGCAGAGCCAGGCAGATCTATGTGAGTTTGAGGCCAGCCTGGACTATGTAGTGAGTTACAGGCCAGCTAGGACTATGAAGTAAAATCTTGTCTAATTAGAAATACATTTATCACATGAGCCAGCTATACCACTCTTGGAGATAGATACACACACACACACACACACATACACACACACATATACATCTCCATCCATCCATCTATCCAAAAGACTTGTTAATCCTACTAAGGAGATGCCTGCTCATATACTCCTTGTTGCCCTAGTTAGCCTGAAAATGCAGAAAGCCTAGGCAGCAATCAGCTGATGAACAGATAATGGAAATGTGATACACTTAAGAATATTATTTGCTCTTAAGGAAAATTAAATTATAAATTCTGCAGGTAAATTATAGATCTAGAAATATTCATTGTGCAGTGACCAGACACAGAAAGACAAATCTTATTTGTTTTCTCTAATTTGTAGATACTAGTTGTCTTAGGGTTTCTATTCCTGCACAAACATCATGACCAAGAAGCAAGTTGGGGAAGAAAGGGTTTTTTCAGCTTATACTTCCACGTTGCTGTTTATCACCAAAGGAAGTCAGGACTGGAACTCAAGCAGGTCAGGAATCACGAGCTGATGCAGAGGGCATGGAGGTATGCTGCTTAGTGGCTTGCTTGCCTCTCCTGGCTTGCTCAGCTGGCTTTCTTATAGAGCCCAAGACTACCAGCCCACAGATGGTACCACTCACAAGGGGCCCTCCCCCCTTGATCACTAATTGAGAAAATACCTTACCGCTGGATCTCATGGAGGCATTTTCTCAACTGAAGCTCCTTTCTCTGTGATAACTCCAGCTTGTGTCAAATTGACACAAAATAAGCCAGTACATTAGTTTTAAATCTTCAGATATGTGTGTTCAATTTAGAATATCCAGAAATTAATAAGGGGCCCTGGGTGGTGGGAGAAAGGTGGATGCAATGGTATAGAGTGCTAAAGAGGTTCTGGGAACAGAAATACATACTTGTGGAGTTGCCCTAGAATGGAACAGCAGCACTCCTACTGTAAGCCCAGAATAACAAATAAAAAGCCTGTGCCAGCATGAGTTACCTCCTCTGGAGTTATTGGCTAGGGGCTGTCCCATAGACTTCAAAACATCACTCTATTCCAGTGCTCTTGGTTACTCTCTCCCCAAACTTGATGACAAGACACTATTTTTATTATTATTAAATTTATTTATTTCTTCATTTTACAACCCAATATTAGCACCTCCTCTTCACCCAGTACCCCCCTCACACAAGTCCTTCCCCCATTCCACCTTCTCCTTCTCTTTTGAGAAAAGGAAGCCCCATTCTGGGTGTCAACCCTCAACCTCTGGGCACACCAAGCTGCTGCGGGTCTAGGCACATCTTCTCCCACTGAAACCAGACAAAACTGACCATTTAGAGGCATGGGATCCACAGGCAGGAAGGCAGCAGGCTCAGGGACAATCCCCTGCTCTAGTTGTTGGGGGATGCTCATGAAGACCAAGCTGCACACCTGCTCATATATTCAGGGAGCTTAGGTTCAGCCCGTGCTTGCTCCTTGGTTGGTGAGTTTCTGGGAGCCCCCAAAGGGCCCACGTGAGTTGACTGTACTGGACAGAGTCCCTGTCCTATTCGGTCCTTCAATCTTTCTCCTCTTTAAGACTCCCCTACAGTTTGGGTGTGAGTCTCTGAATCTCTTTCCAATGGCTGCTGGGTAGAGAGCCTCTCAAAGGACAGTTATGCTAGGTTCCTGTCTGCACACATAACAGAATATCATTAACCGTGTCAGGGACACGGTTTGTTCTTGCCCATGGGATGGGTCTCAATTTGGGGCAGTCATTGATTGGCCATTCCCC
This sequence comes from Rhynchomys soricoides, assembly GCA_019843965.1. Classification (NCBI taxonomy): domain Eukaryota; kingdom Metazoa; phylum Chordata; class Mammalia; order Rodentia; family Muridae; genus Rhynchomys; species Rhynchomys soricoides. The sequence continues at coordinate 4,152 of JADRCH010000299.1, forward strand.
AGTCTCTGCTCTATCTTTTTCCCTGCACATCTTGTAGGCAGGATACATTTTGGGTTGAAGGTTTTAGGGGTGGGTTGCTGTCCTTATCCTTCCACTAGAAGTCCTGCCTGGCTACAGAAAGTAGGTACTTCAAGAGCCATATCCCCCAGTGCTAGGAATCTCAGCTAGAGTTGCTCCCATAGATCATTTGGGGCCTCTCCCCATCCCAGATCTCTGGCACATCCTAGAGATTGCCACACCCAAACACACCCAAAGCCGATCCCCCTTTTTTCTCCTCTGCTCTCCCTACATATGATCTCTCTCCCACCCCGCTCCCCTCCCCATTCCCTCTTCTACTCAGGTCCCTCCTTCCATTGACCTCTGATTTTGTTTCCCCTTCTGAGAAAGATTCAGCCATCCACCCTTGGGCCCTCTGTGTTATTTGGCTTCTTTGGGTCTGTTGATTATAGTTGGCTATCCTATACTTTATGGTTTTATACCTTATGGTTTTATGTATATACCATGCATAAGACACTAATATTGAGGACACCACATACTTGAGTCATGGGAAATCAAGTTGTTACTGACCTAGAAATTTCATCCTCCTGACTACCTTTCACGATTCTGGAAAGGGTTATGCACATTGCCACAGGAGAAAAATCACTAATCATGCATAGCTGTGAACCCTATAAAGACAACTGACAGGCCAGAAAGACGAGCCCACCAGGGCAACTGTGCCATAGATGTCATGGGAGTAGCCAACCACCTTCTAATTAGATGCTGGCCCACTCCACAAGTTGAAACCTATACCTGTCACAATGATCAGGGCTAAGAAGCTGTAAGTAAACAAGTCATGAGCCCTAAGGAGAATCTGAAAAAAAGGATATGAGGTGGCGTGGCGAGGAGGCTGGATGGGGGGGGGTGAAGGGAGAGGGGTGAATTTGATCAAAATCAATAGTAAGAAATTCTCAAAGAACTAACAAAGCCTGAAAAAAATAACTCATAAAAAGTATTTACAAAAAGTTAAAAATAAAAAAGCAATTCACGTCATAGTATAAAATTGAGGCAGAAAAAAACAGTTATTACAAACTTACTACCTCAACTCCCACATTTGTTTTAAGCAATATTCTAGATACGTTTGTAGACATAAATATGGAAGGAAGGGGGTGAGAAGAAACGGAGGAGGGTGAGGGCGGGAGGGAGGAAGGAAAAGGAAAGGCATCCAAAGGCCGCAGTGTGTGCACTGGTTTTAAATGTGTGGAGCTTCTTCTCACTCAAACCTAATGTGAGTGGACTCAACAGTTACTAACGTTACCCAGGGTTTGTTACCCAACCGCATGCCTGTCACGGATCTCAAGACGATGGATACTAAGACAGCCTATCCTCTTTCTTCCTGAGTCCCATGTTTTAATGGATCTTAGCACTTTCTCTCTGTTCAGGAGGATTTAGAGATCCAGTCCCTCGTGCCTCTTCCATGCTCCGACATACTGCTACTGGCCTGTGGCCATGCCCAGCTCTGCCATGCTTCCCGTCGACACAAATGCATCCTGGTCCTGGTTTATTTGACGGCACTGTCACCAGCCTGACCCTGCTCTTTCCTTGTCTGAGCTCTTTGCTTGGCTCTCTCTCGGTTGCACAACTCTGCCTCACAGATGGGGAGCAGAAAGCCTGCTCCATGTCCTGCTGCCCCTGGCAAGTCCTAGCAGCTTGGAGATGCTGAGCAGCATTTGCCAGATCTAGAGACAGTGCCCAGGAGAACCCCAGAAGCCCAGGGTCCTGGACTTGGGCATTGACACCTAGAGGAGAGATTCTGCGTGTGAGCCTTCTGAAGAGGCCAGAGAAGCCTGGACAGGGCTCAGAAGAGGGCAGGACAGGTGTAGTGCCTATATCCCAGCCTCAGGAAGGAATTACTGACCTAGGATACTAGTTCTCTGGGTCTAGAATGTTTAGTCTTTGGAAGAATGATTCTTTTGGGAAAGGAAGATAATGAGGGAAACCAAAGTTCAGTGTCTTCTCACTAGGGAAAACAAACCCTGAGATATTTCCCTTTCCCTTGGAAAACAAGCCCAGCGTGGTGTGGACTCCTGTGGTGCTCACCGGCCATCACAGACCAGTGTGCTCCTGTTTCCACTTCATAATCTTTAGAACTCACAAGAGCATGGGAAAGAGGGTAACCCAGTTCTCAAGTTGTGGGATCCCTTCTTCTAGATGTGCCCTGCCTGTTATTTCCTGACAATTGTGTGTCATTGGTTGGGGACTGGAGGGCTCATGTGAAGGCAGGACCAGAGCAGGGCCCTGAGAAAGTCACATGGCCAGGATCCCTGGCTTGGCTCAGGACTTCTGAAGGTGGGAGGGGAAGGCCTCAGACCAGGAACTGCCAGAGCGAATATTATCTCTGAGGAAGATCTTAGGGGCAGGAGTGTGATAAGAACCTTCCACCGAAGGTGACCAGGATCCCATAGTCAGCTGACCAGTGACCACATGCATCGTAATCAGAGGCATCTCAAAAGGCACACTACATAACTGACTTCTCAGCAACCCTATTGCAGGATGGCCTTGGACATGCCTCCTGATCGTAGGGCTCAGGCCACGGATGGGAGGTAAAATGGGGGGCACCTTCCTCCTGCTTCCAGATGCTCTACACAGCAAGACAGAGCCTGCCATGCTTCACTCCACACTGCCTGGTGTACACAATCTCACAGGTGAAGCATCAGGGTGGAGACTGAGGACAAACCTATCATCTAGACAAATACCTGAGTGAGAGGCTAGTCTGTCTCATCTTTCTAGTGAGGAGTAAGGAGGCTAGAGAGGGCACAGTGCTCTGAATTCCAGAATAAGTTGGCTGGAGGTTTGCTCGATTCCACACCTCCCCGCAGCGGCCCCCCAAATCACAGGAAACAGCAACTGGCTTTCTGATGACCTTTATCTAAGGGGGTGGGGAAGGAAAGCAAGAAGCCTATGTGCATGGCCAAGGCCAGATACAGGCCATTCCTATGCCAGAGAACTTCACAGTACACACACACACACACACACACACACACACACACACACACACGTATGCACAAGAGTGCTCTTTCGTATTCAGTGTTGAATGACTATTTGCTAAGTGGCCCACTGATGGGCTCCCAAGCCACTCACAGACGCACAAAGGTTCTTGGAAGTCAACAGGGATTCCAGCTGAGTGCTGCCAGGGAAGTCTGGAATCGCCAGCTGGCTGTGGCTGCCTCCTGTATAACATATGGGAATAGAATGAGTGTGGAGAACATTTAAGTGGCCTTGCCACTCACAGGTACTTTCCCAATTTTTTAGGTATTGTTAACCTTCTTTGAATTTTTGTAGAATTTTAGAAAAAAAAAATCAGGTACATGGCAAATAAGCCAGTGGGTTAAAAACAAATACAAGCAGGTATGATGAGTCAAGAAGCCAGCTAACACTGCAAACACCTCTGTCTCTCTGGAGGGAGAAGTGAGTAGATCCCTCCAAGCCAGGGAGGTGTGTACCCCTTCTACTCTGAAGATCACTTTTCCACTCTAGCAGAGGTCTGGATAGGGGCTTTTGATTTGTTTGGGTTTTTAAAGGGGGTTAAAAGCAAGAGCCATTTGTCTGATGGTCCCTAGTCAGTAAGGAGGCTCCAGGACGTCCCAGCACTACCTTTAAATGAGCAGCTGTTAGGTAAATTCCCAGACCTCTTCCTCATCTCCACTCCCATAATTCTGACTGCTAGCACATCACCCATGTTCTGGCCAGACTCTTGTCTCTCAAGGGACTTTGAGAAGCATCTGAGAGACGACCTTGGGATACTAAAGAGGGTCCTCAAGTAAACAGAGCAGAGAATTACTCCAAAGGACATCTCAAGTCCAGTTGTAATGGGGGTGTTGGTGCCATAGAGCAGGTGCCCAGGAGTCCAGGTTCTTCCCTGAGGCAAATAACGAATGGATGGATGGATGGATGGATGGATAGATGGATGGGTAGAGGATGGTTGGATGGATGGATGGATGGGTGGTTGAATGGATAGATTGATTGATTGATAGATAGATAGATAGATAGATAGATAGATAGAGATGAAATAAACCAGATACTCAGTGACTTAGAAAATTTGAAGAGGTGTTTACTGAGACAGAAAGCAAAGAGTAGAACACTCCCTGTTGAGTAGGACAGGGTCTCCAGAGCTGACTAATGGACTCTGGGATGGTTGTTTCTCAGGCCTCAGGACTTCCCCTCATTGGAACCCCCATTTTTCTTTCTCAGTTCCCACCTTCCCTCTCCCATTACTCTATCTCCTTGGCCAGAGTTGTCCTTACCTCTGATAGATAACCCCAGCTCCCAAGTGGGAGTGCTTTCTCTCCTTACACATAATCCAGCCACTGTGTGAGCAGTTTATCTTTTCCCCTATGACCTCCTCCCTAACTGCCTATTTCCTGCTAACTCCTCACACAGTGGGCCCTAGATACAAGCTCAGAACTTTAGGTTTGTTTGTTTATTTGTATGTGCTGTTGCTGTCTGGTTTTTTTCCTCCTATATTTTGTTTTTATTGAAAATAATTTTTCATATATTATATTCTGACCAGTTCTGCTCCCTCATTGTTCCCATAATTTCCCCACTTCCCACTCCATTAAACTCCTCATTTTCTCTATATATCTTTGGGAAAGAAACAGGAAAAAAAACACAATAAAGCAAAACAAAAAATAGAAAATAAAAAGCACAAGAAACACGCACACATACACACAATCAGAATCCATAAGATGAGTGGGTGGTGGTGGCACACACCATTAACCCTAGCACTCAGGAGGCAGAGGCAGGCAGATCTCTATGAATTTGAGGTCAGCCTGGTTGTAGACCAGGGCAGACAGGGCTACACAGAGAAACCTTGTCTTGAAAATCCAGAAAGAAAGAAAGAAAGAAAGAAAGAAAGAAAGAAAGAAAGAAAGAAAGGAGATGGGAGTGGGTGGGTGGGTGGGGGACCACCCTCATAGAGGCAGGGGAGGGGGAATGGAATAGGGGGTTTCCAAAGGGGAAACATTTGAAATGTATTTAAAGTAAATATCAAATAAATAAATAAATAAATAAATAAATAAAAAGAAAGAAAACAAAAGAAAAAAGATTGATTTTTTTAAAAAAGAAAAAAACACAATATATAAGCAAAAGACCTATTAAGACTAAAAACCAACAAACAACAAACAAAAACAAATGCTGAAAGCATTATGAGACACTGGGCAGTGGTGGCACACGCCTTTAATCCCAGCACTTGGGAGGTAGAGACAGGCGAATTTCTGAGTTCGAGGCCAGCCTGGTCTACAGAGTGAGTTCCAGGACAGCCAGGGCTATACAGAGAAACCCTGTCTCAAACGCTCCCCCCCCCAAAAAATTATTATGAGACAAACAAAAAAACCCTCCAAACTACCACTGAATTTGTCTTGTGTTGACCATCTACTGATAGGCATGGGGCCTTCCGTGAGACTACGTTGCAGAAAACTAATTTTTCCTTTGTGAGCCGTTGTCAGTTGGAGATAGCTTCTTGATTAGGGATGGGGGCTCATGTCTACTTCCCCTCTCGGTATTGAGAAACCCACAGGCTTGTACTTGTTCACCCTGTGAACTGCCACAGTCTCTGTGGGCTTGAGTGTGCATCAGTCCCGTTGTGTCTGGAAGACACTGCTCGGGGTCATCCATCCCCACTGGCTTTTACAGTCTTTCTGCCTCTTCTTCCACATAGCTCCCTGAGCCCTAAGGGGAGGTATTTGAGAAAGATATCGCATCGAGAACATAGTATTCCAAGGTCTCTCACTCTCGGCACACTTTCCAGTTCTGGGTCTCTGTATTTGTTCCCATCTCCTGCAGGAGGAAGTGTCTCTGGCTGATCATGGGCAGAAAGAATGTCATTAGCAGTCATTCTAGCTCTGTGTACCTTTAGCAGGACAGTAGTATTTGATTTTCCTCTAGGAAAACAAATAGATCTATGGCCTATCTAGCTTCAGATTCTTGGCCACCAAAGTAGTGTCAGACATGGATTCCATCTAATGGAGTGGGCCTTAAATGCAATCAGATAGTGTAGTTGGTTATTCCCACAACTTCTGTGCCAATTTGCACCAGCATATCATGCAGGCAGGTCACCATTGTAGATTGAAGGGTTTGTAGATGGGCTGGTTAACTTTCTCCTCTGGTAGCATGCAGACTACCTTCCAGTGCCATAAACTCTAGTCAGTAGGGGTGAAGGCTCTAGGTAAGAACCAGTTCAACTTTTTCATGTTCAATGAGATGTGTTTGTGGAGAACCACCACCTGGAAATCACCTGAGTTGTTTGGAGGTTTCCATGGGACCCCTTTGGCTAACTCAATTTAGATGTGACATTTCTGGCACTGGGGGTTTCATCTGGTGGTGAAAGGTGTCCATTTGTGGCTTTATCTCCCCGTTATTTGGTAGTCCCATTTAGATTTTTCCATACATATAAAGCTTCTTCAAATGGCCCTCATCATATTCCTTCACTCACCCAGCTCTTCCCTCCCACTCCAGACCCCTCCCACCTCTCCATAACTATATATTCTACTTCCCCTTCCTTGGGAGATCCCCCACCCCACTCTTACTCTACACCTAACCTCTGTGAGTATACAACTAGTACCATTCCTAAGAAGAGGCTTAAAAGCTAACGTCCACACATAAGAGAATACATACTTTGACCTTTTGGATTATGTTTTCCCTAGTTCCAGCCATCTCCCTGAAATTTTCACTTTTTAAATGAACAAACAATATCCCATTGTATAAATGGACCACATTTTCTTTACCCATTCATCTGTTTATGGACACCCAGGTTGTTCCAAACTTCTGGCTACTATAAAGAGAGCAGTAATAAACATGGATGAGCAGGTGTCTGTGTAGTAGGATGTGGAGTCCTCTGGATATATGCTTAAGAGTGGGGTAGCTGTATCTTGAGATATATCCATTTCCAGTTTCCCGAGGAGCCACCACATTGATTTCCATGGTGGCTGTACAAGTTACACTCCCACCAGCAATGGATGGGTGTTGCCTTTGTCCCCACATCTTGCCATCATGAGCTGTCATTTGTTTTATTGATCTTGGCCATTTTGACTGGTGTAAGATGAAATCTCAAAGAAGTTTTATTTTTCATTTTACTAATGACCAAGAATGTTGAACATTTCCTAAGTGTTTCTCAGCAACTTGTATCTTATCTTTTCAGAACTCTATTTAGTTCTGTATATCATTTTTTCATCTTCTGGGTGTCCACTTATTTTTTAGTTCTTTATGTATCTTAGATATTAGTCTTCCATCAGATGCATAAATCTGTAAAGATCTATTACCATCCTGTATCGTGCCACTTGGTCCTAATGATGGTGTCCTTTGGCATCCGGAAGCTATTCAGTTTCATGAGGTCCCACTGTTGTTCATAGTGCCTGTGCTAATGGTACCCTGTTAAAGAAGTCTTTTTCTGTGACAATGAGACAAAGGTTATCCCCACTTTTCTCTTTTCGTGGTATTTGGCCATATGCTGACGCCCTTGATCCATTTAGAGTTGAATTTGTGCAGGGTGACAGATATGGGTCTATTTGCATTATTCTAGATGCAGCCATCCATTTTGAGCAGCATCATTTGTTGAAGATGCTGCGTATTTCTACGTGTATTTCTAGCTTCTTTGTCAAACATCAGGTGTAGGTTGGTATATGGATTTGTGTCTGGGTCTTCAATTAGAGTCCATTGATCAATATGTTCATTTAATGTCAATACTATGCAGTTTTTATTACTATAGCCCTGTGGTACAATTTGAGATTCACGATGGCGATACCTCCAACAGTTCTTTTACTATTCAGGATTATTCTCACTATTCTGTTTTTGTGTTTATGTATGAAGCTGAAAATTGTCCTTTCAATTTCTGTGAAAAACTGTTGGAATTTTGTGTTGAATGTGTACATTTCTTTTGATAAGATGATCATTTTCACTATGTTAATCCTACTGATCCATGAACATGGGAGTTCTTTCCATCTTCCAATATCTTCATTTCTTTATTCTTCTCTGACAATACATCCTGACTGCCATTTCCCCTCCATCTTCTCTCCCCGACATCCCCTCTCCCCCAGATCCACACTTCCTCTATGTCTCTTCAAAAAAGAGCAGGCCTCCCAGTGATATCAACCAACACAACATAACAAGATATAGTAAGACTAAGCACATACCCTCATATCAAAGCTGGGTGAGGCAACCTGGTAAGAGGAAAAGGGTCCCATTCCCACTGTTAGGAATCCCACAAAAACACCAAGCTAACAACCATAACATAAAAACATAAAACATTTTTCATTTCCTTAATTTCTGTCTTGAGTCATTTTCCCATAGTAGTGAGTTTTTTTTTTTTTCAGTTTTCATGAGCTCTTATGTTTTCTGCTGTTTGTTATTGATATCCACATTTAATCCATGGTCATTACATAGGATGTTATTTCAATTTTCGTTTATTTCTTGAGACTTGATTATGCTCAAGCATATTGTTATTTTTGGAGAAAGTTCTATAAGCTTCTAAGTAAAATATATATATTCTTTTGTGCTTAGGTGAAATGTTCTGTGAATATCTGCTAGATCCATTTGATTTATGATGTCATTTAGCTCTAGAATTTCTGTTTAGTTTTTGTCTGGCTGACCTGTCTATTGGTAAGAGTGGGGTGCTGAAGTCAGCTGCTATCATGCCACGAAGTCATTTCATGATTTTAGCTGTAGTGGTGCTTTCTGTTATGAACTTAGATGCTCTTGTGTTTGATGCATGTTTAGGATTGCATTATCCTCATGATAGATTTTTTTCCTTTGATGAGTATGTAGTGTCCTTGTCTCTTACTTGTTTTGACATCTTTTTTGACAGATATTAAAATGACTACAACTGCTTGCTTCCTGGTTCCATTTTCTTGGAATATTTTCCATCCTTTTACCTTGAAGTAATAACTATTCTTGATATTAAAGTGTGTTTCTTTGTTGCAATAGAAAAATGGATCCTGCATTTTGATCCAAACTGTTACTCTCTCTTTTCATTGGGGAGTGAAGACCATTAATATTGTTATCAATGAGCAGTCAATTAATCCTATTATTTTGTTGTTATGGTGTGAGTTTTTCCCCTCTTTGGATTTTCTGGTTTGGTGTTATTTATTCCTTGTGCTTTCTAGACTGTAGTTAACCTCTACAGATTGAAATTCTTCTAGGACCTCTGTAAAGCTCTGCACTCATAGGTAGATACTGCTTACATTTGATTTTATTCAGGAATGTTTTTCTTTCTTCATCTATTGTGATTGATAGTTTTGTTGGATATAATAGTCTTTGCTGGCATCTGTGAACTTGTAGAGTCTGAAGAACATCAGCTCAGTACCTTCTGGTTTTACATTGTTACCACTGAAAACTGGTTTTATTTTAATGGTTCTACCTTTACATATTACTTAGTCTTCTCCCTTGAAATTTTTAATATTTTGTTTGATATTTTGATTATTATGTGTTGTGGAGAATTTCTTTTCTGGATCTATTTGGTGTTCTGTATTATGATTCTTGGACCTTGATAGGGACCTCCCTCTTTAGGTTAGGCAATTTCTCTTCTACAATTTTCTTGAAAATATTTTCTGTGCCTTTAACCTGGATTTCTTCTCCTTCCTCTATTCCTATTATTTTTAGATTTGGTGTTTTCATTGTGTCCCAGATCCTGGATGTTTTCTGCCTAGAAATTTTTAGATTTGACATTTTCTTTGACTGTGGTATCTATTTCTTTTATTTTGTCTTCAATACCTGAGATTTTCTCTTCCATGTGTTGTACTCTATTGGTGAGGCTTACCTTTGAGGTTTTTGTTTGACTTCCCAAACTCTTCCAGTTTTGTTTCAGTTTGGGTTTTCTTTTGTGGTTGCATTTCTTTGTTAAATTCTAATTTCATACTGTGAATTGTTTTTATTATTTCATTCACTGTGCTTTCACAGACTTTATTATGGCCATAATAGTTATTTTGTAGTCCTTGTCTTGTGCCTCAGCTACATTGCATTTCTCAGGGCCTAGTGTAGTAGGATTAGTGGGTTCTTTTGGAGCCATATTGTCTCCTACTACCTATAACCAGTATGACATAAGTGATTCTCACACTACCAAGTTTGGCTACCAGCACAAAGTACAACTGTGGCTGCCACTAGAACACAGCTTCTTTAAGCTGACTCATGGAAACAGTTCCCAGATTTCACCTCAGTTATGCTTGTTTCTTCTTAATCACTGCTAATTTCTCAGGTTCAGCTAACCAGCATCAATTGTCCTAGTATAGCAAAGGTTTCACTTTCATGGTGCCAGTCTCTTGTTAATCACTGCTGCGTCCCCAGACCCAGACACTACAGAGCCTTCACACACATGGCCCAATAGTGTCTTTGCTTCACAAGTCAGGCATCCATCATTTGCACTGTTCTCAACATTCTTATCTTCCCAGCTCTACAGAACAGCCCACTGAGATCGCAATACTCAATGGTGTTCTAGTTTGGACAAGGTTCCAAAGTCCTTCCACAGTACTCCCCAAAATACATGGTCAGGTCTCCCACAGGAATACCCCACTCATGGTACCAACTTCTTAGGGTTGCTCTTGCTGTGGACTATCCAGAATAACTGCCCACCATAAGTATCTACTTCCTCCAATAAGCCCCATCTTCTGTCTCCACTATCCCTCACAGTACCATAAAATCATGGATTCATCAGTGGGTTGACCCTCGGATTATTTCAGAGCCCTCATGATCTCCTTTCTCCTCTCAATTATTGTATCTGCCAGTTGGGGACAGCACCTGCAGCATGTGAGTCTTCTGGGAGAGTCTGAACCACCAAGCTATAAGAGATGTGTTCTCATCTGGCTCTTCCCTCTTCGAGTCCAGTCTTTTGTCAACTCCAGCCACTCCAAGGTGGTCCCAGTGAAGAACCAGCAACTTTTGTTCAAACTCTCAGTGCCCTCACCTGGCTTCCCTGCTGTTCACATCAAGACACCTGTCTAAAACTGGGGTGAGGGAGTCTTCTGGCCCTGAAGAGAAAAGGAAGAAAGCCTAAATCTAGGCTTAAGGATTTGAGTGGCCTGCTGAGAATTCAAGCTCCTACACAACCCTGGTTGGGTCACCTGAAACAACCCACTTGCCAACTCTTGGGCATCTCCTGACAGCACTGGCCACCTCCCTAGACCTCTCAACTTATCTCGTTGCCTGGTTCCTCCTCTGTTTTATTCTCTCTCCTTATGGAAGTAGGGCAACCCCTGAAGATCTCCTGGGCTGTGCTGGTAGACCTGCCCTCAGCTGCTGTGAGACATATCAGCAATTACCCTGCCACTGATTGTGACCTCAGAGGCTTCTGACCTTGGAATGGGCCTATGGGCCCTGCTGGCCCAGAGCCATGGAATTATGGTTCCCTTGGTGCCTGGCACCCAGAATCATGGCCAGGATCAACCCTAGTGGAGTCACTTAAGAGCATGCACCTCTGCTGGTTTGCTCACTCCCAGAGCACCTTGGGCCTGGGCCTCCCATCTGACTGAGGCTTCTGAGTGTGACAGCAGGGCCCAGCCGTGGGGTTTCAGCAGCTTTCCCACTTGTGACTTCCTGGGCAGGAGCTGTTCTTGGGCTTTGTAATCCAAGTTGTAATCATTGTCACATTGGAGATTTAAGCTAAGCTACCTGGTAAGCTCCAGCAACCTGTGTGGCCCTGAAGAAAGAGCCCAGGCTGGTTAGTGAAGTTAGTTACTGCTGCAAGATGGCAGTAGAGATGCCTGGAATGGGTGTCATAAGTTACAAGATTCCTTGAACAATTGCAATCAGCTAGCTAACAGGGCCATCATGAAAACGAAAGCAGACAACCAGAAGGGGCTCTGCCACATCCTTGTCACTCCAGACTGTGCTATTCTGGAAGCCCCAGGTCCCTAACCATTTTGTTGGGTGGGCACAAACAAAGCCGTTTCCTTCTGGAGTTCTTTCCCTCTTCCCATGGAAAAAAAAATAGGCTAATAACAATGTTCTCCATCGGGGGGGGGGGTTAAACCAGCTCAACAGATGCCACTCATGACTTCCTACTCTTGCCTCTGCTCTGGCAGCCTCTTTTCTAACCACAGCTGCGAGGGGCACAGCTTAACTTCCTCTGTGATGGACTCGAGATGCCACAAGAAGCCCCACCAGCATAAGAAAAACAAAATCAAGACCCATGAGAGATTGATCAAGAAGTTTCCTTACAGGTACAAGACGCCTAGACACCTTAGAACTGAGCCCTGTTGCAAGCCCCATATTGCTCCCAGGTCCCCAGAACACAGAATGTTCTAAGGAACTGGGACTAAGAGGAGAGACTTTAGTCCATGGGGCACCTAAGGAACTCTGTGCTGTGGCAGACACTCTAGCTCTTCCTTCTTTACCTGCTGTCCCAGTCCAGGTGAAAAGCTACATTTTTTGTAATGCACTGAGTATGGGGCCAAAGGGAGAGATCTAGGTGTGAAGCTCTGTAGGTGGCTGGTGGTTGTAGGCACTTAACCACGCAAGGGCCCTTCTAGGTTACCTCATATGACGGAGCCTACCCCAGCATCCTCACAATCTTGGAAGGCCAAGAGCAACTCACTGAAGGACAAGCTGCCCTTACAGAAGAATCTGGTGCCAACACGATCCATCCCCATCCCAGGGTAAGTCCCAGTACTTGGCTGCCTTCCGGTGGCCATACACAGACAAATGTGTCTTGTTGACATCAACCTACCCTTAAGGAAACCTCAGTCACCTTCAGGCAGGTCCTCTCATAGTCATCAGACATGTGACTACAGTGATCCATCCTTAACAGAGGCACAGGAAACAAGAGATTCCGCCCAGCTAGAGTGCACCTGGCACACAGGAATGGTGGACAAGCTGCTCCATCCTGAGGGACTTTTAGGGCCAGGTGGCAAAGGGTTCCCTGGCACTCCAGCCCCACCTCAATGCCTCAGCCCCTCTCTCAAAACCCATAGTTATTGTTCAGTCCCTGTGCATCAGCTCTGGCCATTCACGAGTGTATATTTACTCCACAGCACACCTGAAATGACATTAATGAGCTCTCGCTCTCTCTCTCTCTCTCTCTCACTGTCTCATACACACACACACATACACACACACACACACACACACACACACACACACACACACACTAGCCCTGGTCTCTGGCCTCTTTCTTTATCTGGGAATTCAGATCAAGAATTCTTTGACATCTAAACCAAACCTCCTATCTGAGGTTTTGCTGCTGAGGCTGTGGTCAGAGAGTTACTAAGTCTCTGGACCTCTGTCTCCATTTGGACATAAGCTGCAAAATGGAAGCAGCTTAGATCCAGGATGGGATTTAGAAGTCCAATCTAGCCATGTTATAGGGGTGTTGGAGCTGACTCCACATACTCTGAGCCATGTCTGGGCCAAGACCTAGTAGGGTATGGCCAAGTTCCCAGGCCAAAGGGTAAAGATACTATGACCTACCATGGGCAGGAAATAGAGAGACCCAAGGAGAAGCCCACACAGTGAGACCAGCCTAAGAGAACCAAACCCTGGGCAACACTGAGGCTAGACACGTGGGAAATCAGTTCTTCCCTCAGCTGGAGGAACAGCCAGGGCTCAGGAGCTAGTGAATGAATGTGGTGTCTGGGCAGCCTACCACATTAGAACAGATGAGCAGGGGACAATGGGAGAAGTGGCAGCCCCAGGAGGTCCTCTGGCTCTGAATCCTTGCCTGTGTTTTGCTGGGAGTCCAGCCAAGAAAGCCAATTGTGGAGTCCAGGGCATAGAGAAAGGAGAAGGAGCAAGGTGAAAGAGGAACAGGGACCTTGAAGGAGAAGCCTAAATGTAAGGTGTCATAGGGGGAAGAGAGCAAAGAGCCACCTAGTGAATGTGTGAAGGTAGTCTCAGGTAAGGGGAGCCAATCTCAGGTGGAGAGGCCGGTCTCAGATTGAAGACAATTTCTGGTGGGGAGCTAGGGGTAGCCTCAGGTGGGTGGTAACCACAGAAGAAAACTTAGCATGACTGAGCTGCCTATCAACTGATATAACTCACCTAGTGGATGAGCAGGACTAGGGTATACCCTAAGCTCTGTCCATGGAGGCCCAAGAAGTAATAAGAATCTGCTGTACCCACCTTGAATTTCCAAGGCTGGAAGAGCAGGTGGCAAGAATAGTGTGTGAAGTCGCTTCCTGAGCCTCTTTGACAGCCATTGGCTACAGGGGCTGCTTACAGGGCTGGGACAGGCCTGGCTGGAGACAGATCTGTCAAGAGCCTTCACAGATATGGCCCTGTCTGCTTGGTTGGTTGCAACCTGCAGGGTTCTCTGGGTCAGGTGTGGTTCTATGTGTCTTCTCTAGGTTTGGTGCTCCGGAAGTTACATGGCCAATCAGCTTCTACTCACCATCCCTACATTCCCCACTGCGTAACCTCTGGGAACTTAAATTACTGCAGCTCCGTTTCCCCACACAAGACCTTCCCAAGCTGCCTCCTATGCAGGCCGCTGCTGAGCAGCCCCCTACCAGTGGGACTTCGGAGCCATCTGAGAGCTTTCCCTAGAACACCTGCTTGTCAAGGCTCCTGTCTTGGCCTCGTTCTTCTCTGCTCCAGACAGCTGCCTCAGAGACATTTGTAAAGGAAGGAGCCTTGGAGACCACCAAAAACCAGAAGTGGTCCATCCCCCACATGCAAAGACCATACAGCACCAATAAACTTTGCAGGTTCAAATCCCATTTCTGCTTGGTCAATTTGCTCTTAATTTCTCAACTTTAAAATGGGTATATATGATCATGAAGCCTTAAAGATTAAAAAGAGAAAATGACATTTCTAGCACTTTACCCAAATGCATGCACATGCAAATCAAGGTATTGGAACAATAATGGTAGCCATTCTAGTAGTAGGAAATAGCAAGGGTGGGAAGCCAACTAAACATCTCTTAGTAGGCATTGCTGATGCTCACAGCTACACTCACGCTCTTAGGCATCCCTTAAAGAAGCAACTATGTATTGGTATAGAATGGTCCACAAAGTATAGTAATATTTTTAAAGCATAGAAGAAGTACCTGAGAAACTGTCTTGTGTATATTAAAGATGTGTGTGCGAGCATGAATCTGTGTGTGTAGCCTGTGAGGGGACATGTTGACATGCGAGAATCCATGCCAGCAACCAGAGACCATAGCTCTCTGCCTTCTAGCCAAACGGGACATCTAGAGCCTTATTAGTCAGTGCCACATTAGAGGGGATGTGCTTGTAACCATCAGCAGCATGAATGAGGACTGAGGGTGGCAGCACAGCACCTGGGGGCTCCTGGATATAGCACACCTGAGAGTGTGGCATTATAGCTGGACGTCCATGGGTTCTATCGGGGACTGTGTGGAAGCTGAGTAGAGCTAGCAACCAAGGTGAGTGATAGGGACTGAAGCAACTGAGCCCTCAGTGAATTGTAACAGTGTGAGGGCCAGAATACACCTAGCACAGAGGGTGGGTGATCACTGGTGGGACCACAGGCCCCGCCTCTCACTCCAGTTTGGCTAGAAGAGCAGAGCTATGGCCTTAGGTTGCTGGGAAAGACTCCAAAGCCCTGGACTCTCCATGTTCCTCCAGTGGAGCAAAGGGCAGGCTGGGACAAAGGATTCAGTCGGCCAGTCAGCAGCAGCAGTGGTAGCTCTTTCCTGGTCAATAGTGGCAAGGGTCCTTGTACACAGTCCTGTGGCTGCTCACAGACAGGTGCCCTGAGGGCCTGAGGCAGGTTCTTGAGGGAGATCCCAGCAGAAGCAAAGGACAGGAGTGAATATGACTGACTGGGCAGGCAGACCGCAGGGCCCCTCTGCACCCCACAGATGGGGTGTGGCTTTGACTGCTCTGTCTGTCAGCTGCCTGAGGTTCTTTACCTGGATAGAAATCTGAGTGGATGAGGAGAAACCCTCCTGTGCTGGCAATCCCAACCGTGAGTGCCCAAGGCCCAGGAGCTAGACTGGCAACTCAAACCTTCAGAGCTAGGGCCCTGTTGCTCCAGGCTGTAGAATCCAGAGGCTCCCAAGCTCAGGTTGAGAAATGGTTTCACTGCCATTTAACCAGCAGTACCACACTATGCAGTAGTGACTCAGCTTCTGACAACAATGAACAGCAAGCACCACAGTGACAGAAGACGTCTGTGACTGTCACCATTCTGGACAGGTATTGGGTGTCAGATTCCTCTGCTCCTACAGTAAATGTGATCTCTTGTGCCCCCCCCCCATGTTCCCAGCCATCTTTCTTCAGCCACAGCTCTTGGCCCTCTCTCTACCATCCTTTGTCTTCCGCACCCCCCCACCACCACCACCACTTCTGTTCCCTGGCCTTCTTCTTAGCTGTTCTTCGGAACTCCAGCTGCCTTCTTGCTGCCACCATCACCACCACCACCCACGGGCTGCTGAAGAGGTGACCTAAGTTCCGTGGTCACTTTGCTCTGATCTGCCTGCCACCTTACATTCTTGTGCCACTTAGCAGCAGAGGAAACAGGTTCAGAGACACATCGAGTTGTCCAAGATCAGGCAGGTAAATGGCTCAATGAGACAGAGAAACTCCCCAAAGTGAAAATGTAAGAAAACATATTTATTTAAAAAAAACAAAAAAACAAAAAACATTGAACTGAAAAAGCTGCCACCTTAATGCATCCCAGCCTTTGCTGACACAGGGGAAGATCCAGCATCTTGCAAGACTGAGATCAAAGGTAGATCAGCCAGGTAGGCATGGAGTGGTACTGCTCACCATCCTGGGACTACTGGGGTGGCAGGCATCTCCTGTTAACTCCTAGGCAGTAACTTCTGACAAGAATGGCCATACCTCTTGCCCTGAAGCTAGCCAGGGCATAGCTTCTCTCTGGCCATATCTGCCCTTGCCAGCCTGAGAGAAGAGAAGAAGACACAAGGCTGGACCTCAGGTCACACTGAACCAAACCATGGCATTCTATCTTGTAGCACCATGCCATGGACAGGTTCTGCACAGACAAGACAGAGAAATGGCCTCTCATAACCAAAACAAAAAACCAAAAACAAAACCACAAACCTGGGGTCCTAGGAAGAAGCCTGACATCTGCAAGAAGAGGAAGAGACACACATCAAACTAAAGGCAGAAATGGCCAGACAGGTATATGGTCCCCTGAAGCAAGCTGTGCACCACTTCAGTCGGAATGAGTGTGGCCTGTGTCCAGGATCTTGGCCACTGGATAAGGTATGACAATGGGTCTCCAATCCACACTACCAGGTTCGTTCCAGACTCCTGGTCACAGCAGCCACAGGTCCTATTGCACCCAACACACTTATTGCAGCCGCAGGTAGGAGGGGGCAGAGTAGTTGAAAAGCAGAAAGTCCATCTTATAGAGGTCAAAGAGGCGACGCTGGTAGAAGGGGCTGATGTCCTGGAAAAGGCGCCGGGCCTGATCACGCGTGAGGTCCTTCTCTGACCTCAGCGGCGGAGCAGGGAAGCGCAGGCCAGGCTCGCCCACCAGGTCCAGCAGGAAAGCGGCATCCTCCGCCAGCGTCTCGAACTTGCCCACTACGTCATAGCGCACTAGGCACGGATGGCATAGCGCGTGCGCGCGCTCCCAGTGTTCGTTGAAAGGCTCGTGGCGGCGCGTGCGCGGATCGAGCAGGTAAGCCAGGAACTCGGCGAAGCGCACGTCGTGGCCGCGGGCCAGCGCGTCGGGCTGCGCGTGAGGTCGTAGGCGGCGCACGATCCGCGTGCCATAGCGCCGCTGGAAGGCCGCGCTGTGTGGCCGCGCCAGCTTGTTGCGGTAGGCTGAGGCCAGGCGCTCGAAGGGCTCGCGCACGAAGAGAAAGGTCAGGTAGTCGCGCAGCCGCCGGTTGACTTCAGCCGGCTCAAAGTCAGCCAGCGAGGGCAGCAGGCCAGGCGCATGCGCCTCGTGCGCAGGGATCGCGCCCGGGTCCCCATGGCCGCGCAGCGCTAGCATCACGCGCTTCCAGTTGGTGCAGGCCACCTTGGGCACGTAGCAGTACAGCAGCCCGTGCGCATCGTCCACTAGCACGTGTCGCAGGTCCTCCGGCTGCAGCAGGCGTTGGCGTCGAGTGTGGAGGCTGCAGGCCCTGCGGAGCAGCTCGCGCCGCTGTTGGTGCACCTTGGCCATAGCGGAGCGGGGACCCTACAGGAGACAAGGGATGGTGGTGTTAGAGTGCAGCTCTGTTCCAAGGCCTGAGGCTATATAGATGAAATGCAGGGACTCAGGCAGGGGATTCCCCGACTGGAAACTGGAAACCCAGAGGTGGCGCCAGTCTCTACCGGTCTGGAGTCAGAATCTGCCCCAGAATTGGGAGAAATGAAGTCAAATTGCTGAGGCGGGAAGGATGTGAGGAGCCAGATATGCTGGGTATTGTGTGGACAATAGGATTGCAGGGAATGTATTGTTACAGGACTGGCTAGCCCAGGGGGCTCACGGCACATAGCCATAGCACACATAAACCATGTCCTCCACTATAGGTTTAATTTCTGCTGCCTCGTGTCTTCCCCTACCTCACCCATTCTAACAAGGACAACAGAAAGGCTGTGTCCTGGCTATCATTGGGAGCCGTCCCTTAGCAACAGCCATTCAGCTACTTGTAGGATATTGGGCTTTTATGTGTATAGTGGTTAAATAGATGTATTGATTCTGTATTAATAAATAGGCGCATTACTTTGGACTTTGCTTTATTTACCCCCAGCAAAATTTCTTACGTGTATGGGTATTTTGTTTACATGTATATTTGTGTGCCTCGTGCACTCAGTGCCCAAAGAGGCCAGAAGAGGGCACTGGATCCTCTTTAACTGAAATTACAAATAGGAATGAGCCACCATATGGGTGCTGGGATTTGAACCTGGGTTCTCTACAAGTGCTCTTAATGCCAATCCATCTCTGCAGCCCTCCACCAGCAAATTGCAATCTTAGTGCTTGGTCAGGAAGCTTAGCCTTTCCCAGCACATCTTTGTTCTGTGAGAAACGCAAACAAACCAAACAAACAAAAATAAAAATAAAATAAAAACAGCCACCAGCATTTATCTCGAACTTCCTGTATGCCAAACACAGTATAGCTCTATGAATTAAGCCCTATTAGAGGACCATGGACATGATCCACTTATCCTGCCTCAGCCATGTAAAGAACCAGGATGTGCTTACAAAGTATCCATTCAACTCTGTTCTTCAAATAGGTTCCTCATCTCTAAGACTAGACCCTGCCACCCACATGGATATGAGCCAGAGAATGTGTAACCACCTAGGGTGCAGGGCACTGTTAAAGTCTACTAGTTACTCAAAGTGTTAATGATAATTGTACCACCCTTCTACATTTTTCTAAAAATAATCACAGACATTGAGGAGTGAGTAATTTGGGTCCCTAATTAGCAGCTGCCAGACTTTCCCTGGCTCTGCTGAGTAAAAGGATGGCAGCCAAACAGCCAAACTCCCCTTAGGCCAGCAGGGTCATCTTGAACACTCTACAGACACCTTGAGAAAACTGTACAGAGATCCCTGGCTCCTGAAGGCACAGCTTCAACCCGGGGGGGGGGGGGGGACTGGATTTTTTTTCCAGACTTTTGTTATTACAGGACTTAACAAGAGCTAGAAAACCCAGCAGCCATTTCTACCTGGGTCACGGGGAGAGCAAGTGTCTATTCTCATCTGTCCCTGGGCCCCAGGTCTTAATTGTTCCAAATCCAAGCCTCTCTGCCTGTGACATGGTAAAGAAACAAATGGCTGTTTGGTACCAATGCCCCTTCTTTGGCTGTGTCAGCAGTAGGCTGACTGCTTCTCCGTAAGCCCTCTGAACTGATCCTGCTATTCCTGCATTGGGCCATTGAGTCCTTCTCTGGAGAGTCTTTTCTTGCTTCCTTTTTGTATTGTGGGCTGAGATGGTTAGGGAGAAGGCAGGAGAGGTAGCTCAGAGAGGGAAGGCAACTGCTGCACCTGAGCCGAAGCAAGGGCAAGGTCGCCAGCTGCCTGGAAGCTAAACAGTGGAGAATGGCCAGGGCAGGAAGAAGGGGAATGAAAGACCAGAGAGGGGGTAAAGAGCTGGGGTTGAAAAAGGAGAGAGGCTTAGAGGGCCAGAGAAGGAGAAGGTGCATGCCCTGCTTGCTGGAAAGTTTTAGAAGGCTGCCAGGTCTTTAGGGCCCATTGTCTCAGATGCAAGCCTATGCGCTGTTGTTAGCTCATGTGAAGGGTTAAGGAATCCTGACTCTGCACTGACATAGGAGCGGCAGTAACACTAAAATCCCATACTTCAGTATATGGTGTATATACCATAGTATATAGGCTATATACTCAATTACAGCCTGTAGTCTACATGCCCAGTAGACAGCCTGAGTAAAGGCTATAACACTGGGGGTACCCCTTACTGCTGTTCCTCCTGCCTACCCATAGCTCACAGCTGTCAAACAACTAAAAACATATGCATGTAGAAACTTGTACATGAATGCTCATTATTCCTATTGGGAAAAAATGTGGAAACAGCCTAAAAGTCCATTATCTGGCAAATCAATACATAGTATATGGTATATCCATAACTATTGTTCAGCCCTTGCGTGGAATGAAAGTATAATACACACTACCACACAGATTGACCCTGAAAGCATTACGCTGGAGGAAGGAAGCCAGGCTGAAAAGCCAGCATTATATGATCTACCCTTTTTTTCCTGACACAGAGTAGTCCTGACTGTCCTGAAACTTGCAATGTAGACCAGGCTGGCCTTAAACTCACCAAGATCCCCATACCTCTGCCTCCCGAGTGCTGGGACTAAATGCATGGTTATGATTCCTTTTGTATGGAATGATCAGAATAGATCATGTACAAACAGGAAGTGGATTAGTGGTTGTCAGTGGCTAGAAGAGAAGAGGAACTCATCCGGCCCTGGTCCTTGGGCTTCACTTAAGTTCCTTATCACCATGCCAAGTTCAGCCATGGCCATAGGGTCTGTGGGATCTTACCATGAGGAGTGGCTTTGGAAGCCTGGCTATGCCCAGAGCCCACAGGCCAGGCTGGCCTCAACCTCCTTAGAGCCTAGCACATACTTGTGGAGGAATGCCAGACACTCCTTACCTCACCTGCCTCTTCATCAGCTGACCCACAGTGCTGGGAACCGTGCCTAGCCTCAGAAGAAGCAGCCTTGCAGCCTCATACTGCCACAACAGACATAAGTGTAGGGATGTGGCCTGGCTCTGAGAAGAGATGTGGGGAAGTCAGCCAGCTGCTCCTGGGAATGGCTTCTTCAAAGCAAGAAGGCAGGGGGGACCCAAATCTTTATCCACCCACCCAGTGCTGGGATCCTCTTCAGTGAGGATGGCTGTCATCTTGCAGTCGTAAGGCTGCAAATCTGTAACAGAAGTAACACTCAGAGGATGACAGGGGACAGTATGCCACTGCTGTCCCATGAGCTGCTGGCCTTTTTGTCAACACCCTGCTTTTCTAAGACAGGCAACACAGATGACAAAACCCAGGCTCGGGAGAAGTGAGTTGCCTGAGGTCATAGCATCTTGTGGAGAGACTGACTCTAAAACTTAGGGCCCCTGGGACTCCATGGCTGGTGCCACATCCTGCACTACAGCCCTTGTTCCTCCCGCTGAGCTTCCCAGCTGCCCAGCTGACTCAGGGCTTTATGATCTCCATGACTTCTGCAGGGTCCTCAGCCCCTTGCTTCAGCTTCCCATCTGTAATCACAGTAGCCTAATCTCATGTCCACAGGAGTAGGAGAGTGTGTGACATGGGACCAGTCCTCATCCCTTGAAACTTCTATTGCTGCCATTTCTCCAGTGGGAATGTGTGTGGCCTCTAAGGATGGTTCCTGAATGGTGGGACTGTGAGGATCCATCTGCCTCTCTGGGGCTGCAGAGCTAGTGGAATCTGGAACCCCCCGAGAGTCTTTCCTTCCCCCTGATCAGTGTGCAGCCAGGGGTAAGCCAGATAGCCTCTCTGAACCAAGACTTCCTTATCTGCAACCCTGGGTGTGGCTAGGTTCAGCAAACACCCCTATGCAGCCCTGCAGTTCCCCACACAGCCTTCCAAGGGAATCTTCTGACCCTGCTGCTCCTCTTTAAAATCCCCCATGGTTCCCCATTGCCCTTGCCACAGTTTGGGCCCTGTGGCATGGTGCCTGCTTTCTGGGCTCACTGTGGACAACCTCTCTACCCTCCCTGCTACCAGGCTATTGGCCGGGCTGTTCCCTGTGGTGCATGCTTTTCCTTTTCAAATCACAATACAAGCCCCTTTCTCGGGGAGCAGTCTCTCCCCATTTCTACCAGAATCCCCTTGGAGAGTTCCTTGTAATACCCACTGCTCCCTTACATCACAACTCGGTTTCATGTACGTGTAAGTACTGGTCAGACTATTCCCTACCCGCTGTGCTGTCTGCTCTGTGAGGGCAGGACCCCAGTCCAGCTGTTTGCCACTAATCTCAGCACAAGCAAATGGCTTACATACAATAGGTGCTCAATACATGCTATCTGCATGTTCCTTTGGCTGTGAGCCAGGGTGTGATCTAGTGGTATTCAGTCAGTCCAACTTGTATGATGTTAGGCTTCTTTCTTTTCCTTCCTTCCTTCCTCCCTCCCTCCCTCTCTCCCTCCCTCCTTTCTTTCTTTCTTTCTTTCTTGTGGCAACATTCAGAAGAAACTGCTGCCAGTTTTGAATACAGACATTTTCCTGGGCTGGGGTGACATTGTGTGTAGATCCCTCTCTGTAGGAGGAGATGACAGTGAGTAAATCCGGCTGATGCACACCACCTCTAGGGGAGCTGGTACCTCTATGGGTTGCTGTACAGCCAAGTGGCCAGGCATCAGGAGTCCCAGATGTTAGGAGTGTTTTGACTTAACAATATTGAAGCAGGCTGAGTTCCTTGGGAGCCAACCCCATCCATCCTGAGCCAGAATGCTTGTATTGTGTGTGTGTGACGGCATGTCTGAGGCTGTGTGCAGTCCCAGTAGGGCCGCTTGATCCATCTGCTTGGAGATGGGGTGGAGCTTCGTCTGAACATTCATTTCTTGGACCACATACTAAAATTTGGGAACTTAATAACCATCTACTGAAACTCCTGGGATAGGCATAGGTTAATGACCATTTGCTTGTTGGTTCTCTGGGACAGGCATGGCTTAATGACCATGTGTTCACTGGTCCCCTAGGACAGGCATGGTGATGTGTTACCTCCCCGTATCTGCAGTACATAGCATAGGACAATCATAAGCCTCAGCTGTGGTGGGAGAGATGATAAGTGGGAAAGGAAGCCCTGATGCCCATACTGGACAAAGCAGATACTCTGGAGACTATGGCCTCCTATCCAGGATGTAAGAGGGCATGCCAGCCACTTACCTGGTCCAGGTCATGCAAGAGCTGTAGGGGACTCTTCCTCACTCCTCTGAACCAGCTGGAGCCCAGAGCTTTGTTTTCAAATGCTGAAGAGCATAAGGAGAAGGAGGGAGGGAGGGAGGAAGGGAGGGAGGGAGGGAGAGAGAGAGATCACTGCTGGCTCTGGACAAGGTGTGGTTTGGCAGCACACCTGGGACGTATTTAACCCACTTATGTGGCTCAGTTTTCCTCCTGTGTCTTCTTTTCCTCCCGGCCATTTGGTAGGTGGTTGTAACTGGTAGGGCAGTGTCCTTGGGGTCATTCTCACCCTCATGCCCTATGCTCCACCACTGAAGTGTGGCAAATACAGGGCACAAGAGGAAATGATCTACCTGCCCTGTGGAAAGAGCACCCAGCCCCATCTGTTTCTATTCACCCTGTCTCAGGCCCTGCTTCCCCACCCAGCCCTAGGAGCTGTCCTATCCCTAGGTCTGGGTTGTGAGCATTCAGAAATGATTAGCCAATGGCACAGCCAGGTTGCAGGCTATCAGAGTGAGGTCACCAAGCTGTTTGAGGCACTGTGAAAGGCCCTAGAAGCCTGTGAACTCTGTAGAAGCCTATGTATGTCATGAGGTGTGGATGGTACTCCTGATAAATGTAGCTTTACCTATTCCTGAAACTGGACAGGGACGCTCTGTGTTTTAGCTTGCATCCTTTAGTGTCCCTAAGACTGCAGGGCTATCTGCACACCTGGGCCGTATGTGTGCACCTAAAACAAGTGGGGTTGCTTGGATCAGGACTCATGCAGTAAGCTTGTCTTGGGGATGTCCATGGACACAATCCTTGAAGTTCTCCAGACCCTACCTAAAGAAGGGGCTCTGATCCTGCTGCCTTTTTGACAGAACAGCACCTTCATCAGAGAATGAGCTGCCAGGAGAGGGGCTGTGCTAATACAGCAGCTGGCATCAGGGCTGCAACATGCCTGACTTACATCTTAACACCAGGGGAGAATGTATCCTTGCCATTCTTCAGGTTAGAGGTGCCATTCAAGGCCACCCTTGAAAGGGTCTTCTTAGAGCCTCAACAAGAACTGAGGGGCCATGGTTCCCTCTAGGTCTGTGGGCAGAGTTAGGGAGAGCAGTCTGGAAGGATCATATCACAGCAATCATACCCCCAGACCTACACAGAGGCTTCTGCCTGTCCTTCCAGAAGCCACTCCTTGCCCGTTTCCTGGCCAGACCACAGCTGCCTAAGAGTGGGTTCCATAACAGATGCCAAGGGCCAGTGGGTGGAGGTCAGACACCAGGGGCCCAGAATAGCTGTGGTCACAGATTACAGGGCTAGGCTATCTCCACTCTACCAATGAAGAATTGAGGCACCAGGTCTGGCAAGTTCAGGCAGGCTATATAGGGGATGGGAGTGTGTGTGTGTGTGTGTGTGTGTGTGTGTGTGTGTGTGTGTGTTTGTGTGTAAGTTGATCAGAAAGGGTTGCCCTTATAGTCCATGGGTCCAGCCCACTAAGGACTGACACTAGCTCTAAATAAATCCCAAGCACCTTTACCCCCAGACCTGCTCCCAGATGTACTCCCTCCCCTCTGCCAAGACACACAGAACAGAATGGAGATGAGACAGCAGGTTTGTATAGCCAGAGAGGGGCCTGGACAGAAGTAAGACTTCCCCTAACCCAGTGGTTCTCAACCTGTGAGGGTCAAATGGCTATTTCATAGGGGTTACCTAAGACCATCTGTGTATCAGATATTTACATTATGATTGATAACATTTGCTAAATTACAGTTATGAAGTAGTAATGAACATAATATTATTGGGGGGGGGCACCACACCATGAGGAACTGTATCAAAGGGTCGCAGCATTAGGAAGGTTGAGAACCACTGTTTAGGGCCTAACCCCAGGCAGCTGAGCAGCATCAGGGCAGCTAAACACTACCCCACCTTAGAGAAGGGAGAGAGAAAGGGAAGAAACAGAGGAAGGACAGAAGTGCCAGTAAAAGGAGATAGATGGGGACAGCCTTGGAGTGCAGCTGGGAGAGCATAGTGTGGAGGATGAGAACCTGGAAGCAACTGAGCTTTGGAAGGAGACCAGAGCAGGCCTGTGGGATGGGAAGCAAGCCTGGGACATGCAGGAATATGCTGACTGTCCACCAGGCCACCTCCCTCCCTCAGCTCAAGGCACCAGTGTGAGGAGCACCAGAACTTTTGGTGCCCAGCCTTAGGTAGACTCAGTGCCCATGCACATGGAAGGAAATCCTAGGGAAGGTTCCCTGGGCCACAGAAGAGGGCTTTGCCCAGGTTCCTGTGGCAGCACACAGTGGGACTGCTGGTGTCTGAAGCAGGTGACACTGGACACTGTGGAACTGTGCTGTGTGACACTGACCTGTGTTCTCCTGTAAGGTGGACACTCACTTTCCCAGTTGTTTGATAGAGAAACTGACAGTCAAGAGGCCACACCACTCAAGGCTGACTGGTTCCAAAAAGGGTACATCTCAGGTTCCAGCGTCTGCATTGCTAAAGACAGGCTTCTGCTTTCAGGTTCTGCTCATCCTGCACACCCTGGGGCTCTACAAGGTCCCCAAGCTCTACTTTACTAAAGAGGAAGTGTTAACCATGGTGGGGAGGGGCAGGACACACAAGGTCACAGAGAGTGAGTTACAGCAGGACACACCCCTGCAGGAACCTCTGGGCTGAAACACCCCAGAAAACTCCAAGAAAGCTGACCTCAGTCCTCAGCCACACTTCCAGCAGGAGGCCCCATCCCCCACGCAAGGTAGGGCAGGTTGCTTTGGGGGATGGGGTGTGAGTGGGTGAGTCCAGCCCAGGGCACATTGCAACAGCCACATCCTGGTTAATAAGTTCTCACTGCCATGTTTCCAGACAAACCAACAGAAACACCAGCAGGGACTAGGTCAGAGCCACAGGTCTGCTGGCCCCACTCAGAACCCCCAAAAGAGCTTTTGGGAAGCCCTGCGATCCAGTGTCCTGGGCATTCTTTCCTATGGTTACCCAGAAGGGAGAGTGGAACATGTTAGACAAGCTTTTCCCAGGAAGAAAGGCCAATCTGCCTCTTTCCAGTTATCTTTAAACTATTCACTGAGTTGACAAGCCAGCTGCCATGAAAGAATCCCTGTCTGACCGGCCATCACCAGGTCCACATTGCACCAGCCCAGCCAGCATTGCTCATCACCCACAAGCCTCCTACTCCTCCAATGGACATATGTACACATGGGTTCAAACCCCTCTCTTAGTACTGCTCTCTATCCTACCTTGCTTTCAGCTGCTGTGATAAAACACCATGACCGAAAGCAATGTGGGGAGGAAAGGGTTTATTTCATCACAGGACATGCTCCATCAATGGGGGAGGTCACTCAAGGCAGGTACCTACAGTAAGGGACTAAAGCAGAGACCATGGAGGAACACTGTTTACTGGCTTGCTCTCCGTGGCTTGCTCAGCATCCTTTTTTATACAACCAGGCCCACCCGCCCAGGACTGGCACTGCCCACAGAGGCCTGGTCTCTCCAACAGCAGTCACTAATCATGAAAATGTCCCTCCAGACTTGCCTACAGGCCAATCTGTGGGAGGCATGTTCCCAGCTGAGGTTTTCTCTTCCCAGATGCCCCCTAGCTTGTGTCAAGTTGATAACAACAATTAATCAATCCACTCAGTTTCCCATCTAATCAACTTCCAAGCTTCTTTCAAAGTTTTCCCCAAATATCTTTGCTTTTGAAAGTAGAAAAAAAATAAGCCCAAATCATCATTCCAGGCAAGGATAACAGAGGAGCAAAGGAATACAAACAGACCCTAGGTGCAGCAATGGAGCTGCCACAGAGACCCTGTGGAGAGGATGGTGTGCAGGGCAGCTGTCCCATCTCCCTCAGTGTGCCTCCTCCCATGACTCTGAGCTCTAGGACTCAAATCCTGACCTAAAAATTCTTGGCTTAAGAAAGTGGCTTCTTTTCCCTTGATGACATTTGCCTCCCTGCTCCCACTTAAGCTGACTGACCTGCCAGAATCCATTTCTCCAAGGACTCTGAGTCTCCTGAGCTCTGGACTCCAGCTGGACCTGGTGGGTCTCTCGGTAGCTCTAGTGCAGCAGCCACGCCCCTCCTTTTGCTAACCAGTCTGGCGTTTAGACCAAGGGGTTCTGAGACTCCTCTGCTCTCCCACTTGACAAATCAAATCACACAACCCCCATCCCTCAGGACGTGTCTAAGAGCAGATGCCATGGAGACCTGTAGGTTTAGTGTCAAAATGCAACTCTGTGAGGTGGGACGTATGTAAGCTCTCCAGCTCCCATACAGAGACTGTGTGGTGGCAGGCTCAGCAGACATGCCGTTAGAGGTTGTGTGCAGCAGGGAAGCCCAGGCCAAGGGAGCAAATGAGCCTATGGGCAAGGGTGGCATGCTAGTGCAGAGGTGTCTTGGGTTCCACTCCACTATGCTGACCCTAGGTTATGAGTCAGTGCTGGTAGCAGATCCTGGGCAGGGAGACTAGAATGAGCTCCCCCCTAGAAAGAGACCAATGAGATCCCTAAGGCAGCTGGAACCCAGGCATAACCTGTAACCCCTCAGTGTCCTATTTGCCCAGCAGTTGGTGATGGTGACACTCATTCCCTGAAGCATGAAGAGATAGGATCTGTCTTTGTCTTTCAGCTGAGATATGACATTGGGATTCTCCTGGATCCTGAGCTCTCCTTGACCCATAAATCTTTCCCATGATCCCCTTCTGACCAAGACTTGACTGCAAAAACAGGGCCATGTCCCCTTGAGGCCTGGCACAGTGGGATCCTGCCCCTGCAGCAGGACCAGACCTTCTGCCTGTCTCCCAGCCAGTGCATACCATAAGCACACATTTCTCCCCCAAGATGAGTGGAGAGCTAGCTCTAGATGAACTTGGGCTCTTGTTGGCCCAAGACTGTCTGAAAAGTTGGCAGCTGGGAACCTACTTACTACAGAAGAGTGTAAGCATTTAGACCAGCGGTTCTCACCCTTCCTAATGCTGAGACCCTTTAATACCGTTCCTCAGGTTGTGGGGACCCCAACCATAAAATTATTTTTATTGCTACTTCATAACTCTAATTTTGCTGCTGTTATGAATCATAATGTAAATATCTCTGTTTTCTGATGGTCTTAGGCCACCCCTGTGCAAGGGGCCGTTCAACTCCCACATGGATCACCATTCACAAGTTGAGAACTTCAGATCTAGAGACTGGGAGGTAGGGGGTGGCAGCTGAGGAAGCTCAAGAGACCCAGCTCAGACCTGGGGGAATGAAGCTAGGATCAGTGGGGACTTCCCAGGGAAGACTGCATGAGGCTAGCCTGGGGGTAACCGGTATAAATGTCAGCCCTACCTGAGGGAGAGCATGCAACCCCTTCTCTAACCATGCTTACCCTCCCTGTGTTCACATTCCCTTCCCTCGAGGATCCCTAGGTAAGGAGGGGCTCAGGACTGTGGTTCCTTTTCTTCTCAAACCTGGCTGAAGGAGGTGGCAGGAGAGATGTGCCCCAAAAGGCATGAAGATACCCTGACAGCCACCCAGACACATGCTTCTCTGCAGACACACCCCAGGGCTCAGACTATCCCCTCATACCCCACAACAGTGTTTGGGCCCTGAGGGACCTGAACCACTGTCACCCATTTGGTAACATTTGTCTACAATGACTGACAGGGTGGACTAAGACTGTGGCATCTTCAGACACTGAGACCACAACCCAGACTATGCCAAAGGACACATTAGACATGAGGAAGCACCTATACAGGACTAGCCATTCACCTACATTCAGTAAGAGGAAGACAGCTCCATTCCGGGGGTGCCCTGACACAGCCACTTACATCTGGTCATTCAGAGGTTGTTAACTAGCAGAGTGAATAGACACAGGTTTGGTGACTACTCCTAAGGCCTCCCCAGTTCTGTTCACCTGGCCTCCATCCCAGGGGTCCCTAAGGATGGAGCCAATGTGATGAAAGGGCTGGGGCCAAGCACTGTCTACGGTAACACTGAAGCTCACCCTCCCAAAAGCCCTGTAAGCATGGAGGCAGCACCTATTCCATAGATGAGACTGTTAAGGCCCTGGGAGGAGACAGTAGGTTAAGCTTGCCAAGTGACCTCCAGTCTACAAGCCTGGCCATTGAGGTCCTCCATGGATAGGTTCCATTCTGAAAACAGTTTTCCCTTGTCCTGAGTCACTCCCACCTAATGCTCCTGTTCACCCTTGGGTAAGAACCTGTCTGGGAGTGAGCAGACCAGATACACACAGACTAAGGATGGGCAAATCTTCACAAACGTAGCCCACTGCCCACTGGTACCTCCAAGCCACTCCACACCCGACCTCTGCCCTCAGCTGTGTCTGTAAAGTGAGTTAGTTAATCTGCCAGAGGATAGGAGGAGACCTAGGCTCATTCAGAGTAAGACTGACCACATGCGTGGTAGAAACTTGTACTAGCAGGTCTTGGGCCCTGTAACCCCAGGCCAGCATAGAGCTGTACAGTTCTTCTGTGGATGTATAGGCTCAGCAGGATCTCAAAATAAGACAGGCATCCTGGTCAGAGGGCAAGCTGACTTCTCAAGGCTCGGAGAGTGGGGCAAAAGTAACACAGCATCCCCAGATTGACAAAAAGTTCCCCACCAGCAGCACAACCGGAGTCAGACAATGGTCATCTCACCAGCGACAAGGAAGAAGTTCCCTGCGGGAATAGAGGGCTCCTGTCTTCCACCAGTGACATCCCAGCCCAAAACAACAGGCAGGTGCCAGGTGTCCCCAGAAGGTGCTCCAGCTGAGGAAGCAACGTGAAGCCCAGGGCCCGAGCACTCACCCGGACTCAGGGCGCGCGGCACAGTGCACAGGAGCAGGAGAGCAGCACCCAGACTTGCCACCACCGGCAAGGGCCGCCGGCAACAGGAGCGCCTTCCCATGCTGTGCCTGGCGCGTGGCAGGCAATGGTCATCGAGTGAGTTCTCCTACTGCTCAGAGGAGGTCCAGGACACGCCCAGTCCTGCCCTTAGTTTAGGGCCCGCCCAGAAGCAGCCTCCTGTGCTCTAGGCTGGAGATAGAAGCGCCTGACTGACTTAAATGGGTAAAGCTGTAACCCAAGGACAGTGAAAAGCATCGTCTATCCCCTTTACTATCATTAGGTCGGGATTCTCTACCCTACACAGGGAATTAGTAGCGGAGAAACTCTCAGGTACATGTGTCTCCGGCCCAAATGCCTTACTGGCAGAGCCAGAGGCTGCAGCTCAGGTCCTGGGAGCCAAAGCTTTGTTGATCAGAACCTTGGGCTCCAAGTG
Source organism: Rhynchomys soricoides (assembly GCA_019843965.1). Taxonomy (NCBI): domain Eukaryota; kingdom Metazoa; phylum Chordata; class Mammalia; order Rodentia; family Muridae; genus Rhynchomys; species Rhynchomys soricoides. Next base: position 34,690 of record JADRCH010000299.1, read on the forward strand.
CTCAGGCTGGACACAGAGCAGCTATTGTAAGCCTAGGTATGACAGCTCTGGACCCCAGGCTTTAGGACTCTACCCTCAGTACTGGCAAATGTCACAGCTTGCAGGCCCTGGGGTGCTGGGACCTTCTGCCATTAAAGCTCAGGAGCTTCTTCTCTCAGCCAGCCTTCTCCAGCCTTAGCCCTTGGCAATTTCTTGTCTCATTTTTACTTTCCCTGGCCTTGCCTATGAAGCTTCTGCTCCCCACAGCAGCCCCTAAGTTCCCTCTCTGGGGAAGACCACTTTGGAGAGACTCTCCACATGGACCACATGAGTGATCACAGCTGGATCAGAGTGGAAGTGTGTGCACCAATCAGGGCATAGCCCTTCCTGAAAATTAAGGACTAAATTTGCATCAATCATTGCACAGGGTACCAGAGAAAAGACTCCCCCTCAGTAGTGAATAAAAATGCCCAGGAGTCATGTTGATTTCCCCAAGGCTGATGATGGGCAGAATGTCCTGCATCCTGCACAAGCTGTTTAAAACAGCAGCTACTGAGACCCTGAGTCGGGAGCTTTGAGATTCAGCAGCTGAAGTCAGAACTCAGCTTCCCAAGGTGCCCAAGGAGAGTTCAAAGCAGCCAGAAACCATGAAGATAGTGGCAAGGTGGTGGGGCTGAAAGCCTCACAGCCTAGGGAGGATTGAAGTGTCAGGATCACGAATCTTCCAGGACCCAGCATCTTAGCTTATGTAAAGGAAAAAAAATAGCCTGTGGTTTAAACCCAGTTCTCAGGAGGCAGAGGCAGGCTGATCTCTGTGAGTTCTAGGGTAGCCTGATCTACAAATCCAGGACGGTTACACAGAAAAACCCTGTCTCAATCAATCAATCAATAAATAAATAAATAAATAAAATAAAATAAATGTCAAAGATAAATATTGAAGGGGAGCTTTGCAATAAAGGTCTCTCTGTAGCTGTCTTCACAGTGCCTGACTCTTGCCCAGTGTCCCAGGAGCCCACAGTGACTTTTCAGATAGAAAGGGAGGTGGACAGAAGCCAGAGGTGTGTGGGGCAGAGAATATGTGAGGGAGCCCATCTCTGGCCTGGCTCTGCCTGCTATGGTTTGCTCTGGGGTGCCATCATCCACTCAAGACCCAGACAAGTAGAAAAATGGAAAGAGCGGGCATTTCTTAATGGCAGGGTCAAACAGCCCAGCTGAACACAAGCACAAGGGACCTGTGCGTGACAGTCCTTCCCCATCCCAGGATCAGTCATGAATGTTTCTCCCTTCTCCCAAGTGCACCCTGTAGCATCACTTTCTTATGTGTCTTCAAGTCCCGCTCGAATCCCAGTTCATGCAGGACTTGTCCAGCCTCAAGGAGAAGTGAGGGATCTTGGGCATGTCTTCCTGGGCACTGGGTCTGTTGTACCTCCTCATGTCGCCCACAGATGCTACAGGCACTGGCACTCGGAGCTTATTTCAGCCAGGGTAAGAGTTGTAGAGAGACACCAGAGTGAAGTCCAGCCTTTGACAGGTAAAGAAAGGGCTGGGAATATGGCTTAGTGTTAGAGGACTCTCCTAAACTGTGAAGCCCCGGCTTACACCCTGATGCCACAAAATAAAAATAAATAGAAGAGAAGGATATCTAGTGAGTGCTGAGGGCTGCAGATTGCACCTGATCTCAGGGTCTTGCTGCCTTGACGCCAGCTTCGTAGGGAACCCAAAAAAGCAGCTGGCCCTGTGTGCACAGGAGGGGCATGGCTGATCCAACATTTAGCCTTGAGTGTGTGGGATGAGGTGCTGCACCCAACACTAGTGTCTTACCTGCCATCTGTACTCCACTCCCCTGTACAATGGCGGTAATATTAAACCTCGCCCTGTTGTGGAGGCTAAATGAGAAGCAGAGATGTTTGAACAGCCTCAGGGGCGGCAAGGGCCATGTAAGACTTGATATTAGTATTCAATAATCCTCATTGGTTCCTCTTATAGCAATGATCTATTATCAATTAATGAAGACTATGAAACAAATAACATTTATAAATTTAGCTGCAAATAGCTACCTTGTTTTGGGGTGGGAACCCAGCTCACACTAAAACCACATCCTTCTCAGGATGTCTCATCCTTGGGGAATGTCTGCTTCCTTTCAGCCCAGCCCAGAACCCAAGGATGCTGGATCACCCACAATACCTATCTGCCCCAAATCTCACCCAAACTCACAGGAGTCCTCAGACCAGGCCATAATCCAGTCTTCTAATCTTCAGTGTGTTTTGGCCTTCTAGGCTGCCACCTGGTGACCAAAATTGACAATAACTCAGCCCACTGTTGGCCCATGGAGGCCACCAGAAAGATTGGAACCCATGTGCAGATGCCTGCCTCCAGTCGTGGGTCCCTGGTAGCTCCCTGGAAAAGCTTCTTCTGCCTGCTGCAAAACCCCTGAGGTATATGTCAATTATAGTTAAATAGCAAATTGCCTTGAACTTTAGAAACGTCCAAAACCCACTTCAATTCTATGGATCAAGAACTGTGAAAGGGTCCTGGTTGTATGCTTCCCCCAAGGATCCCATGCTGCTGCAGTCAGATGGTAACAAGATGGCCATCATCTTATCAGGAGGCCTGCTAGGCAGCACACTAAACAGATCATGATCATATGTGATATATGTAACTACTCTTTCTCAGGAGCCTGGAATCTCGGGACCATTCCCACAGAACATGACTGTGTTGCCTGTCTCTGACCTGACCACATTTCTTAGTTCCCTGGAGTCACTGAGGCTGTCCAGGTTCCAGTGGCAAGTGAATCCCAGCCTCACACAAAGACATGCCTGAGAATTTGTGGATCTGATTTAATTCTGTCTCTGCATGTTAAAGGAGCAGTAAAGGAGGGCAAGGAACCATAAAGTTGGCCTGGCCGAGCTGCCTTGAGAGCCGTGTGTCTTCAGATTTTCAGGTTAGAGTTCATGACTCCTGGGGCACAATGTGCCTTCCAGTTCCTGAGAGACAGATGCACTCCCTCGGGCAGTGAAGTGTTCAGGCCTCTGTGTCTCTCTGTGTGTTCCCAACAGGACAATTGGTCTTAGGTAGCAATACTGTATACCCTGTATAGCTTGCAAATGTCATTGTATCCTAGCAACTTCAACTGTACTGATCCTGGCAATTGTATTATGTTCTGTTTCTGATAAAGGTTTAAAAAGTCTGGTTGCTCTCAATCAAATTGCCACAGCTTAAGTTTTGCTGTGGACTCGCCAACCAGCCTTATTTAATTCCTCGTGGCTGTCAGATGGCCTTGGCCTAGTAAGTTAAGTGCAGGCACTTACAAAGGAGGCTCTGTGGTGAGTGCCGGTGGATGGGGGAAGTGAGAGATGGGGCATCTCCCAGAGCCTGCAGTGAGCTTTCTAAATACACCAAAACTCTGACAGTTGAGATATCTGGATACTGGCTGTGTCTCTCAGCTTCTGTGTTGGTCAGGGAGTAGGGATCTAGCAAGAACCCAAAGCTGTCTCAGGAAATGGAGTCTTTAGTGCAGCTATCAATGAGAAAAATGCCAACATCTCATGTGGTGCTGATTGCATGTGGGGCATTGTTCAGGGCCCTTCGGGTATGGATCTCATTCCATCCCCAGCTACATCTGTGAGGTATTAGTGTTGTTAGTCATTCATCCCTTGGTGTTCATGGCACTGGAACTGCAGATGCCAGTCCCCAGGGACACCTCCCTTACATGTTATAAAGTGGTGTATAACCTGTGAAGTCCTCCCCTTACCTCCTGTCATCCCTGGGTGCTATGTGATACCTAATGCAATGCCACTGTTGTATAAATAGGCTTCACACTGTATCTCTGGAGAGCCCATAGTCAGGATAAACATAGGTAAAGGTAAAGGTAAACATAGTTATACAGTTCAATTTATTAAGAATGATCTTCAGATGAGGATCCTGAGGACCGTCTATCCTTTCCTTACAGAGAGAGGCCAGGAAATTCACCCAGTGACACACAGCTCGTGAGCAGGGTAGCTGCGGTCCAAGCCTAACTCACTGCTGTGTTCAGCTTATGTGAATCCCTTATTCCTTTAAAATGTCTAGTTTGTTTTATGACTAAATAACTTATTCTAGGGTGAGATTCACATGCAGTTGGAGGTGGCATAGGTACCCCATGTGCCCATATGTCTCCCCAGTGGTGACATCTTCAACATCCCAGTCAGGATGCTGAACTTGAGGTTGTCCACCCCAATATAAAAAAGACTTCAGTTTGCTACAAATGTTTTAAAATCAGATTAGACAAAACAGTTGGGATTTCTGGGTTTCTCCTGAGAACAGAACTCTATACTGGCATATTATTGAAGGTCTTTGTCATAGTGAGGGGAATCAGAACAGGGAACAGAGTCCAGCCAAGCACAATGCAATACCACCTAGGGAAGGCATGCTTGGACTGAGAGACAGTGGGTTGCCGCTCATGGGGTATTTCTGCCCCAACCCCAACCCCAACCCCAAGGACCAAGGGAATTGGGGTCTATCCAAATCTGCAGCCCTCTGCAGGATGTGGGAAGGCAGATGGGCTCTAGGTACCAGCTCCAGTGAGCAGAGAGAAGCATGTGCAGCCTCTGGAGTTGGGCCAATAGTACTCAGGCTCAGAGAGGGGAGGACAGAGGGAAGAGTCCTACTCATTCAGTCAGGTCCCAGCCTGCAACAGTACCTGGTACGAGGCAGTGCTCAGCCACCTCAGCTTATAAGAAAGATCAAGAGGCTAGATGACAGCTAGGAGACCTCCGGTTCAGGGGGTGGGGGATGGGTGACTGAGGAATCCAGCAGGAGGCATTAGGGACCTAGGGACCCCAGCATGAAAAAGACTTTTCTGTCTCAGGCTCGCATAACACCATACACAGGAATGAATGTGAGGTTTTCTCCTCCAACATCCAGTTCCCAAGTGTGATGGTTTGTATATGCTTTGCCCAGGGAGTGGCACTGTTGGGAGGTGTGGCCTTGTTGGAGTAGGTGTGGCCTTGTGGGTGTGGGCTTTAATACCCTTGTCCTAGCTGCCTGGAAGTCCGTCTTCCACTAGCAGCCTTCAGATGAAGATGTAGAACTCTCAGTTCCTCGTACACCATGCCTGCCTGGATGCTGCTATGTTCCTGCCTTGATGATAATGGACTGAACCTGTAAGCCAGCCCCAATTAAATATCCTTGTAAGAGTTGCCTTGGTTATGGTGTCTGCCCAGATCTCTGAGTTCAAGGCCAGCCTAGAACAGAGCAAGTTCTAGGAGAAGAAAAACTTAAATCCAGTCTTGGTGGACCACACCTTTAATCCCAGTGCTTAGGAGACAGTCATGCAAATCTTTGAGTGCAAGATCCAGGACAGCCAAGCTTAGGCAATGAAGGAGTTGGATAAATGGAAGCTAGTGATACTGTAATAGAACAAGGGGGCCATGTTCCAGCTCCAGCAAGCAGCAGAACTCAGCAGCTTCGGCCATGTGTCTCTGGCTTTATATTCAAGAGTAGAAGGAGACTACTGGGATAATTGATGCCAGTTAGCTGGAGCTAAGAAATTAGTGGTGATTAATAAAGGACCAGCATCACTGAGGTGAAATCTTCTGGGGAGTGTTTTCTGAGAGCACAAAGAAGCTGTGTTCCAGAGATAGCCAAGGTTGTACCTCATCCTGCAGCTGTACTTGGCAATATGTAAGAGTCACCCAGGTGGTACTGGTTTTGAAAGCGTGAAGGGGTCATGAAGAGCAGCTGAGGCCTGGCACTGTGAGAGGCCATGGAAGGCCATTGGTGAAGGTGCAGTCTCAGTTGTAGTTGGCAGCCCAGAACTGAAGGAGTCATTCAAAGGAGTTGAGGCCTGGCACCATGAAGAGAGCCCATGCGAGGCTATTGGTGAAGCCTAGTTGCAGAGGAAGACCCCAACATATTGGAGATACCAGTACCATGGAATGACCACCAAGAACAGCAAGGGCAGTGGAGTGGATCAACCTGAACTACAGAGAGCAGAGCTGGAGAAGTGATGCCAGCCCTTTGGAGCTAGAAGATCATGTGTGGACCTCAAACATTGAAACAAGAAGCTGTAAAGCTGAAGTTGACTTGGGAACCCCAAGATGTTAAAGATGCCAGAGCCACAGGATGCCTGCCAAGGAAACTTGCTCACGGTGAGTGGAACCAGCCCCGGAGAAAGAACTTTGCAGTCAACAAAGATTAAAAAGGAGTTGAAGATTTGAAGACTGCTTTGCCATCAGTCATGGAGATGCAAAGTTTGGAGTCTGCCCAGCTGGTTTCCTGTCTTGCTTTGGAGATTACAGTTAAGTGATTGGATGAATCTCAGAAGAAACTTTGAACTTTAGACTTTTAACATTGTTGAGATTGCTATATAGACTATGGGGACTTTTGAATTTGGACTAAATATATTTTGCATTATGCTTTGTTTAGGTATGGCCCACATAGACTCATGTTTGAACAAGCCTATGGGGCCAGGGAGTGGAATGTGGTGGTTTGAATATGCTTTGTCCAGGGAGTGGTACTGTTAGAAGATGTGGCCTTGGTGGAGTAGGTGTGTCACTGTGGGTATGGCTTTAAGACTCTCACCCTAGCTGCCTGGAAGTCAGTCTTCCACTAGCAGCCTTCAGATGAAGATGTAGAACTCTCAGCTCCTCCTGTACCATGCCTGCCTGGATGCTGCTATTTTCTTGCCTTGATGATAATGGACTGAACCTCTGAACCTGCTAGCCAGCCTCAATTAAATGTTGCCTTTTATAAGACTTGCCTTGGTCATGGTGTCTGTTCATAGCAGTAAACCCTTAACTAAGACACCAAGCAAACACCAACCTGGAGCACATATCCTACCCCACAGTTCAGGCCTTGGTCTCCATAGCTGCTCCACTTTAGGGTTAGTCACAAGCAAGGGAGTGGCCTGGATTTGACTGACTGGTTATAAATTGAGGTGGGGGGGTCCTATAGCCCAGTCCACTCCTCAAGTTGTATTAACTTGTTTAAAATGGCCTAGGATTGAAGCTCAAGGGTAAATGAACTGACTAGCATATCCCTGGCACCAAAAAAAAAAAAAAAAAAAGACTAGTCAGAACCGGCCAAATTCAGGGTACTTTATTCTCCTGTGTACCATGAAGGATTTGGTGTCAGCCGAGTAGAAGGCATTCAGGGTGAGTTGTGAGAGTTGGGGACCCTCATGGGCTTCTCGGTGCTCCAGGGGTCTCTGATGTCTTGGTAGGAGTCCTGTAAATCCTTCCTTAGGGACTTTGTGGGACTCTTTACACTGTCATGACTGCTGGCATCTCTCAATGGTGATCAACCCCACCTCCACCTCTCCCATCCTTGGGGTTCAGGAGTAGAAAGTCTCCCTGGAAAACAAGTGACTTCCAGGGCTATCCAGGAGTCTGGGATGAAAAAATACTCTCATCACAAGGCCAGCCGGAGTACCACCTGGTGTCCGCAGCCATGAGGGCTTCAGACAGAGACTGATCTGCTTTTCTAATTATGCTAGACCACATCTTGTTGGTGCCCTAACCCTACTCCTGCGTGTGCACTGAACTCTTAGAACAAGAGCCATTTCAGTAGTGTCTCCATCCAAATGTGGGGTCCCTGGTCTCCAATCTGAACTTCACTCATGACTAGCTACAGAACTTCAAGAAGTATCCTTGCCTCTCTGACCTCAGTTTCCTGATCAGTGACATGGGACTTGAGCTCTGAGGAGCAATGTAAGTGCCAGCCACTTCATGTGCTGCTCAAACTGACCAGTGCTTCACCTTCCCACTCTGCCGAAGGCCGGGTGACATGACCTTTTTCTGCAGAGGGAGGAGTTGGTCACCACCCACCTGTGTACACAGGGACAGAACAAAGGGCATGAAGTTGGCCAGGAGTGGCCATATACCAGGACCACTGGGACTAAGTGGTGAAACTTTCCTGGCTAGGGGTAGAGGGAGTGACACCCAGTATTGGCCTTTGGTCCAAGGCCAGGATGTGGAGGAAGGCTTTTTGCAGAACTGTTAATGATTAGGGGCTGCTGGGGGTGTGGAAATCTGTTACCACACCTACCACCCTGCTTAGTTGTCAGGGAAATGGAATACAAGGGACTTGCTTCTGTAGAGCTTGAGCCAGGTTCAATGTCACACGACTGCCCACCATCACTATTCCAATATTGCCACCTTTTAGACACCCTCGGAGCCCACCAGCACCCCAAACTCACACCCACCTAACTTGAGGATGCCCCCAAGGAGTTTCTCCTCCAGCAAGTAACACTCAGGCAACCTACCTATCAGGCTGTGATCCAAATGACCTGCCCCTTATGTCCTCCCTGGGCCCAATGAGGGGCTGGAGGAGGTGGCCTGGGGCTGCCCCCACCCTGCTTGCCCTGATTACCCGGACAGTCACTTCATACTTGCTTCCACCTCAGTTTCTGCGGACATGTCGAGCATCCAGGAGCTGTGCTCTGGTCTGCCCCTACAACCCCTCCCTGAGAACCGGGGGCGCTGGGCTGGGGTGCCACATGCTCCGGTTAGGACTCCTGACCTCAGCCCTGAAGAAGAACAGGTAACAACTGCTACCCAGTCCTCCAGGGCTCTGGGGCCCTTTGGTGTCTTTTAGGTGGCCAAGGTGACTGGATATCCCTCTTTCTTTCGATATATTAGCTGTCCCTGTCCCTACCAGCTTCCAGAGAAGGGTGAGGAGGTGTGTCAGCATCTATCACCTGATATTTCTTCAGGTGAAGCCTCCCTGGAGTTACCTTAGACTCAGAATCAGGGTTCCCACTTCCAGATGAGGACACTGGGGCTCAAGGTCACCCAAACAGTCTGTGGTGGTGGTGTGGCCACCTTTAGTGAGGAACAGGAAGAGACAGGGTGTGAAGTGGCCCTAGCTCAGCAGCTTCACATGAACCTTGCCCAGCTCCAAACACTGAGTGACTCCTGTGTCCTCTACAACACTTTTTCTTTGTCCCTCCCCAAACCTCTCATTGACTTCAACTGTGCAGCCTCCATTAAGGACACAGAAGTGCTGGGAGGGATGACAGCTCAGGTAGCCCCTCACCTGGTGGCTCCCTTTGCACAAGGGATTTAGAACTTTCCAAGCTGCCAGACTGAAGCAAGTCTCTGAGCCATGGGAGGCTGCTTTTCTGAAAGACACTGAAGTACAAAGGCTAAATAAAAGCCCCACCACCACCCTTACCCACAGACTGCTGTTCTGGGGAATACCACTCCTGAACTTTTCCAGAGCTTCCCACAGTCGGGGAGCATGTTTAGGAGCTACTGGAATAGGACACAGATGGACAGGAACTGGGAATGAGAGCAACAAAGAAAGGAACTGCGGGCCCTAGAACATGGGGTAGCACTAGGCAAAACGGGGCTGATGCTGGAGAGAAGGAGCATAACGAAGGAGTTGGGGGGTCACGTCATCTTTTCACTTGACCTGTCTGATTCTGCTGAGCTCATGGCTCTGCTGTGGTTAATGTTCTTCCTCCTTGGTCACCTCCCCATTGGGCACCAGTGCCTTGACACTCAGCCACATGAGCTGGGAAGGCTCTGTTGCTCTGAGGGCCTCCGCTGACACCCCTGTAGCTGGGTGATAGCGATCAGCCTCCACAGTGTTTCGTGGTGGCAGAAGGGCATCCAGGAGCTAAGAGATCTGGCCTCTTTGGTTTCATTCCTATATGTCACCCTGTGTTTGAAGGATACAGTATCCTTAAAGGAGAGGTGATTTGCAGATCTGGGGAGTTAAGTGTTGGGAAGGGCTAAGTCTTCCCTCTATGATGGAGTCCCAAAATCCAGTGAAAGCTTCTCTTTCATTGACTTGCTTTCCATTTGGGGTGTGTGGGTGTGTGTGTCTGTGTGCTTACATGTGCACACATGTGTACGTGTGTGGTGTGTGTTCCTCTGTGTGTGTGTATCTTCATTTGTGTGCTTGCACACACATACACATGTATGGTTGCATATATTCCTGGGTATGTGTCTGTGTCTCCGTCTATGTGTTTGCACATGCACACACATGTGTACATGTGTGGTTGCATTTGTGTGTGTGTGTGTGTGTGTGTGTGTTTCCAGGTGTGCACACTTTGAGTTTCTCCCTGGTTCCCACTCCTTCACACCACTCATTCTTTCATTGTTTGGATGAACTCGGGCTTCATTCCTTGCTTTTCTTTGGCAGCTCTCCATTTACGTGAGGAGCGCTACCTATTATACTTTAGTCAGTAAACACTTAGCATAGGCCTGTTCAACCTTCACACTGTGCCTGGCAAGGTGAGCAGTTCTGCTGTTAGAAGCACTCTCCCCTGTGTGCAATTTCTCTCAATGACCCTTTGCCCCAAGTCCCGCCTCATCCACTGCGCTCTGCTGGGCATGAAAGGCCTTAGCTGAGCCCTTCACTATGGTGGGCCAGAATGCCTGCCTCTATCAACACCCTATCCTGGAGGCCTTTAACATGGTGGGTCTTCATATCTGTCTCTGCCTATATACCATCTTGAGCTTGTTGGCTGGGGACTCCCTTGGGGTGGTCTCTGGGGTCCAGCACCACCAGATGTGTTCATTGAATGCATGGACAAGAACATTTGCTAAGAAGTCAACCCCACATCCTACAAGGCACATAGAAGGACTTTTGGGCGGAGGTGGTGGCAGCTTGGACAAAGACAAGGTTTCTATGAGGGAAGGAAGGGCTACTTGAAGACAAGAAAAATACTACATGGAAAGGCAGAAACGGGCCTTCTGAACATGTGGAAAGTGGAGGAGACCCCATGCAAGTAGAGCTGGGAGTGGAACGTGGAGTACCAGATGATGCAGTCTGCCGAGGCCACTGTGAGTGTCACAAGATAGGCAGTGGGGATCTGTGAAGGTTTTTGAGTAGGTGCATGGCTTGGGTGTTTCACAAGAGTCTTCCATTGCCAGGATCATAGAAACATTTTTGTAGAGATCCCAGGCAGCACAGGGCATGGCAGAGACCCATAAGTGTGGGAGGGGACAGTTCTGTAATCTGGCACTCATAGGAACCATAGGTGAGCCCAACAGCATCCTAACCATGTCAGTTCACTAGTACCTAGGAGTTGGGCTCCATTATTACCCCCACTTTACAGACAGAGACAGTAAAGGAGGAGGTGGGTGCTGCTGGGAAATCCTCACACACAGAGCTGTGCCTTTAGCAACACCCAGTCCTCAACTCCACATGTCAGCCTGGTTCTCACATCGCCTCTGATACCAAACATCAGTTGCCTCTTACAAGGACCTTCATGATTTTGTGACTTTTCACTTGGAGATCCCAGAATAGTCTTAAGATCTTAACTGAGTTATTTGTGAAAAGTGCCTTTCACCGTGCAAGGCAACATGCAGGTTAGTGGATGAGAATGTAAGGTCATTACAGTGGCTACCTATCAGCTATGCACACTGCCCAAGTCGGCCCATCCCGGAACACAGCCTCTGTACCATTTGCCAAGCTAGGTGCCTCTCTGGGCTTACAGTGGGTTCTGCTTTCCTCCCCTAAGCCTGCAGCCCCTAGACCAGATGGGGCCCAGAAGAGAGAACTTGAAAAATACCCTCATAAAGAGGCTAGTGGCCACCAGGGAAGGCTTTTTTGAAGACAAAGCAGGTGTTCTCAGAGTGGCTCAACCAGTTTCTGAGTGGAGCAGAGGCAATCCAGGTGGAGAGGGAAAATGGAGTATGTGGAGGGCCCCAGGGCCCTTAACCCAGCCACTCCTCACCCTTCTCCTCCCAGCTGGCACTGAAGAATGCCTTGCGCTATTTCCCACCTGATGCCCAGAAGCTGTTGGCCCTGGAGTTTGCCCAGGAGCTACGACAGTTTGGACACATCTACATGTACCGGTTCTGCCCCAGCATCGAGATGAGGTAAGCCCTCGTGGGTTTGGCTTCAGACATGGCCCTGCAAATGTCAGGAGCCTGCGGGAATGTATGGCTAAAGGGGAGGCCAGTCTGTCTGAGGCAGGGGAACTATGGAGGTGGCACAGTGAGTTGACACCCTTGTGCAGAGAAAATAAGTAGTGAGGCCTGAGGATTCCCTTGTTATGCCCATTATGGGACTTTTTCTTGCAGGGCCTACCCAATTGAGCAGTACCCATGCCGGACACGGGCAGCTGCAGCCATCATGCACATGATCATGAACAACCTGGACCCTGCTGTGGCCCAGGTACTGCCAGGGAAACTGAGGCTAGCACAGTCCAAAGAAACATGACCTGAGATCCCAAGTGATGCTGCCAGGCCTTTAAAGCACTTACAAAGCTGGCATTAGAACACAGAGTTCTCTGTAACTAGGGCAAAATCAAAAGCAAGAAACAAATATAAAATAGCAAGAGTATATAACAATACAGTTATAAATGTACGTATAATTATACCTTTCTGATAGCCACCTGAGAATAAAAGATTAATAACATTTTATCACACTGTATCTTATCGTAATTAATGAGATCCCTTCTGTCCCTCCCTTTACATGGAATCTTGACATGGAGGATACATTTCTCATAGACAGACATGCTCAGTAGCCCACATGGCTGGTGGATGCTATGTGTCCCTTCAGGCTTCTCTCCTTGCACCCATTTCATTGTTCCTTTGAGTATAACTACAAGTAAGAGCCCTGTCCCCAGCCCCATCTCAGATAATGCCACATCTTCTTCAGTTTCCACAGGAGCTGGTGACCTATGGAGGCAACGGGCAAGTGTTCAGCAACTGGGCCCAGGTATCGTGGCCAGGCAGGCACTCAGTGGTCCATGGTTCTGCCTGATGCCTAATGCTTCAGCATTAGCAATTACCTGGAAATGCTTCACTTACAATGAGTAAAGTGGCATTATGGGTGGTACTAGGAGACCCTGGAGATTAAAGAAGATCTAGGCAAACAATGCCATTAGGACAGACAGACAGAACCTGCAGGAGTCCCTAGATCTGGATGTGGGGTGTGGGTACCAGTTCACACTTACAGAGTCCTGCATGTGCACTGTCCATCCAGTTCTGGCTGACCATGTCCTACCTGTCCAAGATGACCGAGGAACAGACCCTGGTCATGTACAGTGGACACCCTCTGGGCCTCTTCCCCAGCAGCCCCCGTGCCCCACGGCTGGTCATTACCAATGGGATGGTGAGTCTGAGGCAGCTGGCATGCAGCCTATCTAGGGCAGGGCTTGGGAAAGAGGGTGCTGTTGGTGAGGAGGCCATCAGGCAACAGCACACCACTCACTCTGTGTCCCTTCCTCTTTTCCAGGTCATTCCCAACTACTCCTCCAGGACAGAGTATGAGAAACTGTTTGCCTTGGGGGTGACCATGTAAGTCGCTGTGTCAGCTCTCTGCTATGGCGTCTGCCCTCAGTTACATTTCATGTTAGGACAACAGGGCTGTGTTAAGCCTGATTGCAGCGACTCAGCCTGGCTCTACTAACTACACCATAGTACCATAGTACACCATACTATATGTACCATAGTAGTACCAACTACACCATAGTACAGCACAATCTTTTCATTCTCACCCAGCTGTACCCTAGTAGTTTTGTGCAAATGCTTACTGTTTTTTATTGCCAAAGAAACATACAATTTTGGATTCCTTTGTTTCGAAAGATTTTATTATGAGTAACCCCAGACATACAGAAAATTGGCTCACAAGCACAAATGTCACACAGCTGATTTAAGGAAGACATAGCCCAGCCCCAGACTCTATGCATCTCAGAGAGCTTCTATATGGTTAGAATAAGATGATTTTTATTAAAGAAAAATAAAAATCAAAAATAAATTTCAGGGACTACCACCAAAATCCTATGATAAAAATAGAAGTGCTGAAGCCAGGCATGGTGGCACATGCCGTCCATCCCAGCACATGGGAAGCAGAGGTGGGTAGATCTCTAAGTTCAAGGTCAGCACAATCAACAATAACAGATTCCAGAATACCCAGAGCTATATAGTAGAGAGACCCTGTGTCAAAACAAACAAACAAACAAACAAAGAGTGCAACTCGACTCAGCGTATCCGTCTATCTACCTGTCGATCCATCCATCCATTCAGTCTATCTTTGGATGAACCTCAAAGTCCATTACAAAAATTGCTGGCTGGGACTTGATGTTTGTTTCTTTGTTTGTTTTTCCTTTTAAAGTGATATCTGCATGCACAGTCAACCATTTGCTGATTGAAAATGCTTGAAATCAAATTTCACGCTGACCAGATGCCAGCATTTTCTTGCTGTCCTTCCCTGAACAGCACAGTGCGGTTACTGTAACCACCTACACGTACTTACATGACTTGAATTGCTCAGGTTCTGTGCAGATGTGGGCTATGTGATGTGCAGGATTTGAGTGTTAGAGGATTTGGGTGTCTGCTGAAGGGGTCTTGGAACCTGGCCCTCTAAAGGATTCATTCAAGAGACACACTCATTGCCCGTGCTCTGACAAACTGTGCAGCTATGCGACTTGCTTTATCAGGTAGAGACCCTGTAACCAACCTGTAGAGCTGTGTGGGCCCTGCCAGGGTGTGAAAGCTTTCCGGGTGCTGTGAAACTAACCCGGGCTCTGCATCTAAAGGTTCATCAAATGTCATAGAAGGAGCAACACTGAACATGGGAGCCTTATTCATGAGAGCACAGGGGACATGTCCCCTGTGTCGTTCCAAACACTCTCATGACATGAACTCTGGGCCAGGGATTGAGATCATCATGGCAGCCTCTGCACTTCCCCCTGACAATACAGCCTGGGAGTCTGTTTGTGGAGTGCCAGCCTTGTCTCTCTCCTGTGGTATTCAGCAGCACCATGATGATCCCTCTTGCAAGGCTTCCAGTCTTTAGCATGGCACAAAGGGTTCTCTGCTTAATCTTTGTGGACCTCTGGGACTATCATTTGGGGGAAAACCACATTAAATGGAATATGCAGAATGAAGAGCCAGCGACTTAGCCTCCAGGTGACAGTCCATAGTGTAACCAGAGTACAGACCCATCACCACCACTACCACCACCACTGTGTGCCCTGAATTTATCAGTCATCTGAAACAGACCCCTATAGCAGAGGAAAAACAGGGTCTCAGAAAACCCAGTCTCCTTGTTGCTGGGTGTCTTGCTGATGTTGTTATTGGACATGGAAACTCTTTCTGCTCTGTAAGCAGCCTGAGGTTAGAGGGCTGAGGGCGTACTTCCTGCGCCACTACTCCCTCACCATGACCTCAGGCTTGTTCCGTACTTCTGATTCATAGGTGGGGACTAAAGGTCAGAAATGGCAGGGTTACAGATGTCAGACCTGGTCTGGCTGTGTCACTGAGGGTTTGCCACAGGGAGGTGTAGGGACACTGACTGCGAAAGGGTAAAAGTTAGGCTTGGTGGCACACACCTATCATCCCAGCCTTGGGAATCTGAGGCAGGAGGATCCTAAGGCCTGGCTGGGATACAGTGTGGGTTCAAAACTAGCCTGGTCAACTTAGCAAGGTTAAAAAAAAAAGTTTAAAACAAAACAAAACGAACAAAACCTTGTGCTATAGCTCAGTGGTAGAGCTCTTGCCTAGCATGCATGCAGCTCTGGGTTCAATTCTCAGTTCGGAGGAAAGGTGGGAACTGTAGCAGAGATGGGACAAGGTCTGCTGTGCAAGGAAACTGAGAAGACCTGAAGACCAAAACCTTCCTGCCTTCAGGGTGGCAAGGCTAGTCATTCAGGGAACGTCCTGCGTGGGAAGATGGGGAAACAGACCCAGGCTGTTAGTTGAAGTGGTCAGCACATTGGACTGGAGGGTAGGGGTGCCCCTAAAGGAGCCCCTAAATATTTCTGTTTCTGTGGCAGAAAGCTTTTGGTCCTGCAACTTTATGCTGTAAGTTGCCTTGGGAGCATTTTGTGGCATTCTAACTGAACACCAAGGACCAGAGTCTGTATGCATTTCTGGACCTGTGTCCTGTGCAACCTTAGGGTCTAGACCTCATCTAGACAGAGAGGACACTCATAGACCTGTCACATAGGCCTGTGTGAGAATTGTCCAATCACAGAGGCAAAATCTGTAAAACTGATATTTACCCAATGCCTCTCAGCTCCAGAGCTCCAGAGTTGACCCCACGGGGCCTATAGTGGGTTATACCATCTCCAGAATTCTTTTATGCCAGCATTATTCTCTTATGTCTGTGATACTCACGTAGTCCTTCAAAATAAGGGACATGGCCTCCATTTTGTTTGCTTGTCTTTTTGAGACAGAGTCTTGCTAGAAGCAAGAATTCATGATCCTTCTGCCTCTGCCCTCTGAGCGCTGAGACAGTATGTACCACACCTGCATATCTCCATTTTTAGAAGAGACAATGAAGGTTCTGAGTGAGTGGTCAGGTATATTGCATGGTTGTGTGGTAGGCTTGATATTCATTCATAGGTCGTTGACAACACACCCTCCACCTGTAGGAAAGAAGAGGCTGGGAAAGCCACTGAGAGGCAAGAACTAATAGAAGAGACAATGAACTTTGCATTGAAAAGCAGGCAGCAGAGAGCCCTTGAGAGTCTCCTAGTTTTCAGCAAAGAGGTAGATTAAGCTAGCAGAAAATGCTACTGACCTCATTATACTGCCCACAACAGTGTTTGCTAATTATCAAGCAGTGGTAATGGCCACACTCAGGCAGTGCTGGTAACATCACTGAAAATTGGAGGGCATCTAGTAAAACTAGAAATATCAGAGACTGGAGAGATGGCTCAGTGGTTAAGAGCACTGACTGCTCTTCCAGAGGTCCTGAGTTCAATTCCCAACAACCACATGGTGGCTCACAACCATCTGAAATGGGATTTGATGCTCTCTTCTGGTGTGTCTGAACATAAGTTAGATAGATAGATAGATAGATATCTAGATAGATAGATAGATAGATAGATAGATAGATAGATGACTAGAAATACCTGTGTCAGATGACCTTATAGCCTTCCTGCCTGTTTTTTGCCCTGAAGACACAGCCCACAGGTAGCGGGAGGCAACAGGAGGTTTACTGCAACCATTCATTCATGTGGAAAATCAGAGCCAACAGGGTTCCGGGGGGGGGGGGGGGGTTTGCAGATTACCATGGCTTTGAAGACCATCTGCTGAGAAGTCATAACCAATAATGCCTGTGCTGATACGGAAAGGACCCAAGAGCAATGTGTGGGACAAACACTATAGAAACACCTTCAAAACGAAGCCCCACGTTCAAATAAGAAGCCCCACGTTCAAATAGAAATCCTGCAGAGATCTTTAGCATGCCGGCTGTGGATCTGGCGTGTGCAACCTGAGGATTCTCACAGATGTGTGTTTGATGCTACTAGTCTTGCCACATGTCCAGTGCCACCCCCAAGGTCCAGCTCCAGTATGACAATGCCTGACAGTTAAGCCTACTGGATGTCACTTGAATGGAATCCTGCAGAACATGCTCTCCCACACCCCACACCTTTGCTGGGTCATATGTGGTGGGGACACACTATCTCCTTTGTGTCTCATCCTGTGCTTATATCACAGTTCATATCTCTCTTCCATCCATGTGTGGGCATTTCAATGGCTTCAGATATTGGTCACTGCTGATAAAGTTTATGTGAGCACAGTTGTGAGTGGCTGAGTAAACACTGGCATGTAGCGTGGGCATGCTGAGCTATGTTCAGCCTTGCTCTGCCTAGCCCATTCATCCCCATGCTGACTTTTAGAAATTAATTGGTATGACAGATTTTAGGAGACTAAGATCCACTTGTAAAATGCCTTTGAGGCTCTAGTGTATCTTATTCTCTCACATTTTTAATTTTTAAAACTATTTTGGTTAGAGTACAGAGACATGGGTTTCGCCATGATGTTTTATGCATGTATGTCATTTTAGTTATTTTTAAAGTTTTGTTTTTATTTTACGTTTATGAGTGTTTTACCTCTATGTAGGTAGTGCCCATGGAGGCAAAAAAGGGGTGTTCAGTCCCCTGGAGCTGGAACTATGGACGACTGGGAACTGCTATGTGGATGCTGGGAACTGAACCTGGGTTCTCTGCAAGAACAGCCAATGCTTCTAACACTGAGCTGTCTCCCCAGCCCCCATTATAGATAGCTCTTATTCGTCCTCCCGTTCCTGACCTTGCTAGTCCCCTTTCCCTAAGCAGCCCCCTTCTGTGCTCCTAGGACATATATTCTTGTTTCTCCCCTGTAGGTCTCCTCTTCCCTTCTCATAGTCCCCTTCCTACTTAAACACACGCGCACGTGCACACACACACACACACACACATCTATATTTCACAAAGAAATGAATATATGTGATGTTTGTTTTTCTGACTCCAACTCTGGGTTATTCTGGTTAACATGATGATCTCCATTTCTGCCCACTTACTATAGCAAAGGAGAATGTAGGGGCCCCTTGAGAGTGGTTGAAGGTTTACTCTAAAGATCCTTAGCACTGTCCTTTTCTTCTCTGCTCAGGTATGGCCAGATGACAGCAGGCAGCTTCTGCTACATTGGTCCCCAGGGAATCGTCCATGGCACAGTGGTGAGAGATGGGCACACATGATGAGTGGTGGGTCCCTGCAAGTGATATGCTGGGGATGGACCGTTAGCACCCTGCCTCCCCTGCCTACAGATCACTGTGCTGAATGCTGGCCGGCGGTACCTGGGCATCGAGGACTTGGCAGGGAAGGTCTTTGTCACCTCTGGGCTTGGCGGGATGAGTGGGGCTCAAGCCAAGGCTGCAGCCATTGTCGGATGCATTGGGGTGATTGCAGAGGTAAGCTGGGGAGCTTCTCCTGGCCCTTCAAATCTCCCTGATTCCTTCCTTCCTTCCTTCCTCTGCTTGCTTGCTTTCCTTCCTCACCCCTTCTTTTCATCCTCTCCTTTCCCACCCCCATACCTTTCCTCCCTTCCTTGGGTTCTTTCACCAACTCCCTCACCTCCTCCACAAAGCCTTGCCCTGCCTCAATGGATGCATCCCTATGGCTACAGATGGGTCCTGCTTACGCAGTGCCCACCACCCTCCATGTTCTATGCCTGCTAAGTTTCAGCCTGTGAAACTGTAACCATTGTGTGTACAGCCATTGATTCCTGTGTCCCTTCAGATGCAGAACCTAGATGAGAGAAAAAATGTTTGTGACTTAATTAGTAGAGAGCACCCTTCCCCTGCTTTAGTGGCTGACATCAGACAGAGGAGGTACACAAGCTGCTCCTTGACAGAAGTATGCACAAGGGTCTTGCCCTAGTGGCTCTCACATCTGTTTGGAAGATGCCACAGTCAAGGAAGGAAGCAGGGAGCAGCAGAAGGGAGGAGCTTTGAGATAAGTCTTGGTGACAAACCAGTGTAATTTGACTTAGTTGACACTACCTGCCTCTTGCATGTCTGAGCTTTGCAAGGACTGTGTTGGGCTGCAGGTAACAGGAAGTCTTTGGCAGCTTATAAAGGTACGAGTTTTCTTTTTCTCATGTAACTGACAGTGCTGGCATTTGTTCAGCAGCTCAATGATGTCAACATTAGCTCCTCTAGACTCTCCTGGGCTTCTCTCATGGAGATAAAATCGGTACATCATCCAGCCATGCCGTGTTTGCTCTGGCTGACTATCTCAGCAGGGAAACCGTGTCTCAGAAGCCCCTTCTTTTTTCTCATTGGTCGTACTGACTGTCCTGAGGCTGCGTCATAGAAGTGGAGTGGGAGTACATGGGGTGGCACCTCTCGAGGTGTTGTTCAGGGGTTGTGTGTAATGGATGGCCTATGTCCTGTGGCATCAGGTTGACAAAGCTGCACTTGTAAAACGCCACCAGCAAGGTTGGCTGATGGAGGTGACTGACAGCTTGGACCACTGCATCGCAAGACTCAGGTACAGTGACTGTGTGGGACTCAGAACAGTTGACCCTGAGCATTGGAAGCAGGGGAGAGAGTATGACTTGGGCCATTCAGTGCCTGCTGTTTGGCCAGAGGTATCATCCAGAGGTTCCACTATGGGAGTCTCATGGGAGGGTCTCTAGATATCCTATTTCCCATGGATTATTGCTGCTGGCTTGTGGGCGACCATGGGGCTCTGAACTTGAGATTCTCCTGCATTGCTCTCCCAAGTACTGACATGTGTATCACCATGCCTGGCTTGATTATATGCATCCTCTTATCTTTTTCTATTTTTTCAAATAACTTTGGAATCCTACTGCTTCCATGCCCTGCCCCATAAGTGTGTTTTATAAAGAGCCTGTTAGAGTTGAGACACACATTTCCCAATAACCATTGCAGCTCAGCTCAACCAATTGGAGAATTCCAGCCAGGTTTGTTTTCTCTTTCTGCTATGGGATCTGAAGGAACATAGCTCATCTTACAACATATCTCCAGGTCTACACTCACACCAGTCCAAACTCACATGGGCAGTTCCACAATAACACAGAGGCCCACAGTCACATTCAGACCTTCACTCATCCAGGCCCATAGTCAATTCACAGAGGCCCTTGCAGGCCAACACACAGACTCATACTCACCCATAGGCCCACAATCACACATGGGCCCACAGTCAGACAGGCTGACACTCATACACAGGCCCACAAGCCAGCATCAGCTCACTCTCATACTGACCCACACTCTCTCATAAGCCCTAGGTGGCCTCCTATGCCTGCCACATTTGGCCAGAATTGAGCTCCCTGTGTGTGAGCAGAGCAGCTACGTCTAGGGCAGGAGAGGATAGGTGTGGGGCATTTGTTCTGTTCTTTTTCCCTTCCAGGGAAGCAAGGAAAAAGAAGGAGGTACTCAGCCTTGGCTACCATGGCAACGTGGTGGATCTTTGGTAAGTGGAAATTGATAACTCGGGTACCTCAGGGGTGCTAAGCAGGTCCTTCCAAGTCACCAGCTGTGAGCTTCAAGTCTGTCCTTTCTGGAAAGGCTGTCATCCTCACCCAGACCTGTGCAGCCTTCCTGCCTATGCACTTTGCAGAAGGAAAAAGCAGACACTGCCTACAGAGTGTGATGGTGGAGTGAGGGCTGCAGTGTCTGCCATCTGGCCCTCCTCCAGCCCAGGTATGCCTGGCCTTCTCTGACCACCCCGCCACTTTCCCCAGGGAGCGCCTTGTCCATGAACTGGACACAACAGGGGAACTCTTGGTGGATCTCGGATCGGACCAGACTTCCTGTCACAACCCATTCAATGGCGGCTACTACCCTGTGCAGCTCAGCTTCTCAGAGGCCCAGAGCCTCATGTCCTCCAACCCCGCTGCCTTTAAGCACCTCGTGCAGGAAAGGTGGGCAACAGGAAAGAGCAGCAGAGCCTGCAGGGTCCTAATCTCTCTGAGCCTCAGCTTCCTTCCTTCAGAGGGGATTGTTGGCACAGTGTTCTTGGGAATGATGGAACAAACTCAATGTTTGTGAAATCCCTAGGGCAGCTTAGATGTCCATGCTGGGCTCATGCTGGGATGCCAACACTACCCTGTCTGGAACATTGGACCTCAGAGTTTAGGGATTCACTACAAGACAAGGACTCTTGAGGGGCTCAGGGTTTTAAGTAGACATGGGTGTCAGTGACACTAGGAGCAGTCACAGTGCACTAGAGGAGGCTGATTGTACAAGAAACTTTCTGGCACTGGGGTTAGAAGGGCTTGGGGAGGCTTGACGGAGTGGGGCTGTGGAGCTAGGTCAAGGGCTGACCATCTGTTTTTTGCAGCCTGAGAAGGCATGTCTCAGCCATCAACAGGTTGGCCCAGGAGAAGTTCTTCTTTTGGGACTATGGTAATGCCTTCCTTTTGGAAGCTCAGAGAGCAGGTAGGCAGAGGGAGAAGTTGGACAAGTGGTGCCTGGGCCCTGTGTGTGCATACCTGGGAAATCTCTTCTCTCCCCACCTCATACCCATAGCTCATCCACATGGTCACCCAGTGACTACCTGGAAGATATTATTGTGTCTTTACCCAGTTCTTCCTTCTAGAAGCTGGTTCTGCCAGACAGGCAGGCATCTCAGGGCCTTCACTTCTTGAATTAAAAAATATATAAAAGGCTCAACATTCACAAGAGATTGTCTCCTTCCATGCCTTCCTCCATGGCCATTTGCAAGGCCACTTGCAGACCTAATGGGGTGGAGCCCTCAGAGTGGTACCTCTGAGGCTGACAGTGAGTCTGTGGGCTGTGTCTATTCCCTGCACCTAGACCACACAGATGGCAGTATGCCATCCAGAGCTGCACTTTGCTGTTTCTCCTCTTATTTTACCTAAAGAAAGATCTTGAGACCCTGTTCAGCCTTTCCCAGGGCCCCTTGTTTAAGTCACTGTCTGTGTGGTCATGGACACTCACACAGATAGGTGACTCTGGACACAGGAGCAGATGTAGAGAAGAGAGGAGCTAGCAAAACGGAGTTCCGATACCCCTCCTACGTCCAGCACATTATGGGGTGAGTGATGGAGGCCCCATTTGGGGGTGTCTAGACTATTTATGCTTTTCTCAGGACCTAGGACCTGGCCTTCTGGCTAGAAGAGGCTCTGGCACTGATCACCACAGGGCTGTGCGCTAAGAC
The DNA here is from genome assembly GCA_019843965.1 of Rhynchomys soricoides. Taxonomy (NCBI): domain Eukaryota; kingdom Metazoa; phylum Chordata; class Mammalia; order Rodentia; family Muridae; genus Rhynchomys; species Rhynchomys soricoides. Next base: position 57,029 of record JADRCH010000299.1, read on the forward strand.
CTCACCCAGTTAGGGAGTAGCCAGGCAGTGGCCACAGCATTTCCACATGACACACATGTGATGAGGGGGCTTCTGTCGGTCCTCAGTAAGAGGACCAAGGAGCCTGGTAGCCAAGGTCACTCCCTGTGCACACCACCCTGACACATACCCATTCATTTTCCTAAACAATGTGGCCAGGAAGCCACATCAATCCTGGTAACACAATCCTGAAGACCAAGATCTGCTGTGGCTTGAAGCCCTTGTGCCATTTGGCTGTTCAGAGCAGGTCTGAGAAGGGCCAGTGGTCAAGAGAAATAGGAATGTAGAGGGACCCAGCAGGAACCAGGGCCAAGGTAGACCAATGGAGGAGTCTGGACTTCTGAGCTTTACTGCTATGGGTGGAAGCAGACCCAGGGGTGAGCTGGGACCCTGAGGTGCAGAGTGACTATGTTTTCCCCAGGGAAGATAAGCAGGAAAGAGACAGCAGGGATACACCCAGCCTAGCTCAGGAAATATGGAGCTGGGATGGCCCAAGGCCATAGCATCCCTCTGTCCCACTTCAACTGCCACAGAAGCTGAGTCACCAGGAAAGGCCGAGCTGAGTCTACACGTTCACCTAGTTTTCTCAGCTCCTTAGATGACTGGTTTCCATGTAGTCTTTATGAGAGTAGTTTGAGAAACTGTTTGTCTTTGTCCGGTCCCTGTCCTGCTGCTAAAGCAGAGGTGATACAAATTTAGAGATGGGAGCAGAAGCCAAGGAGAAGTCAGAGGAGCTAGGAGGTCCTCTAAGACATATTGTTTAGAAGCCAACAGCTTGAGCTCATTCTGGGTGCTGCCCCTCTCCCTTAGATGCCTACATGCCACTCCCCCAGCTCACTGAAAAGGTGCAGGCAACCCCGGTCGTGACTAAGGAGGCATCTATCCTTACAGGGATATATTCTCCCAGGGCTTTGGGCCCTTCCGCTGGGTATGCACATCGGGGGATCCCCAGGACCTGGCTGTCACTGATCATCTGGCCACATCTGTGCTGGAGAAAGCCATTGCTGATGGAGGTGATACTTCTAGATGTGAGGTGCTCAGGAGTGATTGCTCCCCCAAATCTCCTGCTTCTGTAGGGCTCCTGGTGGCTTAGGCCAGTTTCTGCATGAGTCAAAGGACCACAGGTTGTTGCACAAGGCGACCTTGAGCACTTTCAGCACTTGCTCTCTGAAAGCTGTTCTGAGCATGAAGCCCATGCACACATCAGGCTCTGTCCTCCAGCCCTGTGCTCAGCTCCACCTCTGTCCCTGCTAGTTGCAAAGTCAAGGGGACTAAGTCAGTCAACTATATGTCACCATGATGAACTCCTAAGTGAGTGTGCCTTCCTCTTAAGTTGAGGAGGTTTTCTTGGTTTTCTTTAGGCTTTTCTTTCAAAGGTGTCAGCAATGGCTCCACTATTTTGGAGTGGAACTCTCTGGGAGCAGAGGGAGGAAGGGTGACTGGAGTCCCAACATCTTCAAGGCTACATCCTCAATGACCTCACCTCTTCCCAACTCTTAATGTCTCCATCACCCTCCAGTAGTGCCACAGACTGTCAATAGTGCCACAGGTTTTTCTGGGTATTGATGAGCTGCTAGCCCTCTCTGACCCAACCACTCTCCTTTAGGTCCCTCACTCCAGGAGTGGGGGATGGAGTCATTTGAGTATTGGCCTTTTATATGCATGTCAGGAGCACTTCTCATTCTCTTCAGCTGCCTTTCATGAGCATGCCACCCCATGCCAGACCCCATGCCATCACCTAGCTGATGCTCAAGTTCTCTGACGTTAGGCTCCTGAGCTCATCTTGGCCATCAATGTAGATTTGGTTCTGCCACTGAGCTGAGTGTCTGTGGTCTTCCTGTATCTGTATGTCCCTGCTGCTTTCTTAAAATACATTGTCTTTTTAAAGTACTTGGCATTGTCAGTCAAGTGCAAAGAGGAGGCTAGGCCAAGTGGAAGGGAGTGGCTGGGGTTTTACATTAGGAAGTCTGGTCTACTGCTTTCCTAGCTCAGAACAGCTGGCTGGCCTTAAGCAGGCACATCTGAGTGACAGCTGGGAACCTACTATCCAGAGCTCTACAAGGAAGCTGAGTGCTCTCACACCTATAGATGTGGTGGCATAAGAATCTCCAGCACAGTCAGCCTCCAGCTACAATGTGACCTGCCCTTGCCCAGCAGGAACACTCCAGCCTGGGGAGCTTCCACCAGGCAGAGCAGGCAGATGCTGAGGACCTCCAGGACACAGACAACAATGTGGAGCTGTAGAGTAACAAGCAGTGATGAGTTCAAGTGCTGCCTTCATCCCAAATGTAATTTTGAAAGTGTGAGATTATTTAAGTGAAGTGTTGATGTGCGCTGTGTTGACCGCTGAGTCTCAGCTTCTTCGTTACCAGTCTGTTCCCATGAGCTGTTCAGACCTGCTATGCATCATGGCCACCAGCCTGCTCTTGCCTCTCCTGGGGTAGACCATGCATTCCACTTTAGGGCCTGGATTCCCTCTGTCTGGAATTCTGTTCCCACAGAGCTTCTCAGCAGTGAGGACTCTGACCTTGTCTTTCTTGGGGAGACTTTATCCCCCTAATGCATTATCTAGGAACCATCTCATCACACTCTTGTTCATAGCCAACTGTAGTTCTTGTTCCTGTGCCTGGCTCAGCATCTGGTATACAGTAGATACTCAATAGTTGTTCTTCAAGGGAATGAATTCATCAGCAATGTGATGCATAGGCCCAGACACTAATTCATTATCATTGTACTCATTTATAATTAATTAATCATTGCACTTATTCTCAAATTCAGGGAGGCTAATGTAAGGGGTCGCCCATGAACTCCAGGCGCCTGTGGTATACATACAGCAAGAAAAAAGAGTTGGGGCCCCTGGCAAGCAGCTTCCAAGACCTGAGATATCCCTCCCTTTTCTCCCTGCAGTGAAGGCATCCGTGAAGCTACAGTATATGGATAATATACGCTGGATCCGGGAGGCTGCCAAGCACCAGCTGGTGAGAGCTTAGCTTGGGGACAAATGGGTACTGCAAAGTCCTGGAGAAGGCTGAGCTGCCAAGAAACTGCCCAGAACCAAGGTGCAGCCATACGGGTCTCAGCACAGTCCCTGGAACCATCTTGCCATGTCCTGAGGGGTACAGACCCTGCATCATGTGATGTTGACAGCAGCGCTATAATGGCCACCTTCTCCAGGAAAGGGGCTTGTAAAAGGGTGTCTGGGTAGCAACAGGGAGAAACTGGAGGCCTTAGACAATGTTGGTGGGAGTGTAAAGCGGTAAAAATCTGACCATCCCGTGCTGTCGGTAGACCTAACAGGATTGGAACAGATTTCAGGATCCTATGGTGCTGTAGCTAAAATGCCAAGGCAGTCCAAGGGATTCTTGGCAGGCAAATAGATCAACAAAATGTCTCTCTTTATCATGCAACAAGTAAAGACATTCTGCCAGTCACTGCCTCCTAGGCAAAACTGAAGGACATGATGTTAAGTGAAATAATCCAGTCACAGACAAACAAACCAATGCAAGATGCTACTCACATGCACCCCTAGAGTAAGCAAGTCATAGACTGGGAGTTAGAAGAGTGAGTGCCAGGGCTGGGGAGGGCATGGAGAGTCAGTGTTTCATGGGGACAGAGTTTTGGTTTGGAAACATGAAAAGTTTCAGAACTAAATAGTGGACCAGCTGAACAGCACTGACAGGCTCATGTCAGTCACCACGCAGCATGCTGAAAAGATATTAATGTTTGTCAAATGTATGTTATGTTATCTAGGATTTCTATTGCTGTGATGAAACACCATGATGAAAAGCAGGTTGGGGAGGAAAGGGTTTATTTGAACTCTGACCTTCCCTTTCTTGGGGAGACTTTATCCCCCTAGGAACCATCTCATCACACTCTTGTTCATAGTCAACTGTCGTTCTTGTTCCTGTGCCTGGCTTGGTGTCTGGTGCACAGTCGATACAATTCAATAGTTGTTCTTGTAGTTCATCATTGAAGGAATTCAGGACAGAAACTCAAATAGGGCAGAACCTGGAGGCAGTTGCTTATTCAGAGGCCATGGAAGGTTGCTGTTTACTGGCTTGCTCCTCATGACTTGCTCAACCCACTTTCTTATAGAACCCAGGACCATCAGCCCAGGGATGGCACCACCCACAATGGGCTGGGCCCTCCCCCATCAATAACTAAGAAAACACCCTACATCTGTATCTTATGGAAGCATTTCTTCAGTTGAGATTCCCTCTTTCAGATAACTCTAGTTTGTGTCAAGTTGACATAAAACTAGCCATGACAGTGTATTTTACTGATTTTTTTGAATGAGGAGGATAAAAAGGGTATCTAAGGGTTTTGGAGCAACAGATAACGTCTTCCCTCATCTACTTACCCCACAGTCTCTGGAGTCCCTGTGGGAGCTGAGAGCTCAGGCACTGAACTGGCTCTGTGACAGTCCCACTGAGTGCCCTGGGTTGGTGGATCAGCCTCCATCTGTGACATAGAGGCAGTAGGGCTGGATCTTGTAGTGTGCCTCTGTGACCCTCACTAGGCTCTACCCAGGCCCAGAGCTGAGCACTCCGGTGAAAGACAGCACCAGCAGGAGACAAATGGTTGGCCAGAAAAGGTGTCTGATAATAGAGAACCATTGCCAGGCCCTGGTTAGAGGGGAAATTAAATAAAGAAGAAACATTTGGTCCACACATGGCTATGCTAGCTAGCAAGTCTCTGGCCAGAGGTTTCAGAGCCAGAAGGGAATTGTCATGGGCCATCCCATCCTAGGGTCATAGTTTGCATGTGTGCCTCCAGAAAACTATGTACCAGCCACAGTCCCTATGACTCAAGTTCAAGCTAGGGAGCCTGGGGCTGGGGCTGGGGTAGAAGGAGGGTGGCAGGCAGAATACACAAGCCATCCAGAGAAGCTGGAGGAGCTGACAGCAGGATGCAACTGTCTGGGGCTGCTACAGGGGGTGGGTTCTCAGTTAAATGCTCCTTAAAATCTTCCTAGTGTACCACAAGTATGTTTGCATGAGCCTTCTAAATCCAGTCAGACTGACAAAGATTGACGACCGCAGTCCTGTTATATCGGTTCTTCCTTATTTCCCCCAAGAAATCTGAACACCTCACAGCACCGATTCAGACTTAACAGATTTATACAAAAGGACTGGAGGTGCCTGGAGGAACTAAGTCCCTTGCCAGACCCAGTGAGGACACTGGCAACTCTGGGCTCAGTAAGATACAAGTGGACCCATTGCTTGTCCCTGTCCCCTTTTGCACAATTTTGTGTGGCTCCCCAGATAGAAGGTGCAGACATGCAGCGCCTTCTTTAGAGAAACTGTAGTTTATCAGCCCAGGCACTATCAACATCTGAGAAGGAGGTATCTTTTAAATTGTAGCAATAGATAGATAGATAGATAGATAGATAGATAGATAGATAGATAGATATGCACAAATATTAGGACCCTAATTTAAGCATTTCAGGGTACAGTTCTAGAGTATGAAGCACATTCAGTGTCTTGCTGCCTTTGTCATCCATTTCCAGAACTTTCTCATCTTTCACCTCAAACGGTTTTTACTAAACACTACTCACCCTCTGTTCCCAGCCCAAGGTGCTCTGGGGCCTTAGAGTGGGGCAGTGCGGAGTTTGTGCAGTGTTTGTGTAGTCTTGATTAGCCAGGTCTGGCTAGCAGTCTCAGGGTCTTTCTATGCAGCATGAGTCAGAATCCTCTGCCCTTCCAAGGCTGGAATGTTACAGTTTTCCATAACCCAGGTTGGGGCTTGGTTTCAAGCTCCCAGTAGATACCACAGCCCTCTCAGATCCTTAATAAACGAGACCTTGTGTTGGCACAGAACTTACACAGGCTCTCCATGTGCCTTACATCGCCTTTGGATGACTTGTTAAACCTAAGACAAGGTAGAGGCCATACAAACATTAAATATTGAGTCACTTAGGAAATAGTCACAAGAGAAAACAAAGCCCATTCACATTCAATACAGGTGGGTTTTTCTTCTCTCTCTCTCTCTCTCTCTCTCTCTCTGTGTGTGTGTGTGTGTGTATGTGTGTGTGTATGCACACACACGCACATTTACATGTGTGCTGACCGATGTACATGTGTGTCTGTGTTTGAGGCCAGAAGTTGATCATGAGTGTCTTCCTTGATTTGTCTTCACTTTTTACTTACTGAGACAGAGTCTCTCGTTCAGCCCAGCACTCACTGTCTAGCTATCTAGGCTGCTCCAAGGATCCCATGTTATCCCACTGAGCACTGCAATTCCAGGTGGGCCGCCTGCATGCTCAGCTTTTATGTGGTGCTGGAGCTCTGAGCTCTGGTCCTCATACTTGCATGAAGAACATTTGATGCCCTCAAGTATCTTCCCTAACCCTTTTCCTGAAAGTTTTTAAAAGATAGGATCTTATGTAGCGCTGGCTATCCTGGAACTCAGTATATAGCCTCGAACTCACAGAGGCTTGCCTCTGCCTCCTGAGTGCTGGGATTAATGTATATGCCGTGACACCCAGCTTTCCTGAACACCCTTGATCATGGTTGGTCGAACATGCAGAGGCAGAAGCTGGAGATACAGGCTCTGTTCTATCACATGGCTAAACCATGTTATGCCTGTCCACGCTTCAGCTGCTGGATACCTGTGTTCCCACCTCTCAGCCTTGTGAACGATGCTGCCATACTCATGGGTGATAGATACCTACACCCAGCGAGTCTGGATTCATCTCTATGAGATCCACACACTACCCAAAATTATCTGCAGCCATCACCGAGTAGCATCCTGGCTGAGAACTGTGAAGCTAAGAAATGACTCTTTCTCATTCCTGAACACTCACTGGCATTTCGCATTTCCTTCCAGAGGTGTGACAAAAGAGCCTGAGGTCCGAGTACCAACCTATAGGGAGGTTTCCCATCTCTCTGGGCCTCAGTCCCCTCATCTGTGTGATCAAGCTTATGTCAATCATGCAGTGTTTTCCTGAGGACTCAGCTGTGGACTGTGGGGAGAGTGCTTGCAGCAAGTCAGGCTTGATCGTCTCACATTGGTGGTACTGTTCGTGTGTGGAAAGAGCTCAAGGAGGCAGAGCCCACAATAGGAAACCTCCATGGTTCACATGGAGCCAGTCTCTGGGGGTCCTTTAGGGATGGACACTACGGAAAGGGACATAAAAGGGAATGAGGTAACCCACACCTCATGAGAAGTCCATTTGTGGACGTGCATTGGCCCACCAGTGTGGGATCTAGTGGGCTTGATGAGAGATGTGTCCCAGGGCCCCATACTTCAGAGTTGCCATGCATCTGCGGGTGCTCTGAGGTCTCCCCAGATGGGCCAGCAGGCTCTGGTATCATTCACACCTCTCCCGTACCAAGCTCTTGGGTGCATTTTGGCTGAGCGACTTTCTCATTCTCTCCTCTGCAGGTGGTGGGGTCCCAGGCGAGGATCCTGTACTCAGACCAGAAAGGCCGAGTTGCCATTGCTGTGGCCATTAACCAGGCCATCGCCAGTGGGAAGATCAAGGTGACGGACATAGCCTGTGCTTTAGGATGGTTTCATAGACACCTTATCACAAAGGCCCTGCTTGGGGTCTCCCAGCTAGGACTTCCCATTCACACCCCAGTCTGCCCTTCTCACCTTTCCAATCTTCTGAAAGAGCTGCTGCCACCACAACCCTGCCCTAGTAACAAGGAGCTTCCACCTTTTCTGGCTGAGTGCCCTTGTAGAAATACTAGGTTCCCTGAAGTCCTTGGACTCTGTGGAGCAGATGGGTAGAGGGGACTAGAGAAGAGCTGCTCTGGAACCTGGCCCTACTTGAGAGGTAAGGGAAGGAAAGCAGAGAGAGCTTAGCATCTTCCCAGAATCCCAATGCTGAGCATAGGTCACTGTGGTGGGAGAACTAGAGACAAGGAGTGAGCAAGCGATGTCTCTTTTGCTATGGTCTGGGCAAGTCAGGTCACTCTGACCTGTGTTTCTCTATTCAGTGTAAAGAATAGCATGTTGAAAGCCCCAAAGTGGGTGTGAGGCTCAAGTGAGTCACAGTCCACAAAAATTACATCACACGTCTTTTCTGAGTTACCTAGTTCAAACTGAAAAATGGTCCTAGTTTGCTCACGCTTCTCACACCTCTGAGGACCCAGAATCCTGACCCCATATGTTCAAAGTAGCTGGTCTCTCCTTACCTTCTTGTTTTGTGTCCTGTTGGTGGTGGCAATGCTCTGTCTGGAGTACTGGCAACGCTACTCAGAGGTGAGGGAGAGCTAAAGAAAAGTGCAAGCTATGGAAGTCATCCCTGCAGATAGCCCAGCCTCAGAGCCCAGGGTGGCACCTGCAGCCTACATCCTGAGCTCCTTGGGATGCTTCCCTGAAACCCACTGCATGTGAGGCTGCTGAGAAGCACCTGCAGGCATCTGAACTAGCATACTCTCCCTCTTTCCTTGGTTCCCTGGACAATGTTTGATGGAGGCCTACTGTGCTGGTGCTTCTGGACATAGCAGAGGGCAGGGAGCTGGTGACACATAACGCAGATAAAAGTTAGGAGGTGTTTATAGGTATCATGAGCCCTGGTGGTGGAGATGGGGATCAGTGGTTGGACAGGACAGGCTTTCCTGGACTGTTGGTATTCAACTGATCAGAGGTGCCAGAAAGCAATTTCAGCACAAAGAGGAAGTCATAGGCACAGCATAGCCTGCTCAAGGAAGGCAAAGGTATCTGGGGTCTTCTGAGTTCCATGGAGAACTAAAGCTTCCCAGCAGGCTGTGGATTTGGATCAAGTTTGCAGAGCCTCTGAAATCCCAAGAACCACTGTGGAGGGTTGGGAGGGCTAGCTGTATCTCCTTCATTGTGAACTTGGAGGAAAATACCTGGGCCAGGCCTAGAAACAGCATTGCTTCACTGGAGACCAGTGGCAGCCCTCATGGGCACTAGGAACTGCTCCCTTTGACCACAGCTAGGAAGATACTTGACCATGCAGTTGCGCATCTCTCCCCTGCTGCCATCTTGCTAGCTCAGGGTCCCCTTTGCCCACCACTTTCCCTCTGACCTCATAGAGCTCTAGGAAAAGCTTACTCTCATGATGGAAGTAGGCTATCCACAGCACAAGTAACCTGAGCCCATCTGTCCTCAGCCATACCTACTGCACCTCCAGGGTTAGCTGCACTCCACCATGTGGATAAGGCAAGAAAGCTGCCCATTGTACTTAGTGGGTCTCTAGGGGTCCTGAAATCTTTGGAATAAAGGGAGCACTGCTTTCACATGCGACTAATTTCACCAACTGGGTTTGTCCTCACAGGCACTAGCAGCACAAAACGGGCCCTGGCAATTACCTAGCCCAGATAGTCAAGGCCCAGGGAGGGGAGGTAACCTCCTTGCCATCACACAGGGAGTTTAGTCCACACCCCTGCTTCCCAGGTCACAAGGGGACTCCTCCTAGCAGTGCCTGCCCACACCTAGCCTCTTTCCTCTCTACAAAGGCTCAGGGACCAAGCTTCTCAAGGGTGTAGCATGTACAGGTTTACACCCCACCTTACCAGCTGTCAAGCTCTTTGGTGTAGGCCAAGTTCCTTAGCCTTTCTGTGCCTCTGTTGTGTTAGCCTACAAAGTGAGCACGTTAGCAGCCCTGCTATCTGGATAGGGTTCTTGTGGAGGCATGTGATTGATCTCATGCCGGCTTATCACTGATGCCAGCTGGTACATAGGAACCACCAACAGCTTCAGGTGTTTATTCTTGCTAGAGTGGGCCGATTTTCAAGGTGGAGCAATCCAAACAATATCTGGAGTGGCCCCCCTTTCATCCTCTGCCTGGTAGACACTACTGACTGATATACCCTTCCCTGCCCCCTGCAGGCACCAGTGGTTCTGAGCCGTGACCACCATGATGTGAGTGGCACTGACAGCCCCTTTAGGGAGACTTCGAATATTTATGATGGTTCTGCCTTCTGCGCAGGTGAGAAAGACCAAAAGATTTTTGTCACTTAATGATAGCCAGCTGAGGAGGTGCAGAACTATAGTCCTAGCAGTTCTGGCAGCTGACTGGGATAGGACAGCACGGCTTGAGCTTAAGAATTAGTAGCATCCTGGGTAACATAGAGAGGCCTCATCTCAGAGGGAGAAAGTAGATTTCCCATCTTCCAGGTTCTGGGCTTCAGGCTTTCCTCCTCCTGCTCCTCCTCCTCCTCCTGCTCCTCCTCCTCCTCCTCCTCCTCCTCCTCCTCCTCTTCCTCCTCCTCCTCCTCTTCTTCCTCCTCACCACCACCATGCACCAGGAGTGGGAGAGCCTAGGTTCCCTGCTTTCTGTAAGAATTTGTGGTGAGAGGGGAGATTAAAGAGTTACAGGAGGAAGCTGCAGTTTTATGCCTGTGTCTCCAGGATGGCAAAATGGCAGCTCTCACAGACCTACTCACATCTGTCCTTCAACATGTTAGATGCTTAAAAGGAAACCAGAAGGGGTTCTGCTTCACCACGGGACCTGGATCCATAGTTTGCTGGCTATGTGGCTGTCCTATGATGATGGGTTCACTTCTGCTGCACAAAGCAGCTCAGGAAAACCAAAACTAGGGCTGAAATAGTGTGTGGCTAGTCACTTGTAGCCAGTGCACTGCCAAAGCACTGTCCCTAGTAAAGGAAGCCAGAGGCATGTGCATGTTCATATAGGAAGACACCTCTCAACTAAGCATGCTTAGTTGGAGCTCATGCAGCTTCAGACATTGCTCAGTCAGAAAAAAAAAAATGTTGGACAGGAATACCTCCTGGGTAGAGTTGAGTGTGATAATAAGCAAATTTATCTAAGTCATCTAAAAGCTTGAGCCAGAGTGACTTCTGAGTTTCTCTGGAGAGCCTTATCAGAAACAAAACTACTTGGATGTGAGCTATCAGCATTTAAAGGGACAGCACATTCATTTGCTGAGATGGCCACCTCTCAAGTCCTGCTGCCAACACAGGGATGTTACTTCTCTGATAGTCAAGAAGTGTCATTCCTTTGCAATCCCTGCCCTAGGCGTGAATGAGAATTCAGGGCCAGAGAGTGTGGCTGTAGTGAAGGATAATGGGTACAACTGGACTTTGTCCATTTCTACTGCTTCCTCTGTTTCTAGACTCCCCTGTCTCTGTTCCCCCACTTCCTGACACACTATTCTTCAGTTCCAAGAATTAGTGTAAGCCTGTCTGGCCCTCAGGACCACCTAGTACAAGGAATGATGGCTCATGCTTCCCTTTCTCTGTAGACATGGCCGTGCAGAACTTCGTGGGAGATGCCTGTCGTGGTGCCACCTGGGTTGCACTTCACAATGGAGGGGGTGTAGGCTGGTAAGCGGACATCAGAAGGCAGGCTGTGGGCTGATGTGGAGACCATGGGATCCTCTTGGGGCAGGAGCAGGTCTGGGGGCCTGCAGTCCCTGACTACTTGTTCTATTAAGGACTTTGTGTGAATGTATTCCTCATGTGAGCTGGGAACCAACTGTCAGTATGTTGGGGTGCAGAGGACGGAGGGACAGAGAGGGAGACTTGCATAAAGCAACTCACCTATCATATAGGACACAAAGGCCAGCATGAGTAACAGCCACATTTGTTTCCATATTCCCATTCCCAATATAACTATCTCCCTTGAAAAAGTAGGAGGGCATGCTTGCCAGGATAGCAGATTCTAGGGTTCCCACTCTCCTCAGCTTACAGCTACATTCACATAGGTCACTTTCCAGTCAGCACCAGAGCAGGGCCATTGGGGCCTCTAGGATGGTCTCCGCATTGGTCATTTTTCTGTTCTTGTGACGGTAAAGATCCCCAGCTTGTCAAGGGGAAAGGCTTATCTGGCTCACAGCTTCACAGGTTGCAGTCCACGGTCAGTTGACCACACTGCATTTAGGCAGCATCGTATGGCAGGAGCCTCTAGGAATGCAGACAGAACCATTCATTCATGACAGGGAAAAGAAGAAACCAGTATCTCATATGGTCCTGCCTACAAAGGCACTTCTCGATGACTTGAAGACCTCTCATGAGTCCCTGACCTTGAAAGTTCTACCACCTCCGTCAAGGGAACATTTAACACCCAAACTCTAGGGGTCTCCTTCTGACTGGCACTGGCCATTCCTCTGCTGCTGAAAATATTAACTCAGATTCCTCAGACAAGGACTGTGCAGTAGCATTCACCGACCTCTTTCAGTATTCTCTCACAGAATCAAAGAAAAAACAGGTTTTACAGATGAAGAAACTGAGGCTCAGAGGGTTTGCCTCTGCTAGGAAAGTGTCATGTCTGGAATTCTCAGAGCAGCTCAAAGCTGGAGCCCTGGCTGCTAGGAGCAGTCAGGGGCGCTATGGCCTGTGAGAGAGACTGGGGTGGAGGTGAAGGGTAGTGAGTATGGGCTGGATCCAGGCAAGCCTCTCTGTCCTGAAGAGCCAAGTCCTTCCATTAACCAGCTTCCCAGTGCATTCAGAGGGCTGGCTTGGCCTCATGCCCGCCAAGACTAAAATTCTTAGCTGCAACCAAGTCAGGTGGCTTTAATTAATGGAAAATGTGACCATAGTGCATGTCCCGGCTGGAGAAAAACAGCACAGAAATGAGCTCCCTGGTTATGGAGTGCAGGGGAGAGGATGAACGTGAAAGGCAGCAGATGGTCTGGGAATTCAGGTGAAACCCACCACTGCCTAAGGGCTCGAGGGACCTGGCTCAAGGAGATTGCTTCTGCGAGGACAAACCACACCCAGTTCTGTGGCTTCGTTTTCTTCCTTGTTTGGCGGGATCTAAGTGTCTAAGCTGTTTGCCCTCAGGCTTCTCTGCTCCCTGGACTGTCTACTGGTGTGCTGTCGAGAGGCTCCTTACTGTGCAAGGTCACCACCCACAGCTGTGTGTCAATTTTAGCTCACTCCATGGCCTTGGCCTTGTCACAGTCCCTCTTTTGGAGTGTGTGCTTGGTGACTGTTTTTGTGCTGTGTGGCCACTTGGCACCGGTTGGCTGCAGTTTCATGTGCTCCAGACCATGTCTACAGGACATGGCCATTCGGTCAAATCACTGAATGGGAGCAACTGTACCTTAGCAAAGTCTTTTCTAGGCTATTTCTATAGGAAAGGATGGCAAGTAGGTAGACTTCATATCATTTCACAGACCAGGTAAGCTCAGGCAGCCTCTGGGCAGTCAGTTATCTGGGCATCTAGCAGCCCACATGGGGCATGGCAGCTTTCAGCCAGCCTTCCTGTGTGCCCTATTCTCTTCACCGCTTCTGTCGGCCCTGTGAAACAACCTCCCTCCCTTCTCAGAGCACTATTCGAGACCAGGGTGTAGCTCAGTGCCAGAGCATTTGGCCAGCATGTACACAACCTGGATACAATGAGAAAAATGGCTTCCCTTTCTGATGGATGAGGGTCTTGGAGGGATACACGAAGTAGACAAGCCTGGCTCAGAAGCATAATTATGAGAAGCCAGGATGATGCTGCTCTGTTCAGCTGGCTTTATGATGTAGAGGTCAATTTGACAATGCTTCCCCTGTGCTGGTATCTTCTCAAGCTAATGCCTGAAGTCTTGCAAGCATTCCTGCTCCAGGCAAGTTGATGCAGGGAGTTAGCTGGGAATTGTTCTGTCTCTTGCAGGGGTGAGGTGATCAATGGGGGATTTGGCCTTGTTCTAGATGGAACTCCAGAGGCTGAGCAGAAAGCCAGGATGATGCTCAGCTGGGATGTCTCCAATGGTGTAAGTCTCCCTGAACTCTTCAGTTCCTCACTACCCCCTCCCCTCCATGGCTCTGCCTATCCAGGTTGAAAGTCTGGACTGCAGTTCTGGCCCTACCACAGTAAGGCCTCCATTCCAAGTCCCTCCAGGACTCCCTCTCTTTTTTAAAGGTTTATTTTTATTTGACTTTGTGTGTATGTGTACCATGTGTGTGCCTCATACCCTCAAAGGTCAGAAGAGGACATCAGATCCCTTGGATCTGAAGATTCTGTTGTGAGCCACCATGTGGGTGCTGGGAACTGAACCTAGGGCCTCTGGAAGAACAGCTGTTAAGCAGTGCTCTTGACTGCTGAGCCATCTCTCTAGACCCCAGAGCTCCCCTTTCACCATACTTTCCCAACTATTTTTCCAGACTTCCCTTTGGTTATCCTTGTCTCTGGTCTCACCCTGCAGTATAGCTTCTGTACATGCAGATGGATCCTGGTGGGCTCAGTCCTTCCTCCTGAAGCACCCCCTGCACTGGTGTTGATGGAATCCAGTGGCCTCAGGCATGCTCACTCCATCATTTCACTGTACCCTGACCTCACCATCTCCCTTTTCAGGCTCATCTCTACTGCTTTGTGTTGCTATTCCTTTTTTGCTGTGCTGGGTGGGCTTTGCCCATATCAGACAGTTACACCAACCCTAGCTGCCACTTTTGAAGGCAGCCAAAGATCACATTTTAGAAGCTAGATAAACCTTCAGTCCTGTAGTTGTGGCCCATCTTTGCAGTAGAACAGCAGCCTGTAGGGGAAATAGGGCAGATCCCTCTCCCAAACCACATCTCAAGCAGCCCAAAAGGGTCAACCAGAGAATGGAGGTCAGGTAATGATGAGGAAAGATATATACGGTTTGAGCAAGCTGAGGAGGGACTCCAGAGCAAAGGATCAGAGTGCAGACTGTAGCTCTGGATGACAGAGGCTGTACCCAGAGGCAGGGGCGGGTGGGGAGGCTCTGGATGGGCCACTCACCAAGAACCACTAAACTTCAGTACTTCAGCAGGAATCAGAGCTCTGCATCCCAACACAAGGGGTTACAGTGAGACATTACAGGGTTTCCTCCTAGGAGACCCTACTATCAGTGGTATGGATATAGGTTATGGGGTAGCTTGGAGATGGTTGGTGGCAACTTGATGGGAAGGTGCCATGGCCATCACTTAGGACAGACCAGGCAGACTGGAGGAAGCAGGCCAAGGAGGGATCTTGTGGCTGGTGGTGAGGATTCTGAAAGGAGAAAGATGAGTGAGTGCGGGGAAAAGCTCGTTTTGACCAGGCCGTGCCCTCTATAAATGTCAGGGCATTCCTAAGGGTGGGAGGTAGGGCTGGTTTCAGATGGAAACCAGGGTAAGGCAGTTATATGTTCTGGGTACGAGAGCAGGGGTTCTAAGCTGGGCAGATACAAAAGAGGCTCCGAAATCCTCAAGTAGAAAAGAGCAGCATTTGGGAGGCAGGATACCATGTGCAGAGAGATCTCTATGATCTTGATAGCAATGCTATGTGCTCGGCTTCTGCAGGTGGCACGGCGCTGCTGGTCTGGGAACCCCAAGGCCTATGAGATCATCTGCCAGACAATGCAGGAGAACAGTGGCCTGGTGGTGACACTTCCCCATGAAGTGGCTGATGAACAAGTGCTACAGCAGGTCCTGCAGCCTTGAGAAGAGCGAGGGTCCTCTTGATCCCCTCCTTCCCAATGCCCTCCCCTTGAATCTCATCGCCCTTCCCCCCACTGTGCCCCTACATGGCACTCTTACTGTCCCACATAATGAACCACAGAGGCCTATCAAGGTGGGGCACTTGTCTTCGACCACTGGCTTGAGGGCAGGGTACATCTTCACAGACAAGCCCACAAGCCTGCAGTAGAGTGAACTCCAACTTGGATGGGAAGGAACCTTGAATGCTGGCCAAGCTGGCACAAGTCCCATAGGATTCTCTGTGACCTTCTAAATATGCTGTTCACTACTGTTCCCGCACTGCTACCCACTCATCCCTTGTCTATGCCATCACTTCTGGTTCCTCAGAGAACCCAGCATGGGTACACAAAGTTCTCACACCAAGTCCTTGGTGCTGAGGAGTATGGGGAAGATAGACAGGAAATAAAGACTAAAGTAGAGACAAGTGCATGGCATAGACTGGACTGGAAGTGGTGGGTAACAGTCTCTGAGGCAAAGTGGCCAGGTGCTACTGCAACATGTGGAGAAAAGACATTTTGCAGGCCAGCTGTGTGAACATGAAAAACAGAACCAACCACTTCCAGATGTCTCTGGGTGGATCTGGAATCCTGCGGGAGTTGCATTAGCCATAAACTGGGTTCTTATACCTTTCCCATGGCCTGCAATCCAACCAGACCTACACCAGCCTTGCCTCTGAAGCAGGAGCCCTGGCAAGAAAGTTGGGTAGCTTTCCTCAACCTCCCCCTGGAAGTTGCCACCTATTTTATAGTGCCTCCTACCCCCCCAATACCAGCTTTTAGGCCCCCTCCCACTACCGTGCCTGGTGCCCTCTTTTCAATCTTCACCAAGACAACTCTCCTGCTGTGTTGTTCCCTAAGCTGAGGCAGGGCTAAGAGGCAGTTAACTTACAAAGAGAAAAGGGATTTTTTGTTTTGTTTTGTTTTGGGCTGACAGTTCTGGATCTCCCCACCCAAGATCTGGAAGTCATATTGCTTTGGGCCTCTGGCAACAATGCCAAATGGCAATGGCAGGGAGCACATGGCAGAACACACTGTTTATACTAGGAGCCTGGAAGAAAAAAGAGACGCTTGGACCCAAGTCCTATAATCCCTCAAGAGCCTGTTCCAATTACCTAAAGACCTTCCACTAGCTCTAGCATAAAGGTTTCAGGACCTCCCAGCACACCTTTGGAATATGCCTTTAGCCCATCAGGAGCCATAGCAGAGGTCAAAACTGGCTTTCTGGTATTTTGGTCGATGTTTCTTGCATAAAATGAAAATTTTCCTACATCAAAAAGGAGCCAGCCATCCTTCAGTGAGGGAACAGGGCCTCTGAGCCTCAGTTTCCAAATATGCACAACAAAGCCACAATACCTGGATCTCTGTTGAGAGATAACCTTGGTTTTTCTTTATTCTCTATGTAATGCCACAGCAGAGAATCAGGCAGAGGCTGGAACTAGGGAGACCCCCTCTGCACCCCTACCATGTTTGTGCACTGTTGTCCAGTGGAGTCCCAGCCCTTGCCTGCAGAGGAACTTCCCTGCACTGTGAAGGGTACAGTAGGCAATAGTCAGCAAAGCTGCTAGCCCTTGTCTTCCGATAGAATGGATACCTCACATGGCATGTCCAGTATGCAGATGTGGTTAGTGTGACCAAGAAACTGAATTGTAAATTTTGACATTTTCATTCATTTAAAGTAAATTTAGTTCTATTTCATATAAGTGTAACTGAAATAAAATGAGATTAAAATTACATACAGGTTTAGGCTAGGCCTATTCCATTTTTCCCCTAAAAGCCAGGAACATGTTTATTTATAAAAATGTAATTCTTATAGAGGCTGGTGGAGGCTCAGTGGTAGAACACATGTTTAGTATACACATACATACACACAGTAAAATAAAGCAAAATTTAGTTGAACAGATAAGTACATATAGTAGCATTAAAAAACAAGCTACCATCTTGTAGGGAGATACTGAAGTGTCCACCAACACAGTGGTGTGGATGGCAGGGCTCAGTCTACCCTGGGTGGTGTAGAATGGGCCCCGATCTGATTGGCTTCTTCTATTGCCCATGAGGCCAATCTTGCTCAGATTTCTTATTGGCCTCTAAGTAGATTCCTTGCCTCCATTCTCAGCCTAATTATACTCCTGTGGAGAGCCTTGCAAGGTGTAGCAACTGTTTCATATCTCTGCCTGAAAACCACAGTGGCTTTCCTGATCCTTGCTGGAGCCAGGACCTGAGCACCCCGCCTTGGAAGGAGTAAAAGACAAAAGTGTTCCTAAAAGAGGGTGAGGTCTAGAAGAAGGTAGGAGACCTGGTCAGGAGGCCTAGACAAACCACAGAGGAGCGTGTGCAGTGCAGAGCAGGCAAGACAACTTCTGGCAAACCCGAGAGCTTGAATCCACCCAGTGACAGTGTCCTAAAAATTACTGAGACACTCTTGAAAAGGCAGAGAACATGGAAGAGGATAATGTCCACATGCTATCCACTGTTTTCCAACATGTTTTCTCCTTTTCTTGCATTGCAGTAAAACACACAACTATAACTTTAATTTTTTTAAATGCCTGTTTTTAATGATGGTTCTTGAATGCTTTAACCTCCCTTTTAGCCCACCACCCGCCAGAGGTAGTGGGAAAGAAAGAATACGGGGGAAAGGGACCTGTTTAATAAGTTCTCTGGAGCAACTGGAATCTGTGAGGCGGCTTGAACCACTCGGAGCAATTGGACCAGCTGTCCAGTTCTGTAGAGTCAGGATAGCAAACATGAATCAGCAGCAGTGGCACTATCTATCAGAGACAACCAGACCTCAGCCTCTGCACAAGTCACTAGGAGGGACCCAGAGGAACACCAGGAAAAGTTCTCAGTTGTGCCTCTTTCAGAGAATCAAAGATCAGTGAAGACTCCAACAGGCATTGTACAGCTAGTTCCATAAGCAAGCCTAGCTCAGCCTCGGTCACTGTCCATCAGGTCCTGTTTATACCCTCCAAACATCACATGTCCTCCATGGGTCTTGTCTTAGCACGTGGGTCTGTCTCAGATGACATTAC
The DNA here is from genome assembly GCA_019843965.1 of Rhynchomys soricoides. Lineage (NCBI taxonomy): Eukaryota > Metazoa > Chordata > Mammalia > Rodentia > Muridae > Rhynchomys > Rhynchomys soricoides. The sequence goes on from JADRCH010000299.1 coordinate 75,420, forward strand.
TCTGCCAATCACTCAGTCTGCAGAAGCAGCAAGAAACTGCAGCACACCACCAGAAGTCTTTTGGTGCATTTCTCTCTATGGAGTCCTGACAAATGCAGCTCAACTATGCAATGTAAGGCAGACCAATACATGTGTGTTGTTAGCAAAGAACCCTTCATCAGGTGTTCTTTCACATGCTTGCTTTAGCAGAACAGCCTTTCACATGTGTCTGTGTTCATTAAATGTCCCTTCACGTGTCTGCCTTAGTCTTTTCGCCTGTGTCCACTTCAGGACAACACTCCTTCATATGTTTGCCCCAGCAAAACACCATCCAACACAACTGACTCTCCAAAGAACCCTTAAGTTTCCACTTCACACTGAGTTCCAGGATGCAACTCAGTGGCCTGAAGCACCCCATGATGCTATGCAGCAGTCCCCATCACCCAGGTCTAGGAGCTTTTCATCACCCCAAGCTGACACTGCCCCCTCCTCAGCCCCTGGTGTTCATCAGCCTACTCTCACCCTATTGCATTGTGTTCTCCAGAGACCTCACAGATGTAGTCGCATAGTGCATATCCTTCTGTGACTGGCTTACTCACCCACTGTCATGTCCTGAGTTCTTCCACATAGCAGCATGTAGCAGAATGCCCTTCCACAAACTCCATATGATGGACCACATTTGCTTAGTCTTTCAGCCACTGAAAGGCTTGTGGGTTCCTGTAAATCCTGATGTGAGCCAGATGTGCATGTGTCTACCCAAGGCCTTGCTTTCAGATCTTGGGTCTGCATCTAGAACTCTATGGGGATCACATTATTAATTCTATGTTTAAGTTTTTAAGGAACTATCAAAACATTTTCTATAGTAAGAAAATAATTTCTAAATCCAGAATTTAATTCCTAAAATACTTTCTTGTGATCTAAAACACTCAGTAGGGTCATTGAGATGGATCAGTGCTTGAAGGCACCTGCTACCATGCCCAATGAACCCAACCTACACTGTGGAAGGTTCTTAAGTTGTCCTCTCACACGCCCATATGCGCGCGCGTGCACGCGCGCAAGCGCGCGCGCACACACACACACACCTAACTACAAACTCAATAGTGCCAAAGTGTGCTCAAAGCCCCTTCCTCCATCTCATAATGGAGGTGGCATCAAGGATCTTTCTAGAAAAAAAATTCACTTCCATTTCACTTCCTGGTGCCCCTTTAATACTCAAACCATATTTTTTATATTTTTCCTTTCTAAGTTTGCTATGGTTATTCCAAATGTTCTTCATGAGACTTAACCAGAGAACAAAGTCTATAATGGACATCTCTGAGACTTCCTTTGTCAATGCAATTAATCTGGGTCTCTTTACCTTAGCCTCAGGCAGACTCTTCAGACAAGGGCAAAAAGCAGCCACATTTTTCACCAAAATACTACAAAAACAGTCTCTAGGCCACATAGTGAGGTTCTTCTCCCCTGTAACCTCTTGGGCCAGGTCTGCACAGTTGAAATCACTCACAGCAACACAATCTTCCATATTCCAACTAGGATAGCTCATTGAGTTCCACTTAAAACATTCCATAGCTTTCCAAATCCAAAGTCCCCAAATCCACATTCTTCCATACAAAAGCATGGTCAAGCCTATCACAGCAATACCCCAGTCTTTGGTACCAATTTCTGTCTTAGGGTTTTACTGCTGTAAACAGACACCATGACCAAGGCAACTCTTATAAGGACAACTTTTCATGTACAGGGCATTATTATAACAACATATTTTATTTTGCAGCTGAAATATTTTTCATAGGTTTGGTCATGACATAACTTGCAAAACTCTGTTATGGCTCAGAAACATTCCACTGTATGAACATATATTCATCTGATGATGAACACTTGCCTTGTTTCCTCTGGGGAGTTGTAACAAAGACTACTATCAGCATGCATGTAGCTTTTGTATAGAATATTTCCATCCCTCTTAGGGTAGATGCAGCGGGAAAGGTATAGTCTTGCATTTTAAGGTGCAGATTGGTGGGAAATGGGGGGTAAACCACTGTGGGTACAAAAGACAGGTTGGCAAGGTTTAAATAGTATTTGCATTTTCAGAAGACTAAAGCCTGCCCTACAGAAAACAGGCTGGGGTGGGGGGACGGGAACGGGGTGGGGTTGGGGAGACAGTTGGGTAAAGTGGGACTGAAGATGGGTCCCTTGGTTGTTTGAGAACCTAGGAGTGAAATAAGTTTGAACATGAGTAGTGATGACAGGAGTGGTATGATTCCAGATAAATTCATATGAGACAAGTGGGGTTGTCGAGTTCAGGGAACCACTAGTAACTTAGAAGGCTGATTTGTATCAAGGAAAGCTGAATGTCTTTAGTGGTTTAGGTAGAGATCCCATCAGGACCTGCTACAGGGCAAATCGGGTCTGTGGCTCAGTAGCAGCAGACAGACACGCTCTTCTTCGGCGAAGTCATACAGAAGATGTCAAGCAATGTGGAGAGGTTCAAAGCCTGAATGCCAGTTCTGGATCATGTGGCCACAGGTAAACTTGACTTGTTTCCTTACACCTGGCAATCACAGATTGAATTAGCTCGTATTTACAAAGCACAGAGGGCACAGGAACTCTTGGGAAATGCAATCAGCTTTCATTCCTTTGTGCTGCCCAGATGCAAAAGTAGGAGCCAAAAGCTGAAGACCCTCGTTTTCCAAGTTGGGACTCAAATCAAAGCACAGACAAGCTGGAGGCTCCGCCCCTGCCCCACCCCCCGGCTCCCTCGTGACTACAGTCCCGACAGCCCTAGCGCGCCACGCCCATGCCCAAGGCTCTTGCGCACGCGCAGCGCGAGATGCGACTCTGGGCTGTACTCTAAGCTCAGCTTTGACAGAGACTCCCGGGGGGCGGACCCTAGGTGTCGCGCGCATGCCTGGCAGGGCTGGGCCGCAATTCTCCGGCAGCTGCGGCTCGGACGCCTCAGCTGGGCCTAAGATGGACCTCCCAGCGGTGCTCGCTGCCCCGGCCACGCGTGGAGACCAACATGGCGGTGGCCCAAGCCGACTTCGTCGCGGCGTGGGGCCGTCCCTCGGTGCTAGTCCCGGGCGCCGCCGCCTGCTGCTGCTGAGGAGCCCGGAAGATGGCGGGCCCGGGCCGCGTCAGGAGGAGGCCCCGGGGCCCAGCCCGCCACCCCCGGAGGACGGCGGCGACTCCTTCGTGGTACTGCTGGAAGTGCCGCGCGCGGCCGACACCCATGGGCAGGAGGAGGCCGAGCCCGACTCGGGCGCGAGCCCCACGGAACAGGTCCCGGCCGCCGCCCCCGGCGCAGCTCTAGCTGGCACCGTCACCATCCACAACCAGGACCTCCTGGTGCGCTTCGACCGCGGCGTCTTCACGCTGGCCGCCGCGCCCGCGCCAGCCGCCCCGGGCCTGCATCCCGCGACCACCGGAGGCCTGGAGCCCTCGAGCGCTGCTGCGTCCCGCCGCGGGCCGGTGGCCGCCAGCGCTGGCTCTCCGGCCTACCGCTGTCCGGAGCCGCAGTGCGCTCTGAGCTTCGCCAAGAAGCACCAGTTGAAGGTGCACCTGCTGACGCACGGCAGCCTCCAGGGCCGGCGGCCCTTCAAGTGCCCACTGGATGGCTGCGGCTGGGCCTTCACCACCTCCTACAAGCTCAAACGACACCTGCAGTCGCATGACAAGCTGCGTCCCTTTAGCTGTCCGGTGGGCGGCTGCGGCAAGAAGTTCACCACAGTCTACAACCTCAAGGCGCACATGAAGGGCCACGAGCAGGAGAGCTTGTTCAAGTGCGAGGTGTGCGCCGAGCGCTTCCCTACCCACGCCAAGCTCAACTCCCACCAGCGCAGCCACTTCGAGCCCGAGCGGCCCTACAAGTGTGATTTCCCCGGTAAGCTGGACTCGCGGACCCGCGGGGGCGGGCGGAACCAGGCGGTGTCTGTACCCAAGGGCCGAGCTCGGTGTTGCTGTTTGGGCAGGATTGGGGGGGAAGGGGGGAAGCCTTGATCTAAAGGAGAATCAACAAAAACCACTCTCGTGTTTATGTTGAGGTTCCTTTCAGTTAGTTAATATGAAGCTCTGGGTTTCTACAGCAAAGTGGCATGCATAGCCACAGCTATCCGTGGGGAGGCTACAAACCTTTGTTAAGATGCTTCCATTGAAAGTGACCACTTCTCAGAATTGAGTCAGGACTTTATTTTTCTCAGTCTACTCGTTCAACAATACCGGAGGAGTCAGAGATCCAAGACACATAAATCGAAATATACCACTTTAAAATACTGAGGGAATGACCACAAATTGGTGCTTCTCTGGTCCCTCTCCAGCCTCTCTGGAAGCCCCATTGATTAGCGGACACAGAGCTCCCAAGGACGTTTCATATATTGAATCAGACCCCTGTCTTTCCCAATATTATGAATAGAGTGATGCTCCTTCACCAGGGTAAGCCTCTGCAGGTTTGTGACACAGCTGGTTTTGTGTCTTTTATACTTATTTTTGACAGACTTCTCAGTTTCTGGAATCATATCTGTTCTTTTTTACTGTTAGCCAGCACCTAGCTTGCACATTAACATGTATATAGACTCTGCTCTAGTAATGTGCATTGTAGATTATTCTCATATGTAGGTTATTCTTATATGAAGGGTTTAGCAACTGTAGAGAGAATATCTTGTGTATTTTATGGGGCTGGGAGGAAGAACCAGGTTTAACTTCTACAAATATTGTAGAATTGTATTCTGACATGCACAGACTATCTGATACAGTCTTATGTAGAAATCATCAGGCTGCTGATTGAAAACATGCAGTCATTTCCTAATATAAGAATGATGATTGCTGGTCTCACCCTGGTAAAGGTAGCACTATTCTCTGTCATACTGGGAAGGACAGGGATCCACTCACTTAAAAGTATGAGGTACCTCTGAGGGTCTTGTGCTGGCTGATCACTTGGCCTTCCATAGAAGCTGGGAGAGCTTCCATAGAAGCAGAGGAACACCATTAAGTGTCCAGTCAGGGAGGAGTTCTTTTGACCACATGAGCTAGGAAGTGGCAGTGGGAATCGTGTAGGGCTTGGAAAAGATACAGAGTCAGGGTGAAAGAGCTTGCCTACTGATAGGGGGTGTTGAGGACTGTTGCTAAGGCAGAGAATGCTAGTATTCAGATTAACCTAATCACATATTACCATAAGTAGCAAAGCAGACAACTTGAGGCTAAGAAAGAGGACTTTTAGATGGGGCAGAGATTCCCTGGGCTGTTACTTTTATGCAGGGCTGTGTAGTACTTCACAGTCAAGTGATTACATTTTAGAGAGTCTGGGAAAGAGCTGCGACAAAGATAGTTCCTAAACATCTTTCAGCTTTTTACTTTCCACCCTGTTTGAGCACCAAACATTTTGTCAAAGAAGTGTTAATGTAGGAATAGCTGAGTTGTAGATTGCTTGGGCTGAAGGGTGGGGTGGGGTGGGGCTGTAAGAACAGAGGTGAAGCTAGCAACCTGAATAAATGGGTAAAAGACAAAGAGAAAACAGATGCTAAGATGTGAGGTGTCAGTTGCCGAGGCTGGAGGGAACTGAAAAATATGGTGGATGCGGTATCACTCTAGTGGGACAGAAAATCTGAACTGGTAGGATGGTTGCAGCCCTGCAAAGCTGTGTCTGACTAAATCTTGATGGTTACTGTTTAGTTTGTCCTGCTCATTTCTTATGTTTCAGACAGCATTGTCTACTGAGTTTGTGAAGGACAAACCTAGTTTTTGCAGAGTTGTCTGCAGAACTGGCCAGCAAATGCTGTGTTTGGAAGATAACCTCTTAATCTCTACATCACACTGCAACAGGTGGCCTGTGTGTTGCATATCATGTATGCAACATTCTGTGCCTTCTAGAAATCTAAGCATTGGTGGACAGAGCTTTGCAGACATGGTTTCTGTGTCATTCCTTTCCTTGTTTGTTCATTGTGAAGTGCTCTGCACTGTGATTTTTGTCCTGAGAGCTGAGCTTGTGCTTTGTTCATTTAGGTTGTGAGAAGACGTTCATCACAGTGAGTGCTCTGTTTTCGCATAATCGAGCCCACTTCAGGGAGCAAGAGCTCTTTTCCTGCTCCTTTCCTGGATGCAACAAACAATATGACAAAGCCTGCCGACTGAAGATTCACCTGCGAAGTCACACAGGTATGAGCTGCAGTGTGCACCTCCGTGTAGACACATGCTTTGTGGTGGCTGTCTGCTCATGGCTATGCTGTGTCATGTTTTTCTTTTACAAGGTGAAAGACCATTTATTTGTGACTCAGACAGTTGTGGCTGGACCTTCACCAGTATGTCCAAACTTCTAAGACACAAAAGGTAAACCAACCATACATTTTGGCATTTAGGTTCTGAAAGCACATGAACTATGTGTCTCAGACCACTTTTAGTGAATTACTTACAGATTTCAGGCAGTTTAAAATGGAGCTCAGTGTTAGTGTTTTAGAAAATCAGAAAACTGTAAGAAAAGCACTAAGAGTCTCTTCACTGGACAGCAGTTGTTTCCTGTGTAAGTTTGATTTGGTTTACTTAACATCCTGTCAATACAATTACATTTTTTTCTCCTTTTAAATGTTGTAGAAATGTTTTTCTTTGTGTTCCTGCAAACTTTCAGCAGTGATGACAACTAGAGGTCTGTGTACATGTACCATTCGATATGTTGTCTCATTCCATCTTGGTCATAGTTCTGACACTGGTATTATACAGACTCAAAAAGGATGGATGGCCTGTGTGTTTGCATGACTGGGGTCTGAGGTGCTCAGAGTGAAAGCATTACTTAGAAAACGACAGTGTTTGCAAGTATACTTAGGAGGGATCTTTCCCACTGCTGCCCAGCTGTGTGTGTATCTTCTGGTCATCTGTGGCTTGGAAAGAACATTGGCCATAGAGACTTCTAAACAGTAGTTCACATTGCTTCATTCTCTCATTTGGGACTCAGCTCTTCCTAGAGTGTTGTAGTACTAATTGTTCAGTTTCTGGCTCTGGGGCCACCTACCTATCAAAGTAGAATTTCTGATTATGGGGCAGCTAAACAAACCCTGTGTGAACATTCTGAAATGCATTGATCATTCTGAATGGTGGCAGCATACTGTTTCTGGTCTAAAGTCTCATGCCCGTGAGTCTGTGAGTAATGATCACTCCTTAATTTTATTTTGTTTCAGGAAACATGATGATGACCGGAGGTTCACTTGTCCTGTTGAAGGCTGTGGCAAATCATTCACTAGAGCAGAGCATCTGAAGGGCCACAGTATCACCCACTTGGGAACAAAGCCATTCGAATGTCCTGTGGAAGGTAGCATTTAAAATGTTGCTTTAGCTATAGACAAAGTGCCATACCAATACTCCTGTTAAGCTGTAAGTTTGAGTTGCAGAAGCACTGAGGTAATTGCCAGTGGCAGCACTATATTTATTGGGTTGGTTGAGAGCTCGTGCATACTGTCGTAGGGTAGTGTATTGGAAGAAGTTCTCAGTTTGAGGCTGTAGTTCCACTACCTGTTGAACTCAGTGATTATGGGGAGCAGGTGAAGTGAAGAGAAGAGCTCACCGTCATGTGTGGTCTGACATGGAGCTTGGCCTCACTAAATGACAGAAATAAAGCCTGTCTGATTTTGTAGTACGGGTATACATGAGGCTCTGTCTTAGAGCTTTGATTGCGGTGAATTCTGGGTTCAAGTCCTGAGTCTGCCCCTTGCATGGCTCAGAGGAGTCCTGGGATGAACAGAACTGTGCCTCTTTTCTTCATCCATAAAGTAAACTAAACCTCATAGGGTTCTTGCAGGGATTCAACTAATTGAAACTTTTAAAGCTTGTAAAAGCATTAGTATTTATCCGTTCCAGTAGTTGTAGTGATTACTATTAGGTGGCGTTTTGTTTTGTTTTCTATTTTTAAGCCCTACTGAGCCGTGACGGAGAGCCACAGATGGTGGTATAACAGTGGAAAGGCTGCCCTGGTAGGAACTCTGAAGGCAGGATACTGAGCCAGAATATCTGTGGAGGGCCAACTATGAATGCTGAGGCCCACTGGTATCATTTGCTTGTTGGTGGGCAAGTTTTGGTAGGGTAACTCAGGCAGAGCTAGTCAGCAGGAGGCAGGTACTGCTAATTTTGACAGTTCTCTGGGAGTGATTGGAGAAAGGAGAAAGGGCAGTTCACTATTAAGATGGAGCATTTGAAGTTCTCAAGGAGCTTTGAGCCTCAGCAGAATGATGTGTGACAGGGCTTGGTCAAGGCCTCTGCATGATGCAGTGGACCCTGATTCAGAGACTCCAGAACTCCTGCTCACTGGACTAAATGAAGCCAGACTCTGTGTTGAGAGTGATGTCAGGGACATCCTCAGGGTGGTAGGCAGTGCCACTGCCCAGGACCTGAAAGTGGGCTATTTAAGGGGATGTGGGACCATGTGAGGAAGGGCCCTGGCTGTCTGTGCAGTTTGGGACTTCATTTCATTCTCACATGGAACTTCAAAGTGTGTTTCTAGACAAGCTCTAAGGCTGTTCCGTATCTTGCCCCCATGCATCTCATTTTACAGACAAGGAAAAACTGCTCTGCAGAGAGTCAGAAGCTTATTTATGGTCATGGGACAAACAAGGGTTGCAACACAGATGGCCTTAGCTAGGCAGTTCCCTGTGCCCTAACACCCATCTGCCTCAAGGTCTGGCCTCATCACTCACCAGGACAAGTCACTCACTGCCCCTTGCGCAGGCATCTGTGTCTCAGTCTTCTGTACAGCATTATTTCAGCACTGATCTTTTTTTGACTTACTACCTATGTGCTCATCCAACTCACAAGCCTCTAAACTCAAGAATTCTACCTCCCCTTCCTGGGTCTCTAGAGGATAGAGCGCCAACATGACAGGCTGTCATGGATGAAGGGAAGGAGAGTGTAAACATGTTGCCTCCAGCACTTGAATCCAGATCTGATGTGTAAATAAGTTGAGTATATAAGCTGGGGAATGCCGGCTCAGGCTCCTCTTGAACCTGTGACCTACAGACATTTGCTCAGTTTCTGCACTGCACAGAGGTAAAGTGGGCAGGTTTGTATTTGATCATGTGTTGAGATAGTTCCTTTTTTAAAAAATAGCTTAATAGAGGTGATTCATATACATTTTTGCAACTGAACTTTGACTCGAGGTTTTTAAGTTGTTTCCACTTAACTCTGAGCAGTGGTAGAAGAAACAGTGAGCTTGATTATGTCAAATGTCTTAGACTAACTCATAGTCTACATATTCATTTATAATTTTTTATTTATCCCTTGTGTCAGGATATTTGGTATATGTCACTTGTCAGTACTAGTGCTTGGGAACAGTGTCATGATTTGTATTAGGGTTCTCTAGAACAGAACAGTTAAAATGAATACATACATACATACACACACACACACACACACGCATGCACACACACACACATACACACACACATACATATATATACATGGGGTTTTTATTAAAGTGGCTTACGGGCTGTGGTCCAGATAGTCTATTAGTGGCTGTCTCCCAAAGGAAAATACAGGAATCCACAAGACTGGATGTCTCACCATATGCTGGAATTTTGAAGAAGTAGGCTCTAAATCTATTGGAGGAATGCCTTGGCAGAAGGATAAACTTGCCAGTGAGAATGAGGGCAAGCAGGCAAAACCCAAAAGCTTTAATCTTTAATGTCCTTTTATATAGGCTGCCTGTGGCCCAAATTTAGGGTGGATCTTCTGACATCAAATGATCCAATCAAGAAAAATCTCTTACAGGTGTTTAGTTAATTCCAGATGTAGTCAAGTTGACAACCAAGATTAGCCATGGCAAATTCACTCCTTGTCAACTTGACACACAATCATATCTCTTTATGTCATATTTCCAAATGAAACCAATAACCAGGTCATAATTACCCCTAACGTGATAGAACTATCCTCCTACAACTGCAAGTGCATTATGTATCTTAGAATGTGTGGCAGTGTCCCTAGAGGGACAGTCTTTTAGTATCTCAGAACTTACATATTCTAACCACTGACATCTCAATTGGTGTTACATAACATGATAAATCTAGGAAAGAAAACACAAATATCCTTACAAACACATTCTTAACAAAAAATGTTACAGAAGCACATGCCAATTATCTTCAGTTTTGCAACTGGTCACATGACCTTAGCTGGTGTTTATGACTAGCTTCCTCTACTGCCCATTCTGTATTTCCTCACCCTCAGCAAGCACCTCAGCAGGTCTTGGGTTTTTGTTTTTATTTTTATGTCTTGTTTTGTTTTGTTTTCCTTAAGAAGTGACCCATACCTTCATTCTCGAAGGTTCTGAGCCCTTTGTCATCCTGAGTGGATTGGGTTGTAGTTTCACATTGACTTAATTTCTGTCTTAATTAGAGTTACTATTGCTTTGTTGAAAAATCATAACCAAAGCACCTTGGGGATAAAAGGGTTTATTTGACTTATATATCCTGAATCAAGGTCTATTGAAGGAAATCAAAGCAGGAGCTCAAATCAGGAGGGAACCCGGAGAAAAAGGAACTGATAGAGTCCATGGAAGAGTGTTGCTTACTGGCTTGTTTCTCATGGCTTGCTCAGCCTGCTTTCTTTATACCATCCAGGACCACCACCAAAAATGATACCACCTACAATGGGCTGGACCTTCCCACATCAATCACTAATTAAGAAAATGCACTATAGACTTGCCTGATCTTACGAAGGCATTTTCTCATGTGGTTTTCCCTCTCAGATTACTCTAGCTTGTATCAAGTTGACATAGAACTAGTCAGTACATGATTCTTAATTACTATCGTGGAGGGAGTTTCATGTGGCACAGTGGGCCACAGCACATATGTGAAGGTCAGCAGACAACTTTGTAGAGTTGGTTCCTTCCTTCCACCATTGTGTGAGTTTTGGAAATCAAACTCAGATCACCAGACTTGGGTGGCAAACACCTTCCTTCTAAATTGTCTTACCAGTCCAGTGTCATTTCTGATGTGGTTAGGAAGTATCCTTGATCATCCTCGGATATAACTCTGGATCCCCTCTGTGTTCTAGGGTGCTGTGCCAGGTTCTCAGCTCGCAGCAGTCTGTACATTCATTCTAAGAAACATCTGCAGGACGTGGGTACTCCGAAAAGCCGCTGCCCAGTGTCCAGCTGCAACCGACTCTTCACCTCCAAGCATAGCATGAAGGCGCACATGGTGCGGCAACACAGCCAGCGCCAAGGTCTGTGATTGTGGCCCCCGAGGGTTGCAAAGAAGTAAATGCCTGAGCATGAGAGAAGTGGGATTGTTCCCCTCCCTCTCACCTCAGTCACAAGGTGCAAACCAATAAGTTGGATCTTCCACACAGCTGTAAGGCCTGTGTGCTCTCATCTTCTGCTGCTTTCATCTTACCACAGCCCCTTTTTAACTATTTTTCCCTTACATGTGAAGTTCTTCCCTTCAAGTGTGCCATCATGTTGCGAGCCTCCCCTTTACATGTGCTCTAAGCCTGTCTGCTGCTGGACCCTTGGCCTTGTATGCTCATCCTTTGAGTCTGTCTTGTCATGTCCATCATTCCTGAGCACTGAAGCTTGTCTCTTCCTCTTGGTCTTGGGAGACAGTGGATCCTATACAGAGGACTGTGTTCTACAGATGGACAGGAAGCTCTCCAAGCTCAGGGTGGAATTGTGTCTCAGGAATGGGCTGGGGTATGAGAGAAGCACCATGATAGTGGTCAAGGACATGTGGAGGGGAGGATACTGATCCTGTATGAGGATGCATGTAGGAACTGACTTTCAGCATCTGTGGTACAGCACTTAGAAGCTTGCCCTTCTACGTCTTATCTACAGTCATAGGCAGGACATCAAGAATATAGGATTGGCAGCAGTGGCTGCCTCTCTCTCTAGTACATTCACAGAGACTGTCTCTCTGGTTACTTCTGCTCCTGGTAAGGTAACTTGGTGACAGTCATGCATGTTTCTAACCAGTTCCCCCTCACTGTGACTTGTGAAACAGGGAATACCATTTAGCTTTTTCCCAACTGGGATCCTGAGCAGGGACAGAATCCTGTTTCCTTGAGCTTTGAAAATAAGGAAGGTGATGATATTATGAGTCACTCTTGGTTAAAGTGTCTGGGGCAGGGCTCTGAGCAGCTGGAACTGGTGAAGTTTGTGTTCTTAATCTGGTTTCTTCTCTTGGGAGAGGAGGTTGCTAGTCTGCCCTTTGGATCTCAGGCACTGTGACCTCATGCCACAGCAGTTGCCCTCCTGCTAGTCTGTAGATTCTTTAAGGACAGCAGAGTGTGTCTTCTAAAATTCATATCGGTGGATGTCACTCTCAGCCACTGTCCTCCTCTGCAGCTCTGAGCTGACATTCCCTCTCAAACTGCATCTTTCTTTCCCTAAGCTGGCTAATTCAGGTTACTTCACAGGAGTTTGCCTTAAACTATGAATGGATGAGAGGCCCTTTTTAGCAGGCTATGTTTATGGTATAACTGGCTGATTCACCAATCATTCATCCTGCCTGTTGAGGACCAGGCACTCTGGGCTGACTGATGACTGCTAGCTTGTGTTTAGTTCACCTCACCATGCTGCACCAAAAGGAAGCACTCAAGCCAGGGTCTTTACTGGGATCTGTTTGCCTTCCAAAGCCACAATCCTAACCATTAGCATTATGTGCTTATGTTCAGTCAGTGATTTTCTCTTGTGTATCCATTCATACCAATTCTCTAGTTGACAATTATAGAATTAATAAAATATTAGGTGGAAGATTTTTGAGTAAGGTGGTATCTTTGTTTTTAATTTTGAGAAAGTAACAGGTTTCCTGTGAAACAGGATTCTAGAAAGAATCACTTCCATCTCCTCAGAATGTTGTATTGATGCTGGGATGCTGTTGAAGTCACTTTGTGAATGTGACAACTAAAGATTCTGCCCTTGGTTTTTGTTCATATGTCTAGACTATATGTCTTTTCTAAGCTTGAGGTAAAAATGCAGTGTGCAGCATGGAGGTGGTGGTGGCTCACACCTTTAATCCCAGCCTGTGGGAGGCAGAGGTGGGCCAGCCTGGTCTACAGAGCAAGTTCTAGGACATCTAGGGCTACACAGAGAAACCCTGTCTCAGAAAAACAAAACAACAAAAACACCTAATGCACTCTGGTCTGGCCATCATGCTTATGCATTTGTGGTTAGCATGTAGTTAGTGTGGGAGAAACAGAACTGAGTGACCCTTCCTTCTGCTTCAGGCACTGGGGCAGTTCAGAAACTTCAGTAAGGGATGCAAGAGGACCTGATGTCTGAGCTCCATGCATCTGCCTAACTGGAGTTTTCAACCCAGTCCAGACAGCCAGTTTTACTCCTTGACTAACTACAGATGACTCAAACTAATCCAGTTTGTGGATGGCAGTAGGTGTGGAGCCAGGCACAGAGTTTGAAAAGACCTGAGATGACTGAAGATAATTGTAAAAATACCCCAGAGCCACAGTTAGTCTCAGAGCTGACTTATGGAGGCTTTGTGCTATGGATGGATTGAAACCACCTTGGTTAGCTACTGCAGCATAGGAGGAAGGACAGGCTTTGGAGCACAAAGACAGCCTGAGGACATGAAATACTAGCTGACATTCCTGTTGTTGAGCCAGCTCTTCCTTTGCTGTGTGCTGTTCACTGTGTGCCAGTAGTAGGTCTCAGTCTTTACCCTGATGACAAGGTCTAGTCAAAGAGTAGTCAATGTTGCTTCAAGGAGCAGCTGCTAGCATTTCAGGCTGGAAGAAGATTTCTTAGTCTAGCAATATAGTAACTGAAATATCAATTGCTTTCACAGATCTTGTACCTCCGCTGGAAGCTCCAAGTTCTCTCACACCCAGCAGTGAACTGAGTAGCCCAGGCCAAAGTGAGCTCACCAACATAGATTTAGCAGCACTTTTCTCTGACACACCTGCTAATAGCAGCAGTTCAACAGCTGGGTCGGATGAAGCACTGAACTCTGGGATCCTCACCATTGATGTCACCTCTGTGAGCTCTTCTCTGGGAGGGAATCTCCCTACTAATAATAACCCCTTAGGGCCAATGGACCCCCTTGTTCTAGTGGCCCACAGTGATATGCCTCCTAGTTTGGACAGTCCTCTTGTTCTTGGGACATCAGCCACAGTTCTCCAACCAGGCAGCTTCAGTGCAGATGATTCACAGGCCATGAACACAGGAGCAGTAGGCTGTCTGGTGGCTCTGCCTGTGAGGAACTTGAGTCAAGACTCTCCGGCTTTGACCCCCAGCAATAACTTGACAGCACCTGTTACTACACCAACTTCTTCAGATACCACCCAAGAAACTACCAGTGTTCCAGATCTGCTGGTTCCAATAAAGGTGGAACAAGACTTGTCTCCTGTCCCAGATGTGGTCCAGGGGCAGAACGAACACCATGGGCCATCCCAGTCTGTGCTGTCCAGCTCTGCAGAGAGGCCAGGGGCTCAAAATGACTCAGAGCTCAGTGCTGGCACAGGCAGTCTCTACTTGGTATGAAGCACTCTATTCCATCACCACCACTAGCTCACTTCCCTAATGCACTTTGGATCATGTTTGGGATGAATCCTGTCTATGCAGACGGTTCTTTCTGGTGTGCAGAAGGACAATGGAGCCTGGGCAATAGTCTGGAAGCCTGACTTTGACCCTGAGTCTGGAATTGACATTCTTACAGCTTTAAGCAAATCACTTAACCTGTCTGAGCCCTAGATCCTCAGTTATTTCTAAAATAAGGGGTTTTGGGTACATGCTTTCTAAGAGTCTTTTGAGTTCTGTGATTTTATACAGTTTTTCTGAGGCATTTCTTACTATTGAAATATTCACCTTCGTGCTTTTCACGTAGTGACGAGTCCTAGAAGAGCAATGTTGACATCAATCGTCTTAACAGTTCAGTGGGAACTTGAAAGCTACATCAGGATATTTTTATTAGAATAACAGTGTTTCCTGAGCCTTCATTCTTGAAGGATTATAACAGTACTCTAATTTTGAGGCTGGACAGTTATTGTATTCTATATTTATATCAATTATGCCTTTAATATAATCTAATTTAAAGTAATTTAAAGATTCCTAGAGAGAGTCTGACTTTCCTCAGTCTACAATGGAAATGATCATATAGGTTTCTTTAGAATGCTGGTTGAATTTTGTTTTGACGTTTATCATGATAAGATTCATACGTCTTACCTTACTTACTATAGACTAAAATACTAAGTTGTGAATTAGGATCAAGTGTAAGGGTACCTAGCAACCAACCTACTGGAGCCAACTTGCATTTTTCTCAGTGTGAGAGCTGCACAGTCTGTCTTTCCATTGCTGGTGTCTGTCTGGTGGTGGCAGAGCTACACTTGCTAGCATCTGCTTAGGCTGCCAAACAGTTGCTAAGAGCAACAGATGACTAGACAGTGACTGGAAGTAACCACAGGTCAGAGCATGTGGGAAGCCTGTCCCTGGCACTCCATGCCTCCCTGTGTCTCAGGAAAGATAGAGTGGAAGAGCTAGCAGAACCTGGGTGGAGGTGGAACAGCCAGCAGAATTAGGCTTGCCCCTTGTTTGTTCTCTTGCTAGCTGTGTGGCCTGGGGCTCCCCTGCTTCTCTGAGTGGGAATGGTGTTGTGAATGGGTTTCAATATGCTATGAGGTATAGAGGACTGGTTTCCTTTGCTCCATGTAGTTTTAAGAATGAAGCTTTTCTTACTAGGTGTTCACACATTTTTTAATTTCCTATTTGAATACTGTTTCTCTGACACCTCCATAAGTTTGCTGAATTCAGTAATACTTTCTGTATTGGCAGATGACAGTGTGGTACTTGCTGCCAACACTGCCCGGGCTGCTGAGACATAGCCATGGCATTAAGAAGACATAGTATTTTAGGGAGCAGGGCAGTGTCCAGCTCTTAGCAGTTTCTCTCTAAAATATCTTAGTGCATTTAGACCTTGGAGGAATGATGATGGAGCTGTGTGCCTTTTCCTTTGCCAGCAATTGAGCATGTGGTTTCCCGCGTGCCTTTGCTGGTGACTGATTCCTGGAGCTCTGTCTGATACTTTCCCAGGCAGGCTTAGTCCCCTTGCTACCCTTCCAATGCTGTTTAGATCAAGCAACTGACACACTTTTCTTTGGTCCCAGGAAAGTGGGGGCTCAGCAAGAACTGATTACCGAGCCATTCAACTAGTCAAGAAAAAAAAGCAGAAAGGAACTGGGAGCGATGAAGGTGAGGCCGAGTGTGCTGCAGTGCTGGTGGGCAAGGGGCTAAGGTCTCTTGTGTCACAGTCACAGGCAGAGGAAGCACACAGAACAGTTGTCTCTGTGTTCTTTGTCTTCTATGTTCAAAAACGCCCTTTTATCAATTCCTTAGCTGAACATGAACTTAGAAAACAGGTAGCAACCAAGTCACCAGCATGTCTGAACATGCTCCACAGGTCTGAGGCCCTTGGACAATCAAGGGTTCAAACAGGGTCAGTTCTGGAAGGCTACTGAGTAAATGAGCCAAGAGGGCCAGGTGTCAGCAAAGCAGAAGGGTGGCTTGATGCCTAGTTAGGCCTGGCCTTGTGGTGGAAGCCCTCGCCTAGTCCAGCCATTATCTTTAGGATAGCTGTGTGAAGGCAGCCTATGTACAGCAGTCTCTGAACCTATACTAGCAGTAGCTCACTTGAATGAAAAAACAAGACATCACCACATGGGCCAATTAAGTCTCTGGCCTTGCCTTCTGACCCTTCTGTACATGAGATTGCAGGTGCTGAGAGGAGACCAGTGAGTCCCGTCTAATGCCAGCAAAGCTCTTCACTGTTCTCAGGCGTCATTCATCTTTATATTTACTTAAACTTAATTTGGTGCAATTTTATGTCTTTCTATTCTTAATTTCATAGGTCCATATTTAAAATAACAGTTTTCTTCAAGCAGATGTTTCCCTGTATGCCTGTCAGTGTCACTGGTAACATAGGACAATTCTGTGGTTTAAGAATCCAAGTGTAAAACTTGCAGGGATTATAAAAGGGGAGGTGGATGTCTGTAGAGAAAATGCACTGCATACAAGGCAAATTCGTGAAGAAAGCCAGAGGTCTTTGTTGAGCCCAGTTACAGTTGTGGTGTTGGAGGAAAAGGAGCACTCCAGAGGTCGGCACAGTGTTCACTGCACTCACCCGCCCACGGGGGCAATACTACAGAGATAGTTAGGAATTTACAGTATGACAGTTAAAAATTAAAAACACTTTAAAAGTTGGGCACCTGTTTCACCTCTTTTAAAACTGACAGTTTTTCCTTAACATTGGTGTCAGTAAATGCTGAGGTTTTCAGTTGTCTAAAACCCCATATATGCTGCTGACACCTCTTGGCATCAGAATCCACAGGGGAATTGGAGGCTGCTCTTGGCAGCTGCCCTTCTGGTTTAGAGCCATAGTATGCACTCCCTCTCCACCCTTTCCCTCTCCTTTACTCTTTCCCTCCCTCCCTCCCTTTCTCTTCCTCTCCCTTCCTTCTCTCCGACTCTTTCCCATGTTTGGTGGAGTATTGCTTAGGTTGGGTGCTCAGGTGTCTTTTACATCGTGCCTCACTGGTGTAGCTGATCACTTCCTTCATTGTTGTGTGTGCCCCTAACTTAGCTATTACATCTTGAGGCTCGATCTGATTGATTCTTTTGGGGAGAGGAGATTTAGTAAAACTCTTTGAGGTAGTGCTGGGTTCTTTTCAGGGTCCCCTGAATTGGTTCCTAGTAGCCATTGATGACTAGCACGTAGCCATTAGATGTCTGGGATCTTCAGAGAAGGTGATAATAGTTCTACCTTTCTCTTATTAGTTAGGACACCTGTCTAAAGAGTGGCTTCTCAGTCCTTCACCCTGAGGTACAATTGATAGGAGAAAGTCAGGGTGCTTAAGACTGCATCAGGTTTCTGTGAGTAGTTTCTGGCCACATGTGACAATTACAGCATTTCATGTACTCATTTTAAACATTTTAGAGACTTTGAAGGGAAATATAATCATGGCTTCTACAAGGTATATAGATTTCATGGGTAAGAAAGAAAATGTCCCTGCCAGGGTGAAAGATTACCTTCTGCACTTACCTGTCTTTCTTGAAAAGCACTGTTGAAATCCTATGACCAGCCAAGAGAGGTTCCATATAGAGTCCCTGCCTTTAAATAGCCCTTGGAACCAACCATGTTTCTCCTAACATGTACTGTAACTTCATACTTACAGACTCTACCTTGGGTAGCTGTGTGCCATGAATATTGCCACCCTTGTGTTCACAACTGAGACATGTTACCTAGCCATTCCTGGAGCAGCCTGCTTACGGCCCTGGTGAGCCTGTTACTGACAGCTTCTGCTGACTCAGTCATGGAAAGTTTACTCTTAGCATGTGTTCACCAGGACACTTCTCTGCTTGGGCTGAATCAGGCTCCCACCTGCGCTCTGTTGTCCGGTCTTCTGTCAAGTCAGGGCCTCAGCCTTCCCTTGCCCATGATGATGCTTTTTAAAGAATACAGTTCCTCTCTCTGCAGACTCTCTCCATGTGTATTCCTTGAAGCTTTCTTTTGATTAGACTGGGGTTCAGGTCTGTTGGAGCTGGAGGTAATGTGCTCTCCTTGTGCATTGTGCTGGGTGCAGGTGTATTGACATACATTGTTCGCAAAGGTGCTGTTGGCCAGCTTTCTGCCGTCTATAAACATCCTGGTTTTTTCCTTGTAGTTGTAAATATTTAACTTGATGTAGATACTTTAGGATTGTGTACTCTCAAGTATAGCTTCAGTCATTCTCACAGCCCACTAAAAGCTCTTGTACTCTGTCAGTGTTGTGCAGTTAAAGGATAGAGTCAGACCAAGAGCAGGATCCAAGAGGGGTCGCATGTGGTGAGGACAGTGTAGACTTTTTCCAGCATTGGTGACCAAGAAACCTCACCTGAAACATACTATCTGCAATAATTTTTGGGACTCAATTATGTGAGACCAACCCCTCCACCCCCAAGAGACAGGGCTGGCAGTGTTATGACCCAGGACTTTACTGTATATCACATTGTTAGCATTGGCTCTCTGAAGTGGCTTAAGGACCCCAGGGAAACAAGAACATAATTCTTTGTTTGTTTTTAATTTAATTATATTTTTATATATGGGTTCTTGGCTTGTATGCATGTTCATATACCATGCCTGTGCCTGGTACCCTCAGAGACCAAAAGATGGCATCAGATCCCCTTGAACTGCAGTTACAGATGATTATGAGCTACCATGTGGGTGCTAGAAATCAAACTTTGGTTCTCTGCAAGGGCAGCTAGTACTTTTTAACTACAGAGCTATCCTACCTTCCACAAAACAAGAACATGCTGATAAGCAGGGCATTCTAGGGTCCTAGGCTATCCTTTAGGGAGTTCAGTGAAGCTAATTGTTCACCACATACTGCAGATACCCTGTCTCTCATTATGTTTTTCACAGATTTAAACCTAGACAGTGGGTTTTTACTCTGATAATTGAACCTGGTGTTCTGCAGGCGATTTGTATTTCCTTTAGGTTCTACAGTTACAGTTCTACAGACAGTACACTCTCTTCCCTCTCCCAGGTATACTCCAGTACTCTTCAGCATAGACTCAGGCCTGGCCTTAGGTTATTCTCAGTACTGGGTGATAGTATGACTAGCATTGATGCTGTTGCTCTGAGTCTATACTCCTGGCCACAGCCATTGGAGTCCCTGCAAGTGGTTTCGTGTGCCCTTAAAACATACCCTATCCTACAATGTCTTTTAAGTATCTTCTTTATTTTCTGGCCTGACCAGGCTCAGCTTGTCCTGTACCTGTCCTGGCCTGCAGTCAGCTGCTTTTCCAGAGAACCCTGGCTCCTTTCCTGGAGACTGGTGTTTGCAACCAGGATGTGGGCCCAGTGCTATGCTGGTGAGATGTATGTACCAGGTTCTCGGTGGCCACTGCTAGAAAATATTTGTAAATATCATTTTAATCAATCTGAGCTGTATTTTCTATACAGAATGTTACGGCTTTTGGAAGGTATGTATGCAGTATTTTACACTCCTTGTTATTATATTGATACTTACCAGTGAAACATTCCCATGTGTGGAATCAGACTAAATGGCATCACACGAAGTTGGGCTGTGCTGCTATTTTGGCCCCAAGTCTGAGGGGGAGAATTTAGGTTTCTGAGATGTCTGCATTTTGACATTGATTGGAGATTATGAACTATAAGTCTGGGCACAGAAGTCCCAGTGTAACTACATCTTTGCGGGGTCTAAGCTTTAACAAACAGAAAGACAGCACTATAAATGTGGGACCTACACTGTGTGTGCATTCTTAGAAAATGTGTGGTCTGAAATCCAAGGCTGCTCCCAGTGTACTGCTGTTGAGAGTAGATACACAAAAATACTGCTGGCATCTTCATTTCAGGCAGTGAGCTGCGCCTAACAGAATCGCAAATATTAAAATTTTTTCTTAATGTGAGAATATCATTGGAGAGGGAAGGTCATTACAAAAGATTGAACTTAGGTCCTTACATATACCAAGCAGGTTCTTTATCTGTGAGCAGTGGCTTTAGGGGCAGGGAAATGAAAGCCAACATGATGCTCATTAGAAGGAACAGTAAATAGCAAAACACATGTGACCAAAATCTGAGGGCATCTGTGTCACTGTAAAAGTATAAACAGCTCTTAAGTGCATTGTCAGGAGACAAAGACTAAATAGATCTAAGCAAAGCACACCCTTAGGAAATATACGGGAAGGTACAGGACAGCCAGCAGTGACTCAGAAACAGTCCCCAAAGCGGGAGTGATGTTTGCCAAGGAGAAGAATGGAGACAGCAAAGCTCTTCCCTCTTAGGTTGGTGTCCATGTGTGGCCCACAGCAGAATTGAAGAACATCTATTCTGAAAACTTGGCATCCCAACTAGCACAAAGTGAAAACTGATAGAAACCTAGGGGAGAGGATGAGTAAAGGCCTAGCAATATTGAAAGTGACTCACTTAGCTTGTTTGCAGACAGCAGAAACAATGAAGTTGTGAAGAATGTTTATTCATGCATTTAGTGAAGTTAATTTAGTGAAGTAAATTCTAGTCTATATCCAGTGTTTATAGAAATTATACAAGAAATGAGAAAAATTACAGCTAACATCTTCATAGGGAAAAAGTCTTAGCAGGATTTTATTTTCTAACCATTTGTATAAATTACAAAGTAAAATTCATTTGGAAATCAAAATAAAGCCCATTGAGCAATTGGGTAGCAGAAGAAAAAAGGGGGGGGGCTAATTACAACAGAAAATGATAGCCACAGAGTTTTCTAGTTAGAGCTCTTGAACGAACAGTAGACAAACTTGCTTGGGTCTCTTGTGGAGATTAAATGAGACAATGGCCGTAGGGCACTTTGAGTATAAGCTGATTATGGCTTTTGCTGTGTATGAACCAGGGTTGTGGCTGAAAGACAGGTACAGATGTGTGCACAAGCAGCCTTCTCTTAAGAAAAGGAAGAACAGGTGGAAAATAAGCACGTAACAACCAGTCCTGAGTAACCACCTGCTCAGGTTGGAACTTTCAGCTTGGGCAGAACAAAGCATATTCTAAGTGCACACAGCTCTCCAGGCCACTGGTTTCCATTTCTGCTGAGGCACTTGAACCAAGGAAAAACAGCAAAAGAAAGTTGCACCAGCAGAAGAACAGAAATAAACATCACACACATACACTGTGATACATTATAGTACTTGCAACAGCACATCATTCTGAAAGACAAATGTGAACATTGTAATGTGGAAAAAGTACATGTGTCAGTCTGCCGTGCAGTGGCTACATGCCTTACTCTACCTGGGATACGGACAGTAAGTGCTGTCACCACAAAAGAGTGGCAAAGCTTCCTAAAAAATCATATATACAGTGTTCTAAGCAGCACCCTCAGCATCTTGTGTTTACTATTTTCAGACCAAACAGGGCTTGAAACTTACCTAAAGGTAGATCTGTTAGTGAGTCAGTCAGAGGCCAAGAAAGAGCCCAGCTGTTTTCTCAACAGAGGGGTTTGTGTGCAGAGGCCAGAGGACAGAACATCAGTTGTCCCACACCACCACTCCCTTATTCCCTTGAGACGAGGCCCCTCACGGACCCTAGAGCTAGCCCTTTGTCTTCTAAGTAGCACCAGCAATCCTGCTTCTGTGCCTTCCCGTCCTGCCATTTCTAGGGTTACAGGTATGCTCAGCCATGCCCAGCTTGTAGATCTTGGCTCTGGAAATGGCAAATTTAGACCGACCTGAGTGCTTTATATTATAACAAGCACTCTTAGCCACTGAACCATCTCTCTAACCCTCAATAGATCTTAAGTTGGAGTTCTCTAAAAATTAATAGGCATCACTGGTGAGACAGAAGTTTCATAATGATTTCTGCTGAGTGTGGTGTCATGCATCTGTCATTGCACTACTAAGAAGTGGGATCAGGGCTTCAAAGTTGTCCTCATCTACCTGGTGAGTTTAGCAGCCAGCACCCACTTAGTGCTGTGCTCCAAGGGCATTTGGAGTCTCTCATAGTCCTATTCTTGCCACAGGTGTTCATGTCCTTCTGGAGGGACTTGCCTTGGAAATAAACCAAAAATAGAACTAAGGTGGATTCTTTGGAAGAAATGTGATCATTTATAGATGACTTCACTGTTGGTTGGAAAACCCAAGAGATTCAGCTAAAATTTTAATAAACGTTAGGAGATTTAGTATCTGGTTAAAAAAGAGATGTCTGCCCTCTGAGGTTCTCTACAGGGCAGCAGTGGACAATGAGGAAATGTGGTTGCTGGTTACAGTAGCCCCACAGGAGGAAATTTCACAAGCAGGCAGGAGAATACAACTTCTACATGGTGAAGACAATAGAACTTAGCTGAGAGGCAAAGTTGGGTTGCTCCCTGGTGGTATGGCCTCTTCTTCCCATACACCAACGAGTGGAAGTGCCTGATAAGCAAAGACTGAGAAAACCAAATGATGAAAGTAATGAAGATAGAACCTGGAAGGGATCTTCTTTTCTTAGGAAAAGGAAGTGCTTGTGTACACATCTGTACCTGTCTTTCAGCCATAACCCAGGTTGATGCACAGCAATAGTCATAATCCATGTGCCCCATGCAGTTCTCAGTCAAGGAGACAAGAAGGCATCAGGAAAGATAAGACCTGGGCATGAAAAGGTGCCACAAGGGTGAGAACAGGTGGCAGACAGTCTAGGGAGGTCCTGAAGATGCAGTGTGCTTGGCCATTCCAAAGAGAGTGTAATGAGGCAGGGGGAAGGCTGAAGCACTAAGATGACCCAGCTGTTCAGGCCTTGTAAGCCATGGTCAAACCTCTGGTCTTCACTGAGGGGAAAACAGGGATGTGATATCTTGAAAGGTCATTCCACCTATTCTTTTTAAGATAACTGACAGGTGGCATGCATGGGAGGAATCAAAAATGGCTAGGATCTCTGGCCATCCTGCTGATGTCAGAGTGGCTGGGGTCAGTGGTGGCCAAACAATGGGAGGGATTTAGGGCCTGTCTTGAAACAGGAGTCCCCAGAACTGGGTGTGAGGAAAAAGTGTTTCAGGCTTAACACTGCCCACAGAGTGGGGACACTGTTTCAAAAACTTAAAAATTGAAGAAGGCTTGAAGACAGATCCACCAGGTGAGAATGCTCAAGAAAGCAAAAGAAATGCCTAGAGACTACACTGTAGATGCTCAGGCCTGTCACATCTACCATAACAATCCAGCAGGAAAAGAGTGCTGGCGTATCATGGCAGAATCACAAACCAGAGCACAAGACACAGACAGCTAGGGCCTGGGCCATACTTGCATGTGGCAGAGGTGACCTGTGTACTTCTAACAACTGAATGCTGCCCTTTGTGGATCACAAGTGGTTTAGTGGTTTTGAAAAACTGTAACAACAGCCAGCAATTACTGTACTACCTACCTTCTGTAACACAAGGACTCATTTGGTCCCCACAGTTACCTTGGCAGGCTAGGCAGGGAAGTCATTCTCCACATTACACATGTGCTGAGGAATGGCAGGAGGCCCAAAGAACAGAGGTGTGGGGAGTACATCTTGTCACCAGACTTGACCAGAATCCACATCTAATGAGAACGCTGAAAGTGGAGAGGCCGACAAGCACCACCATGAGCAAGTGTTTGCAGAAGACTGCCAGGGTGGCTACGCAGGCATCCAGGGAGGCCCTCTTGGAGATGGCCTGGTGTGTCTACAGGCTCATTGAGTGATGAGTCCAAGAAGAAAGGAGAACAAAATTGGGTAATACCCACATTTGCAGCTACACCTTATCATCTAGCTTACGGAAATAGCAGGAATCCATGTACAGGGACCGTTTGCCACTTACTGTTCTATCAGAACCGTTGACAAGAGATGTTTATAACTCAAATGTCTGTCAGCAAAACTACATGCTTTGTGCATGTTTTTGGTAAGTCAGTCTATAAGAAACAGTGGATGTGTGAGTAGACATATACTCACATAGAAGCAGAAGTGTATATACTTACATAGAAATGTATATGCTTACATAGAAACAGAAGTGGTAAGACATGTCCATGCTGGATAGTCTTTTTTTTTTTTTCTGGATGTAAAGATTGAATATTTTATTGTGGTCATTTCAACTTTTCATATTTGAGGATACATCAATTTTATAATTTTAAAAACTAAAACTGACTCATTGAAAGTGAGCAGTAGAGTAGCCATTCCTCCTGGGTGGTTTGTGAGGCTTTCCCAGGCTCTCTGGGAGATTACATGGAGATGTGTGATTCCCCTCTCAGGGAGGCAGGAGGAGGAGGCCAGGGTGAGCGTGTACTTTCCATTCCATAGCCTTAGCCCTGAGGTGACCTACTGGTCCCAGCACAGCCTAGCCTATGGCCAGAGAGCTGTGTGGCTGTGCCATGTGCACATAGTTGAAATGCCTTGGTGAGTTACTGGCTGAGTTGAGCCTTGAGTCTTCATAATTTTTTCACTTTCAGACAAATATCTTCAAGCATGTGTTTCATAGGTTTCCTCCCTTCTTCCTTTAGCTGCCATCATGAATGAAAAGGGGCTCCTTAAGGGGGGAGGCGGGGAGAGATGACATTACCCCAGGATTACTTCACTTCTCTTTCTAGGAGAGAATTTAGATAACCCATACAGTTATCTGGAAATTTATGTACAAAGCACTAGGTGGGTTTGGATTACATGGGCATGTCGTTTGACCATGGGAGTTTTGTCCCATCTTATGGGCCCCAAACACACTTAGAACATACAGGCTTGTAAAGGAGGTGGCTTTTGGGGACCATAGTAGATTGTAGACTTTATGCCGTCATCACATGTTCTTTCCGTTAGCCCAGGTGCCTCTGCTCCAGCAGTACCTAGTCCCTTCTTTGTGTCCAAGGGTGGTGAAGCTCCTTCAGGCAGTGGCCTTTGAAGGCTGTTGGATGTCTGCTCTCTTCAGTATCCTGGCTGTAATGGACTTGGGTAGGCAGGCTCTTTCAATTTCCTGAGCTCTGGTTTTGGCAGTGGCAGTGAGGCAGGAAAGACAGTAGCACAGAGCTCTGCCACAGTCCTGGAGGTGAGCCCACCTCAGGACTCTCCGTCAGCCTGGTCATTTTCATTTCTATTCTTGTTCATGCCTTTCTCGTTTACAAGGTTGCTTCCCTGCTGGGATAGTCTATGCCTCCAGTTTTACTATCCTCTGTAAGACCATTTTGTTCTTGTCTCCCCCTCCTTGCTCTTGGTAATTAAGGATGGAAGCAGCCCTTGATGGCTGGTTCCCAATTTTAACATAAAAACACCATTAACTTTGCCACACTCATTATCAGGGAGATGATTAATAGGGCCAAAAGGGTGCCCTTGCCAACTCTTAATAGACCCAAAGGCAGATGTGATTGGGGTGCACCATCTGATATCTCACCTCATAGTCCTTCTGTATGAGGAGACCAGGCCTCGTACGATGAGTATGACATGTCTACAGGACTTCTTGTAAAACAATTGAGCACAGACTGAAAGATGCTGGAATAGGTGTAAATTTATATTCTGTCCATGTCCATTTCCTATTCATTTTACATTTTGCTGAAGCAAAATAAAGCTCTGGGTATGTGACTTAACAGCCAGTGACCTCCAGGACAAAGTGCTCTCCTATGCTCATGCCTGGCTTTGTAGTCCTGACTTTTAGCCTTTATGTCCTTAGAGACTACTACCCAGAATCCCCCAGTAGCATCTGGAACCTGATCCTGAGGCTCAGGTGGGTGGGGAACTAAGCAAGCTGCTGCTGTATGGCAGAGCTGTCTCCCTTGTCTGTCTGTCTCTTTGCACTGTCCCTCTTCTAGACTCTGGTGACAACATTTTTCCTGGTCCCTTCTCTTTGGTAGGGGCAGTCCCCTGCTGCTGAGGTCACTCTGGATGTTTGCTTCACAGTGACTAGTGCCATTGTGTTCAAGTGGCTGCCTGCAATGCCAACCTCAGCTGCAGTCAGCCCTAAGTCTTTTGTCTTTGTCTGCCTTGCTGTCTCATCAGCACTGCTGGGGTGGAAAAGGATCTCATTATGTGGCTCAGGCTGGCCTCAAACTATACTGTCTCTTAAATGCTAGGTCTGTAGGTATGAAGCACCACCAGCTACCACGGCATTTTTTATATTAAATTATTTATATTCCAAATGTTGCCTCCCTTCCTGGTCCCCCTCCCAGAGTTCTTTACCCCTTCCCCACTCCCCACTGCCTCTGAGAGGATGCTCCCCCAACCACCCACTCCTTCTCTAATATCCACCTTTCCTGGGGTATCAAGTCTCTACAGGATTAAGCACATCCGCTCCCACTGAGGCCAAAGCAGGCAGTCATCTGCTACATATGTGCTGGGGTCCATGGGCCAGCCCATGTATGCTGTCTGATTGGTGGCTTAGTCTCTGGGAGCTCTGAGGGGTCCTGGTTAGTTGAGTTAGTTAATATTGTTCGTCCTATGGGGTTGCCATCTCCTTCCCCTAACTCTTCCATAGGGGTCCCCAGGCTCAGTCCAATGGTTGGGTGTAAGTATCTGCATCTGTCTTAGTCAGCTGCTGGTAGAGCCTCTCAGAGGACAGCCATGCAAGCACAACATAGCATCAGTAATAGTGTCAGGGTTTGGAGCCTGCACATGGGATGGATCCCAAGCTGGGCCAGTCACTGGATAGCCTTTCCTTCATTTTAATGCTAGGTTTGCAAGCCAGCCATGGGGAGCTTTAGGGGAAGTGTCACTGGTTCACATGATGAAGATACAGGAAATGCTTGCTAAATGAGTAACATACAAAGATCACTAGCCACTTCAAATAGTTATAGTTGGTACACAAATAAAATATTTCTCATATTAAAGCCCAAAAGAGGTGTCATGTCTAAGGTCTTCTGTGTACCTGGTGTGGTTCTGAACCCTTGGGTCTATTACCCAACCCTAGTCCTCTCTTAAAACTCCCAATAAATAGATCCCCTTTTCTGGATATGGATCTTAGAACTTGGGGCAGTAAGAGCTAATAGGGATCAACACCAGGACTAGAACTCAAGACCCCAGGATTTCCTGAATATCTAAATCATGTGCTATGTCTGCCCTCCCTCAGGTGAAGTGGAATATGGGGAATGGGTAAGGCTCACCTAGAGCTTAAAGTGGCTCCTGGTTAGGCATTCTGTCAGCATAATTGGCTATGTCAAAGACCGGGAAACCATGGTATCTCTACAAACAAGCAGTTGGTAACATTCAGTCTTCCAGGCCTTAATCAACTGAGAACCCAAGAAGTACCCCTAATTATAGTGGCTGTCACTGTTTTTATTGGAGAGCTTCCAAGAACAGTCCCCTCAAAATCTAGGAAAGATATCAAACCTGTATCATGGTTGTATTTTACTCTTGTGGGAGGTCTGCAGAGGCTGGAGAAAAGGGCATGGTGATTGCTTGTCCTTGCTGTGCTCATCAAACTTGGAAAGCCCATAGCCCAGTCTGCAGAGGCCTGTTAGAACTAGTGGCACCATGAGGGGTCGGTAGGGAGCACTTTGTTGTTGTTGTTGTTGTTGTTGTGTTGTCGTTGAACATGAAGATGATAGTGGGGAAAAAAGATGGTAATGATGGTAACAAGCACACCATCTCAGGCTTGCTAGTGACAAGTCCAGGTAGGGTAAGGTCTGCCAGATTTTTGGCAGGAAACACTCAAGTCATACTGATTGGCATATTTTGCTCAGTTCCTTTAAAAATCTCAAATTCCAACAACTTTTTTAAAAAGTTAACAGTCCACTTGTCAGCTTTAAGTTCACTGGAAGAATAAATAGGGACACCATCCAGGTAGGCAAGGCTAAGCCCGAGTATCTGCTTAACAGGGCAGTGTCCAGCATGACTGGGCTTGACTTACACTAGAGGCATGTAGATTCCTTACATTCTTAATCTTGCAACTTGCACAGTAGCTAGAGAATTAAAGTCAAATATATACTAGATAGATAGACACCATTTCAATTGTGTCTGCTCTTGAAACTAAAAAGCTGTCTTAACCCTCTTATTCTGCAGAGTTATATTTTGACGTGTGTTAGTGTTTGTTGTAATTCCAAATGCTAAAGGCAGCATTTTATAGAATAGGCACTGTTCTGACTTGATGCCTGTGCTTGCTGCTTGGCCTTCCTGGCTGTTGTCTCCTCCACACTGAGTAAGGTCCATTGGCAACTGAGGGTGATGGTGAAAGTACATGTAAGACTCATGAGCAGTTTATTTTAAAAAATTCAGTTAACAGATCTATGCTGACCATGTTTATTCTCTCCATAAGTGACCATTAAATACAGGCGTGGGAAAATATACAAGGAGCAAAAAGTCATTCCCAGTCATTTTGAAATGCATTTTCAATAATAGGACTATCAAAGTTTTTAATATGTTTGTGCCAGGCATTCCTGTAATCCCAGTACTCGGGAAGCTGAGGCAAAAGAATCACAAGTTCAAGGCCAATAATAAGTAAGACTTTCTATGTATGAAGTTGCCATTCTTGGGGAGCTCCCCTGCATCTGATGATACATCTGCCATCTGGTGATTTGGTTTGCATGACTAGTTATTGCAATGGTGACTCAGTTTTAACTCGTAGACTGAAAACTTCAAAACACAAAATTTCATCTATGTTCATATTTTTATGTCAAGGAAGCATGCTTGGTTAATAAGAGACTTAAAAGGATAAAGAGTTCACACGTATAGTTCTGGAGCTGGTGGGATAGTGTTCAAGAAGCAGCAGGAAGCTTCTTGGTATGTCTGGCCCTGGGCACTGTCTTGCAGTAGCCAACCCCAACCCTGCTCTGCTGAGAACAGAGCAGTTAGGCAGGAAAATTGTGTTCAGACCATCAGGGACTCTGAACAGAGACTCCAGCTGAAATTGTAGTGGATCTACCTCTCCCTGCAATGAGGAGAGCTCAGTCTCTGTTCCTAACATGGGCCCTCCTCACCTTGTCCATCAGTCTGGTTAATATTTGCACTTTAAGAAAGAGTTCCTCCTGCCAACCAGAGAGCACATATGTAACAGGTGTGCAGCTGGGTCTTCATGTGGGACTCCTGAAGCCAAAGCAAGGGCTGTCTCTGACTACATTGCCTGCCTTTGGATCCCTTTCCCCTATCTGAGCTGCCTTGACTAGCCTCAATAGAAGATGAGCCTAGTCTTACTGAAACTTGAAAGGCCAAGGCTGGTTGATATCCTTGAGAGGCTTCCCCTTTTCTGAAAAGGGGAGGAGGGGTGGGAGGAAGGAGAGGTAAGAAGGAGTGACTAGGAGAAGAGGAGGGAGGGAGATAGACAACAACAAAAAAAGTTTCTAAGTCCCCACCCACCCTGAAAGAAAGCAGGCTGTGGGTGGGGGGAGGCGGAGGGAAGCCCTGTGCCTGTGGCCCCAGTGTGTCAAACATGAGCACAGAACACTTGGATGCCACCCTCACAAGGGGCTGGTGACCTTCAGGAGTGAGGGCAGCAGGTCCATAGCAGCCATGGGCTTGGCAGAGGGCAGGTAGTCAAACCTGCTGCAACTAGAAGGTTTGTCTGGGTGGCAGAGACAGCTACTGTGGTCTCCCCTTCCAGGAGCTGTGGGAGTTTAGGGAGGAGACAGGACTTGGCCCTCAGAAAAGCACCTTGAGTCAGGTTCTGTCAGGCACAAGGACTTAAAATGGGTTTTGTAAGTTTTCCGCTAAAGTTTCAGGTTTGTCTGTTTTACCTTTTTCTTGACTCATGAAAATTTCTTTGAAACAATTTTCAAGACAGCGAAGCTGTGTGAGATGATGGGAACCGTGGAAGTTCTTCCTCCAGTCCTCAGTCAGGGCTGGGCCCAGTGAAGCATGTGTTAGACATGCTGGTTTTATCTGCTTTGTTTTAGGAGCCTCTGCCTCTGCTCACAGGAAAATAAAAGGTAGCACGGTCAACCCTGCACATGTCCACTCAGGCCAGCACAGTTGTTTTTGTGGAAATGTCATGGTACCCAGTGGAGGTCTACCAGTGCCAGCCCCTGCAGCTGGGCTGCAGTGTGTCCAGATCCCTGTTCTGCAGGTAGGAACCAGCCATGTGGATGTTGAGGTCTGCAGGGGCAAGATGGTGGAGGGGTGGCCTCTGTCCTCTCAGTAAACTTCCCCAAGTCCTATGTCCTGTCCCAGCCATCTTAATAACCCCAGCCTCTCTCTTCTTCCCAGCCTGTCTCACTGCATCTGTGCAAGCCCTTGCCTTTGTTAGGACTGACGCATCAGGTTTGTGGCACTGTGTTACCCTGTGTCTAGTTTCCTCAACCTGGTCCATCTTCCCCACCTCCCTTGGAGGTGCACATGGCGTGTGACTCTCCCTTACTAAGGCCTGCCTGGGACCTTCTTTGTGCAGGTCAGGGGCATCTCAGATGCTCAAGGTGGCTATGTGGAAGCCTCATAGCTGCTGGTGTTCACACTGCTCCACCTTTCCCCAGAGCCTCCTATAACCTCTCCTTAGAGTGTTCAGGCCATGCTTCTGGACAGCACTCTCTGCACGCCAGCTAGTGCAGGCTCTCATGTGAAAATGGCGGGGCCTATTTGATTTTCCTGCTTCCTTTCTCATTGGTCACTGAAGAAGGCTTAGCCACCTCTTTGGAGATTCAGCAGACCTGCAACTGATAGCCCATCCATGGGAGCTCACTGCCAAGTCACTTAGCAGCCCCATACATACCTGCACTCCCAGGCTTCCCTCTGGGGAGGTGGAATGGGAGAAAGAAGAGGTTTGGAAGCTGAGGAATCTGGGTGTATTCTGGCCTGGTCACACCTACATATTGTATACCACTTGAAGGTATAGATGCAACTTCAGCAGGCCAGTTGCAAACCTAGATGTCAGACACTAAGGGTGGAGCTGACACCTGTTTCTCTGTCTCTGTTAGAGACAGGCAAGGTCCATCTGGGAGAGAACCATGAAGGGAAGAGGTAGGACTGGGAGTAGAAGGCTGTGAAGGAAGCAGGGCTCAGATAATGGGGAACAGGTGGCAAAGGGTGCCCTGGGAGACAAGTTGTAAAAGGGTCTAGAGAAGAAAAAAAAAAAAAAGATGCAGGTGAGGTTTGTAGGGCAGAGACTGAGGCTTTTGTGTAGAAAGGAGCTTAAAATCATGTTCCTCCTAGTTTGACCCAGTGGTAGAACAGCGTGGAACTGTGGAAGAGAGAAAGGATTCCCAGAGATAGGGGCAGTGAAAGGAGTGGGAGGCCCGTCCCGAAGGAACACAGCACAGTGTGCAGGTCAGCTTGCAGAGATCATTCCAGGACTAAGAGTGTACTGTGAAGAGACAATAGGAAAGCTGTCATCACAGGCAGAAAGAGCCACTGGAAAGAGCATGCACCTGGGTGTGACTCTTTCACCTGTCCTTTGACAACTAGTGTTGCCTTAGGCAAGTGGCCTTATCCTCCAGCTTCAGTTCTGTTGTCATAAGACGGAAACAACAGTACTCCAAAGGTTCTTAAGGCAGTGGAAGGTTGGGGTGCCACAGCAAAGGGTGCTCAGTTTGGGGGTAATAAGCAGCTGTAACTGAGTACACACTTGAGAAGGCAAAACCAAGGCTATGGGGACCTGGTAGCCTCCTCTCTAGATGCTGTCTGTGTTCAGATCTGTTTGGCCCATGGGTAAGCTGGAAACAGAGAGCTCCTGCCCCCAACCCCTATGAGCTTGAGAAGGTACTCAGGCATCCATATGGGATTTGGGACATTGGAGGAGGAAAGGAGCTGTTGGGCTCAGGCACAAGTGTTGAGTATTGAAATAATAAACACAGGGAAGCCAGGCAACAGAGGATTCCAGACTAAACTGAATCTTGGACTGGGCTCAAAGTGAGAGAGATGGAGGGGCCATTGCCCCTGATTCCTGGGTACCAGTGTGTAATAATTCTTGATGTTGCCTTCCCAGGATGACCCCTCAGGTGAAGGAGGCTTACCGCTGGCCCTCAGCCCACAGCGCTCTGCCTTCCACCCCTACTTCACCGTGGATCTGCCTGTCTACGTCCTCCAGGTCAGGATGCCTACAGTTCTTGCTCTTCTCAGTAGAACTCATTCCAGGTTTCCCATGTCAGAAGGCTGTGGCGTGGGTTAGCAGCGGCCACAGACCTGCCCTGGAGGCCCATTGGGTTACTGGTCACACCAGCCACTTTGCAATTTTTTGAAAAGGTAGTCAGGGTCTCAGCTTCAAATAAGGCTTGCTTGACACTGCAGTGTCTGCTTGTGGACCAATGAAACCTAGTATGCCTGGGACTACTGCACTCTCGTTCTAAATTCTCAACAAATGAACTACACCTAGATAAGTTCAGTAGCTATGTGGGTGAATAGGTAAGCTGAGAGTAGGTAGTCACCAGTACAGATCTAGGTGGGAATGAAAGTCACTTGTCAGACTGCCAGCCTTCCTCAGAAATGACTGTTCCCGCTGTTTTAAGTCCTCAGAAGACTTCCTAAAGAAAGGGAATCTGAGCAGATGTCATAGGCGTAGTTGCACCCAGTAACCCAGCCCAAAGCTGGAGAACTGCGAGCTTGAGGCCACTTGGGCCATATAGCAAGGACCTGTCTCTAAAACCAAAAGATGGGGGAGAAAAGGTAGGGTGGTGGGGAGAGCAAGAGGCAACGAGGGAGGAGGGGTACAGACTACCAGTGACCTGAGAGCTGCCCACTGCATGCTGGGTACGAGAAAGGATGAGCTGATTTTTACAGAAAAGTACATGGGTGCTTGAGTATGTGTGGAGCCATGAGCAGGCCTGCAGAAAAGAATCTGGAAAAACATCATTGTCTTCAGTTCTATTCTTTTCATTTCCTTCCTTCCTTCCTTCCTTCCTTCCTTCCTTCCTTCCTTCCTTTCTTTCTTTCTTAAGATGGGGTCCCACTTTGTAGCCTACACTGGCTGGCCTGGAACTCACAGAGATCTGCCTGTCTCTGCCTTCCTCATGCCGGGATCAAAACCTTATGCCACCGTATCTGTCACATTGTTCTTTGAAGGAACATAAGGTGTGGGCCACACCTCTGCTGTGCGTTTCTCTTCTCTTCTTGCCCTACCCCTTACCTTCCTGCTTTGTTTTACAGGAGGTGCTTCCAGCACCTGGAGGTTTTGCTGGGCTGGAGACTGCACAAGTACCAGGAAGTACTATCAACCTGCGGGACCTTCAGTAACAGCAGCCTGAGCAAGTGAGGACTGCATTTCAGGCTGTGCTTCAAGACCTCATCGGGCTGTCGGGTGGGGAGAGACACTCACTTGACTTCTTCAGCACTCCAGCCTGGTTCTTTGAGACGTTGGAGTACACATATTGAAAGTACTTTGATTCTGTTCCAGCAAGAGCCAGCTTGGGCTACTCTTTGAAACTGCCTCTACAGGTTGCCCTCTGTGAGATAGGCACCCTGCCTATGCTGTGTGTGTAAGGGGGGGTTGGGAGTGGGTGTGTGTGTGTGTGGGTATGTGGGGTGTGTGTGTGTGTGTGTGTGTGTGTGTGTGTGTGTGTGTGTGTATGCGCATGCTTCAGCCCTTCCCAGGTCCCCTTGGGCCTGAGGTGGGTAGCACCTTTTACATTAAAAGGCCCTTGCAGGAAGTGGGTAGAGCATGGCTCCCTACACAGTTATATCTCTGTACTGAGTTGTAGTGTGTTAGATTTTGTCTGACACATCTAGAAATTTGGTTGTTTTCTGAAAGCTTGTATGACAGACAGCTTCTCATCTGAAGGGATGGTTTTGGTGGATGTGTTGGTTTCACTACACTGTATGCCATCGTGAAGCCAAAGTCAGGCTGAGCTCTGGCAAGGCAGCTAGTCTGAAAGGTGGTTGGCTGGCCTGCAGCCCACCAGTGGCCTGCTAATAGAACCTCTTCCTAGAATGACAGTGTGCTCATAGTTTGGGAATGAAGAGTTCAGGCTTTTAAAGTCATCTTTCTAAATTCTGTTTCTGGGATTCATAGTAAATAGTAACTTGCCGGCGGTCTCTACGGTGAGGT
Organism: Rhynchomys soricoides; assembly: GCA_019843965.1. Lineage (NCBI taxonomy): Eukaryota > Metazoa > Chordata > Mammalia > Rodentia > Muridae > Rhynchomys > Rhynchomys soricoides. Next base: position 109,686 of record JADRCH010000299.1, read on the forward strand.
TCTGAATGCTGTATGTTATGTGTAGGGCTGGAACGATAGGCTTGTTTTATGGTTGAAGTTGAAGATAAGTGTATTATGTGGCCTTGTGTGTTTTCACAGAGTGATTCAGTCTTCCCTGAGAAGACTGTTGGTTGCCTTGCACATATTTATTTGTTAGTCAGGACTGGATACAGGGTCACTCAGAAATGCATTTTTCTTGGGCTTTTGGAGTGAGTGCTTATTCAGATACTGTTTTGGTTCTGTCACATCTCAGTTGCTTTGTTTCTTAGATTTGGGGAGAGCCCTGAAATTGTGCATGAGTCTTCTCTGGATGGCTCTGTGGTGCCGTCTACCTGGGTGTTGCTCCCTATAAAGGGATTACAAACCCCACTTGAGACGACTCCTTTCTACATGTCTCTCCTGCACTGCATCACAGGCCAAAGTTTAGGGGTTGAACTTGCCTACCTGTAATCAGCGTCCCCAAACACACTCAATAGGCAGCCTGGTACCACTGTCGCCTGCCTCAAGAGCCCACCCCACAGAGGAGTTTCTCTCTCCCACAGCCTCCAGGTGTGTCTACAAGTGACGGGATGGGCTGTCATGCTCTGAGCACTGGAGCTTCCTGCTGCCATAGGCCCAGTCCTTAGTGCAAATGAATAAAAGTGTTTGTATGTTTTGTGCCAAAGGTTTTGCTCTGGTTTCATTCAAGGCACTATGCATGGTGTTGAGATTCTTCCGGCTTCTTCCCAGCTGGCTACTGGTTCATTTGTCTCCAAGGGCCAGCAGCATCCTACCCTCCTCAGGGACGGGTTTTAGTCTTCTCTCCAAGCATCTTTGTGTGATGAGAACCAGCATAGTGTTCTGTCCCTCAAGCACATGCTTTGGATGAAATGACAAAAGGGATTCCAAGAGGCTTCCTTCAGCAGGCAGGCCATTCAGACTCCCAAGAGACATGATTTTATTTCCTGTGAGTAAGGAGGCTGACAGGAAAGTATGAGATAGAGTTAGGGACCCCTCAGGCTTACATTCCGTCTGCCCTTACTGCTGACCTCTTCCTGAGCCCTCAGCCAGCTCTGCTGCTAAGTGAAGAAGAAGAGCATCTCCTCCTTGTCCTTGTCCATCAGTGTCTGTCCTTGCACCTCCTTTACTTTGATGACTGGTGGATGTGAGCGGGATACCAATTTCCGGCCTCTCTACAGGGAAAATAAACATGATGAGCCTGTACTAGCTATATACATACCATTCTGTCCATGTCCCCTGCCATAAGGTGCAGGAAGAGGCCAGCAAATCTAGCTATGCAGGTCAGCCACTCAACGGTAGTACTGACTAAAGGGACCTAGAATGTAGACCAGCAGTTACCATGCAAGCTCCATGGAGCATACCTTTTGAGGGGCAAAAGCTAAAGCATTTCCTAGCTCAGGGTTTCCACAGGAGACCCTGCAGTGTGACAAAAAAAGTCAGTAAAAGTCAGTGATCACTCTTTAAAAGCCCAGTCCCATACCTTTCAGCTCTCTCTTGGACAGAGTTAAGCTGTGTCCAATAGACCTGGACTGATGGTCCTAACCAGTCTTGAGTTCTTCCATGCCTTTGTCACATACACTATGTTGGAGTAAATTATGTAATGTGAGACTTGCTGCCACTACTCCCCACCCCCCCAGAACTTAGCTGGCTATCACCTTTGTTCTTGGATTTGCTTGGGAAGGTTCTCTGAAAGTCACTCTCTAAAGAGGCTCCTCTGTCCTGCCATCCTTCTCAGGGCAGCATGTGTTCTCCCTAAAGAGGCTCCTCTGCCCTGTGCCGTCCTTCTCAGGGCAGCATGTGTTCTCCTTCATCCCCCTACCCCCACTCCTTCCCTTAATGAAGCTCCTCTCCAGGAAAGAAAAGCCTCCCCTCTCTACCAAGAAGGCCCTGTTACATTTAGACTTCCATATATTGTACTATTTCTGTCTAATGTTCTCCCTGCCATCTGAGTCCTATCATGGCCTTGAAGTCTTTCTCCTAATGAGCTACATCTTCTGAAGGGAAATATGTGACAGCTTTCTTTCTGAACTAAGCACTGGGATGTTAAGTAGTATCTTAATAGTGTTCATCTTTCCCATGTAATGGCATGAGCAGCCGTGTTTCATAGATGCCAACCAGCTCCTGCTTCTCAAGAGGCTGTGATTGACTCCAGGTCTGCTTCCAGGACCAGACTTTGTGCTGTCACATCTAGAAGGCACAAGACTGCCACAGTCCATTTTCTGTGGGGTGAGGGCTTGAGGCCCAGAAGACACAGGCCTAGCAACAGGCAGTTTGCTTGGCCCCAGGTCTATCTGGGGGTGGACAGAGAGAGCAACAGAACCCTGAGTGAGACTGGATGTTGGTATGAGTTCTGTGAGCTAAGCATCTGCACCTGGCAAGGGTACAGCATACCTGGGAGGTTGATCCTGGTGAGGAGGACAGCCCCTATGACAGGGACACTAGAAGTATCTGGCTTTGGGGACTTCTCCACTCAAGTTTGTCACTGCAAGCCCCTGTCTGTTTGTTCAGCGAGTGATTTGCCTGCAGACAGGCCTTGGATCTGGGGCTGGAGAGCCTGGGAGGTACACGCTGGAGTGGCCCTGACACCACCCCTCACCTTCTTCTTTATTTTCGCCTGAGCCCTGGCTTGAGCCCGCTGCAGACGTTCCTCCTGCAACTGCTTCTGCATCTTGGCCTTCTCTTCACGAAGCCTGGGGACAAGAGGTGGGCTTAGGAGGACCAGGGCCTGGGAGGAACCTCTGCTTTTCCCACTCAGATTCTATGTTAGCCCATGCCCACTCACATGTGAAAATGTCCCTTCTGCTATTCCCATCAGTCCTGGGCAAGAGGCCAAGACTTGGGAAGAAGACAGGCAGGGCTGTGCTGGCGATGCTAAGGTTCAGACCACAGACCCAAGAAAGCATGTGTTCCTGGATCCACATCTATGTCTTTAATTCTTGTGCCCACAGACCTACACCCTAGCACCCAACTAAGACATTAGCCTTAGAGCAGGGTCACCCCAACCTTAGGAGAGACAGACAGACTTGGCAGATGATTGTGTCCCAGGCCCCACCTATGACCAGGTGGATGACCAGGCAGAGAGTCCACCATGGCTTCTGCCCTGTGGAACCAACAAACAATGGCCTCAGCCTCATGAAACAGAATCCTGAGCCCATCATCTCTGGGGAGGAGAGTCATAATGATGGACACTGACTAGATCACCCTGCACACAGCCAAGCTGGCAGCCTCAGAAGGTTGGGCACAGTGGCTGACCTCATGCGCCGCTCCCTCTCCTTGACCTTCTCAGCCTGCTCAATCTTGACCTGAGGCACTCGCTCAAGATTCTCCAGCAGCTCATCCAGCAGGTGCTCCACCACAGTCAGCATCTGCACTGTGTTCAGGTTGGCCTCCTGCTGCACACCCACACAATTCCGGTACACATCCATCACCTTGTGGTTCAAGCTCTCCAACATCTTGTCCTGGGGACAATCGCAGTGTGGCATGGTGGCAGGTCCCTGAACACCCTCACATGATAGCTTACAGCAGCCTTCATGGCTTGCTAGCCAGGATGGAACAGCCATAGTGTGGGCACAGAGAGTGGGGTAGAGCAGTGGTACCTGCTTTCCTTAGCCAGGGATGGTCAGGCTTCTGACTTATCTCATATTGCAGTCCCTCCCTCAGCTTCCTTAGCAAACCCACTGAGGCCCAATCTTGTGTTCCAGGGAGCCATGCACTGGCCCCAGCTCCCCACAGGACCACATTCTCTGAAGCCCTAGGTAGATAAATTCATCCATCTCAGCCTGTTCTGACATTCAGAAAGCAAGTAACAGCTTCTATGTGGGTGTTGAGTAACTACTAATGAACAGCAGCAGGCAAAATGTCAGGTCTAGCCACAGCCAGTGCCCAGTAGCTCTTGGCTAGGCAGAAGCCAGAACCCCGGCCTGGTGACTATCACACAAGGCACTGGGCAGTACTGGAAAGAGCCAAAACCTGACTGAGCAAATGAGATTTCTATGCATATGTGTGCTAAGCTCCTGACCAGGACCTGGTCCCTATTGCTGAGAGTCTGGGAAGCAGTGCAGGCAGCTGAGGGAATGGGTAAGCAGACAGCCCTGGGTACATGCCACACCAAGTAGCCAGAGCCTAGGAAGTGGGCAGGGTCTGGCCTCTGCCCTAAGACAACCCTGTCCTTACCTGCTGGTCACCCTGATACTCCCCGAAGTGGAAGACTCGGGCTTTGAGCTCCAGTTCTGCGGCTGACTCCTCCTCCTTGGAGATTGATATCATCATGGTGGTAATCCACTGCTTCAGGAGGTTGACCTCCTTGTCCCTGCAGGATTGGACAGTTCCCTCAGCACCCAGAGTTCCCAGTAGGCATGACCTATTAGGCAGAGAGCTCTGTCCTGAGGTCACAGGCCTAGAAAAGTTGAGGCCCTCTGCCCACCGGGGTGGAATTGCAGGGCAGTGAAGAAAGAGGAGATACCTACCCTTTGCTCCAGAAGTCAATAGAAAAGCTACTAGTTAGTCTCTTGCCCTTAACTAACAGTATTAGCTTGTAGGATATTGTGATGCTTACCAAATTAAAATTTCCTTCTATTCCTAATTTGTGACCCATGGTGTCTTCACACACTGTTGGGATTCCACTTTAGGTCTTTCTGCCTACAGTGATGAGACACCATGTCCCAGACTCCTCTCTTCTGGGCTATCTGTGTCTGGTTTGACATTAGGGCCACATGCTGGTCTCACTGTGAGGCAAGGAGTGTTCCTTCCTCTTCTGTCCTTTGGAGATGGCTGAGGAGTGGTCGTCATTTCTTCCTTAAATGTGTGAATGCTTCTTGTGTGTATTTTGAGACAGGGTTTCTCACTCACAGCCTGGTGCTTGTAAGTGAGCTAGGCTTGCTAGCCAGCAAGTCCCAGGGATCCCCTGTGACTTCTTTCCCAGAATTGTAGTAAAAAATTGCATACCACTGTTCCCAGCTGGGAATCAAACACAGGCCCTCCTTTCAAGGCAAGCATTTTACTGACTGAACCTTCCTCTTAAACCTTTAAATTGTCTGTAGACTCTATATGTTATCCCAGCTGGATCTAAGGCTCTTTTGCTAAATTGTGATCTATTGCTTTCTCTTTCTCACAAGCTGTTTTTTGTTTGTTTATTGTTTTGTTTTGTTTGAAAAAAGGTGATGAGTGTTCCAGAGATTGCTCCCGCCTTTCACCTGTGTGTGGTGGGAGCATGGGTGGCTGTTAGGAGAGAGCAGATCCTCTGAGACTCTTAAGAGGCTCCTGGCCTTTCTACAGAACATTTTGTGCCTCCAGCCCTTGCCAGGTTTCCAGAAAACAGTTCTGCCTAGCAGCTACAAGTTTCACTTTATTCTGGAGGCAGCCATGCTGGACCAGTAAGATCAGTTATGAGGAGTGTGGCTCCCTAGCTGAACATTGAAGTCTCAGCTGGGTCCGGACCTATGCCCTGGCTGCTTCTGTTGCCTGAGCTGCTTTCTCAGGGCTCTGAGTGGCTGGCTCCTTCCTGTTCCCCAACAGAGTGCTGGACTCTCACCAGCTGTCACTTGTCCCTCATATCACTCACCTTGTCTTCTTCCTAGCATGTGCATTTCCTATCAGTCAGTGTATGGGTCTCTCTGCTGTCCAATGCCATTCAGCATAAGCTCTCATGGGCAGGCCTTAGGCCATCCGAGAAAAGTTGCTCAGAGTTTAGGGACTTGGTAGATGAGCCCTTAATACCCCCCACCCCAATAGCCCAGCTCAACCTTTCCTACTCCACTCCCTTGGACTCTGGAGTGGGCTAACAGAGGAGAATGGGATGGGATGTCAGATAGCCACACCCTGCAGCAGGGATCATGGGTTTATGAGTGTCCAGTGGGTTCCAGGTAGGAATGGGCCCAGGTCCAGCCTTCCCCTGCTGCCTTGCTAGCTACACTCAGGGCCTTGGGTTTCCCAAGAATCTTTCCAAATCCCTGGTCCCTTGCTGTGCTAGAGAGACTTTGACAGACCTGTCCTTTCAAGGCTTCACCCATTCCAGTCTGGCTCCAGCCTGTCAGACTGCTTTGTGCCCTCCCCCTCACCTTCACCTCTGCTGCTTGGTACCCACCCAAATGCTCCCATATGCCTAGCAAGGCAGGTCTTCCCTCCCTCACAGCCTAGGGGCTTGTGGTGGTATGTGAAGACCTGTATTACTTCCCCATGGCTGAAGTGTCTTGAAGACCAGCTTCTAGCCCCTTCCAAAACATGCCTGCCTCAGGGCCCTGGGATGTAGTGGCCTTCCACATGGCAGAGCTGGCTTCCCAGGGCCTGAATAGTGGCAGAAGGGCTGAATAGGAGGTCCTCGCTGCTACTTTCTGCATGCAGATGGCTCCAAGGCCCTGTATCCACCCAGACCCTAAACAAGGAAGACAGCTGGAAGTGCAGTGGGGCAGGGGTGGCAAGAGGACGGCAGGGACCTACATGCGGATCTGGGTGTTTTTCAGAGAGATGTTCAGTTCCTCCAATGTCTCTTCCATCTCCTGCGTGTTCTGAATCAATGACAAGTTCTCTTCCTCTAGCTTTGTGAAGATGTCTAAGAGCTGCTGGGGCTCAGTGAAGTATAGTGCCAGCTCCTATGAGGGGTAGGCAGAGGGCGCTGTACAGGCCAGGACCTGGTGGGGCAGGGCAGGGTGCTTGATGGGGTGGGGTGGAGGAGGGCAGGGGAGAGAGCCCAGCCACAGACCTCCCCATCGCTGTCAGTGTCGTCTTGTGATGGAAACGTGGAGCTTGACCTAAGGACAGACAATGGGATCAGAGCTTCTGGACCAGTCTAGGCCACAAGTGGTAAGGGGCCAAAGGACCAAAGACATGGACGGAGCATGTTCCCCACCCCTCCTTTATCCCTATGCCCAGATATAGCACCAGCCCTTTCAGGATCCCACAGCCAAGGGACATTCAAAATTCAGTGAGCAGTCTCCAGTAGAGTAAGACTGCCTTCCCTTGGTCCACTAGGTTACTCTGCCTCCACTTCCCAACTACCTTCCTACCTAACCGTTCATTTTCTGAGTGACCCCCTGAGGTCATCTAGATTGGATCTAGGAATCGGCCCAATCTACAGCCATTGAGCATACCAATCTCTTCTCAGTGTATTCCAAGCAGCACCACACAAGGCAGGTCCTGTCCTGAGACAGCTCACAGGGTTGCAGAGAGGCTGTGTGGCCTCAGCACTGTGTGGAGCCCACCTCCACATGCTTCCTAGCCCTTCCCAGTGGCTCCCACCCATCCACTCCAGCAGGGCTCCACCAGATGCCCAAGAATCAGAGGTAGAAATGGAGATATACTGGTGGTTGCACAGAACTATGGGAGCAGAGAAAATTGCCTGTGCCTCACCACTGCACCTTCTGGGGCCTGTGTGACAGAGGAGGAATTTGGAGGTGGCTCAGCTCAGCCACCTGCTCAAGGTACTCCCAAGAGTCTGCAGAGCCCCACTGCCTTGAATCTGTCCTCCAAAGGGATACGGTCTTCTCATTTGTGGCCTTGTGAAGCTCACAACCCATCCAATTGTGTGCAGCAGCCTGGTCCCTAGAGTCCAGCTCCCTAAACTGTGTATATGTAACCAAATATGAGAAATGGGAAAAACTGGGCAAGTGGAAGGTCTTCTAACATGCAATGACCAGAATTTAATTACAAGTCAAATAATCTGAGCTGTTTGCGAATTCACAGCAGGCTCCGTTCAGAACACACACATCATGTGCACTGCACATGCTGTTTCACCACACATCACCTAAGCATCATTCCTCAGCATGCATCAGATTATATCTTTGGGTTGTCCCTAAGCATGCTTCTGCCATTTATGTTAATGTCAAATGGTGTTCTCAGCATTGGTGATTCTATAATCAAAAAGTAATCAACTGAAAACACTGAAGATGCTCTGCCTTAGGCAGTACCAACTGTCCAGCCAAGATTTAATTATTTATGTAATATAAACAAGCACACCTATTTCATATACAAATTTGACTTTTCTTTTAATGGTAACGGTGTATGCATACCAAAGAGGTTCTTTAAATTCCCTTATGACTCCTGATCAGTGGGTATTTGGTCTGTGTGCCTAGTTTACAGACTGTATACTCTGAGTACTATAAATTTATCAGGTAAAAGGTTAAAGGTGGAAGCATTGTCCTTGATGATAGAGAGAGGGACCAGGGTTCAAAGCTAGGCCAGTGTGATCAGGACCTATATCCTCAGCTCTCCCAACACAGAGTTCAGGGCTGAAATAACCTTGGTTGGTAGCTGGCATTGTACTCTTACCTCTTAGAGCCTCTGTACCAGGCCCCCAGCCAATCAACACACATCCATGTCACTGATAGTGGCTAGTTTGTCTCCATGACAAGACCACCATGCACAAGAAAGGGTGCTTACAAGCAAATGAAGCTGGGGTTTTCCACAACCTATAAAAAGCATAAACTGGGGAGTTGAGCAGCTGAGGGTACACTCTGCACTGGCATCAGGAAAGGGGATACAGTGTGCAGAACTAAGGAGGGGGTGGGGGATAGAGCAAAGAGAGGCAGAGGATGGGACATAGGAAGGAATGACAAGGATTAGGACTAGCACAAGGAAGCCCATTTCTCAAGTCCAGGTGCCCTCATCCACACCAATACACTGAAAGCTTGCAGCACACAAAAACAGACTACATTGAGGCTGGCAAAGATTCCTTAAGAAGGGTGTGAGATACACCCGCCATATGTGGAAAGATAGGCAACATGGCATTATTAAAATTCCTCTTAAAAGGCATTATCAAAAGGGGATGTCAGGACACCACCAAGGTGTGTAAAGAGCTAACAGAAGACTGGCAGGGAGCCACCTTAGCAGACCACCCAGGGCCAAAAGACAGGGATTTGTCATCAAGAAAATGTCACTAAAACATACAGATACCACTTGGGCCTTCAGTGACTCTGTAGTTTTTCCCATTATTCTGGGCCTCTGACATCTGGAGCCCTGTGGACCCTCCCAGAATAGCCTACAGACAAGAGAAAACTGCCTCTGGCACATGCCTTCCAGGGGGTGGGGGAAACAACCCCTTTGACCCCAACCATTCCCCTTTATTGTGCTGTCACACTGGGGCTACTGACTATCCCAGTCACCCCAGAACCAGAAACAGGCAGAACTTAAGGCAGTTCTGTGGAGTGACCTCAGCTGGTTTCCCTCTCCTCACCCTCCCCTGTGTCCCTACCAGCCTGGATGTCTCTTTCAGTGGCCTTTGCTTCCCTCCGCCCCTCAAGACCACTCACAGTCTGGAGTCCAGCTCGCTGTGCAGGCTGGGCTGAGTGTGCTGACCGACCTGCGGGAGGCTCTGAGTGCTGAACGATAGAACCTTTCCAGACCGTCCAAGCTTTGTGAGCTTCTTCAAGCTGCGAGCCTCTGGCAGGGGAAGTGGAAGGTTTATGTATGCCCCTGGAGTAAGGTGTTAGCCCCCTCCGGGCTGGGACTGTCATACCTTTCCACAGGAAGCCTATCTTGCTCTTACTGCCAGACCCTACTGGAAGCAAAAGAGAACCCACATGACCACTGCTGGATCTTGGTTTTAGAGGACCCAGAGCTGTGTGCTTTTCTACTTGGTCTCTGGGATCCACTTTCCGAGAGAAGGGTCTGGTGTGCTTAAAGCAGAAATTCTGTCCTGCAGTCCAGAGAACCTAGCACAGCCTCCGTGGGTGGTTTTGGAATCTCTTGGCAACTCAGGCTCTCAGCCCAGGAGGAAGACAAGGAAGGAAATGCTTGGGAGGAGAGCCCTCAGTTTGACTGGAAAGCCCATGTCCCTATGGAAAGTCCCAAGCTGAGCTCCTGGTTCAAAGTGGGCACTTCCATGTATACAGCCAGCTATGAAAGGACTGGATGGGGCCCCATATATACAGGGTCCTTTGAGTTGGGTACAGGCTCTCTGCACCAGTATCAGGGCCCACCCTTTGGGGGACACCCTTATCTTTGTCCCACCTTTGTCCTCTAATAAGGTGACCATGCTGCTGTTCATTAACTCTTCAGACTCCTTGGCCCTTTTGAGAGCCAAGCGCTTCTCCTGCTGCTCATCCAGCCACTCTTTGGGTGACAGCTTGTACAGGAATTCTTTGTAGAGCTTGTAATGTTTCAAAGTGTCTTCAAATTTGGAGATTTCACTAGGCCCAGGGAGGGACACAGGAAGTTAGGTCACCAAGTTCTAGCTGGTCTGGGAAGGGAGTCTACCCTACAGGGACCAAAACAGTGGAACTTCTAGAGTTGTGACCCTTCTGTGACCTGCAGGGTCCTCATTCATGAGGTCTCTCCTGCTGCTCTCAACCTGAGCGACAATGGCCCTGTTTCCTGGGGTGTAGCCTCAGGAAAGTCACTAAGTGCAAGCTTCAGCACCACCCATAAGACAGGCCACAGCCTCCCATAGGGTTGAATCCCTGAGAGGCCTTTGTGGTCCTAAGTGGCCCTTAGCTCCAATGAAGTAACAGGGAACGGTGACCCCCTGTACTCTACCTTTTGATACTTGTGATCTGGGCTGTGAGCTCCCGGATCTCAACGATCTTCTCCGTCTTGACCTTGGTCTCTTTCTCAGCCCTGAAGGAGGGGGAACCAGGAGTCCAATCATGGATCATTAAAGACCAATCAGAAATGGAAGAAGCCATGGCCTTAGCTTGGGGCAGAGGCCAAGTGGGGGGCTGGTGGGGTGGGGGATATCTAGGGGTCATGACCATAGGTTGAGATCAGGGCCTGGCTAGGGCTCAGGGTTCCAGGTCCAGCTAAGACTGGACTGGCCCTGGCCCGGACAATGGTTTTGCATATGCCAGTCCTCAGGGCCTGTAGGCTCACAGTCTCATGGCCTGCACTGAGTTGCGGTCATTCTCCCTGAGGAACTCGTCAAACAAGGACTCGTCCTTCTCCAGGAACATCTCTGCCCGCTTCAGCCTGTTCTCCTCCCGGGTCGCCAGCATTTCCAGCCGCTGGATTTCATTGCGCTTCATTGCCAGGGCATACTGTGGGCCAGCAGAGCAGGCATGAGGGCATCTGGCTGGGCCAGAACCAAGCTATAGGCCCTAGCCTGGATGTAGCCATTCCCACCTGGAGGAGAAATATGCTTCGCTTCTTCTCCATGTAGTCATTCAATGTTTCATGTTCTTTCTTCTTTTCTGCAACAAGACCCAGAAGGAGAGGAGAGGAGAGAGGCTGGATCCCAAGCTGGAATTCGGCACCCAAGATGGTCCACAGAGGAGGCTGGTGTCCTTTTGCCCACCCAGAGTGTTATAGTGTTGGTAGAAGGACTGTAAAAAACAGAGAAAAGGCTACCCCAGCACATAGCCAACATTCCACATCTGCAGGGCCTGTAGCCTTGGTTTCAACCAATAGGTCAGAAATATATGGAAAAGAATCACATTTGCCCTACAGGTGTAGTGACAGAATTCCTTGTCACTACAAACAATTGTTTACATAGATGTATACTGAACCCATCATGAACAGACCTATGGATGACTTAGAAAACACAGAGGAACATAAACACAACTTTAAGCATCACTGTGGGTTCTGATACCAAAGTGGCTCCAGGATGATGTCCCCTGGAATGCCAAGAGTTGACTGCTAGGCTCTAACATGGTTGTGTCTGTCTGACGTGTATCATCTTCTCAACTTGGAATAAGGCTCTCAGCAATCCTCACCCAACTAGACTTAGTAACGCTGGCCAGGCTCTTGAGGCGCAGGAAATAAATGGGGTGCTATGTGCTCTCTATGAGGTACTTTAGGATAATCCTAAGTCTATGGTTACCATTTCAGCCAAGTGAGACAGCCTCTACTGTGCAGAGACCACTGCTGGGCCAAGGCCATGTCCTAGGCTTATTGCATGGAAAGCTGGATGTGATCCTGACTTTAAAGAACCCAAAACTGGTTTCTGCCCAGTCCCTGGGCTCCTCTTTCTGGGAGAGGGGCCTGGTGTGCTTGAAGCAAGAGTTCTGTTCTGTAGTACAGAGACCCTGTCACAGCCTTTATGGGTGATTTTGCCCCTTAAGTCTCTTGTCTTAGGTCAAGACACTAGGTCCCCCATGAAAGTCAAGGTCAGGATAGTGAGGAATTTTATGGCCTTCTGCTGGTTCCACTTCCCCTGCTTTCCACCCACTTGCCTCTCTCAGCCTGAAGAATGGAGAGCAAAAGCTCCCCCACAAACCCCATCAAGCTCAGCGCTTGGTGGTTCTGTTTTATGACCACAGTTAGTGCCTCTGTGGTCCCCCCCCCCATGTGCCATGAATGCAAGCTCAGAACTCAGGGGTTACTGCTGAGCAATAAACTAGCAGCTCACAGATACTTTGTTCAATGTCTTACCACATGCCGCACAATTCATGAGACTGATGCAGTTAGAGGAGTCCAGTGCTACCCATGACCTATCAAATGCTGTAATGTGACCAAGAACTGGAAGGCAAGTTCCAGATAGTCTCCCCACTATAGTTGAACTACCCATTGATTATTACTGGTCAATTGTTGAGTGCATGAATGGAACCCAAGCTTCTACAAGCTGAGCCAGCCTCTACCCTTTTGCACCATGGAGTCCCCATGTGATCAGCATGCCCTGGAACTGTGGCCCATCAGGACAGGCAAGGTTTGCCATGTCAGACATAGAGGGGGCCTTCCTTAACCTCCTCAGCCCTGCTCCTGCACAAGGTAGGGGTGCTGTACCTCGGGTCATGGCCAGCTTCCAATCATTGCTGTCTCTGAAGCCTTGCAGCTCCTGGGCCTCAGCAGTGAGCTGCTGTTGCTCCATCTCGTCTTCCAGCTGTAGCTCCCGGCGCAGGCTAGTGTGCTTGGTCAAGACCTTGGATGCATAAGTCATCTTCTGGTACACCCTCAAAATCTTCTTTTGTTCACGTTCCTGTGGGTGTGACAGGCAGTCAGTGGTACTGGGACTCTTACTGGATGTGTATCTCCAGTGCTGCTCTTCTAGTGCCAGAGGCTGAAGGAACCCACACATAGGGAGGACATAAACACCTTGCTGAGCACTCTGTTGGTGCTCTTAGCCCGTGAGCTCTTAATGAACAGCTTCTGGAGTTGAATGGGACAATGACCACTGAGGATGGGTCCCAGGAAGAACAGCCATACCAAACACAAGTGCTATCTCAGTGTGCTTCCAGATAACAAGCAGTACCAGCATGGCTAAGAGACAATCTGTCCATTCACCCTGAGTCCCCTTTAACTGAGGCTGAGCATTTGATTTGCTAAAACTGACCAAAGGATCGAGGAACTTAAGCCTATTTCCAAAACACTGGTAGTTACCTTTGCAGTATGTCTTGTCACCTGGCTGGAAGCTCATTGGTGGCTTCTGTCTCCACTGCCCTGCACCTCTGTGATGCCCACAGGTATCATTTTGATCCATCCGAGGATGGCAGGGGAGGGGGACACTCTCTGACTGTAGCAGCTCTCAAGCCCAAGCAAGTGCTGCCTAGCATTGTGGGCTTTGCCTTTTCCTTATTTAGAAAGATTCTCAGCAGTGAACTGTTTTCTGCTGGGACCCACCAGCTGCCACAACCCACTACCTGACAGCCCTGAAAAGAACCTCAGCAAAAGCTGAATCCAGTCTGAATCCCCCAGCTGACTCCTCTTTGTGATGGTAAAATGGCACCCTCAGGGGGGGAGAACATGGGGGGGGGGGGGGGGGGGAGTGTAGGATGGAGCTGAGGATCTGCTGGGTACAAGGTGAGGAGTGTGTATGGAGACTCCCTGGGTGAGGAGGGTCAGTAGGGCATCTCTACGGAGGAAACTGGAGATTCTTCAAGGGTGAAAGGGTAGCATGAATTGCCCATGAACATCATGAACATTTAGCAGGCGGCAGTACCCCCAAGGTACTCCTAGGCTTGGAAATAGACGAAATACCCAAGTCTGCATCCCAAGAAGAGGAAGGCCTAAGGTGAAGGTCAGAGAGAGGCCTGCCTGCAGGTTTTCCATCCCTTCTCTGTGTGCCATGTCATCTGAGAACCTTCTTTCAGAGCCCCAAGTTCAAGCTCACAGCCTCTCCTTCTGGAGCTGGGCATGGTTCACAGGCCTGTTACAGTTTCAAATACAGAGGCTGAAGGGTGTCTTTCACCCCCATGTGATTCTAGCATGGGACCCTGCCACCCTGAGAGCAGCAGATGATGAGCCTGAGTCAGGGGACACAAAATGCCAGGTCAGGTCAGGAGAAGGGGGGTGGGGGGGTATAGCAGAAGGACTGCGTTGTCTGGACTTGTTCTGCTGTTCTGAGCTGGGGCTGTGGGATCCAGGGATGCCATGGCTCCTAGTCACATGGATAAAACAAGAGGCAGCATGGTGGGGTACAGGGTGAGACAGGGGTAGGCGCATTCTGTGTATCTGTCCTGTGGGATTTCAAGCAGGGGAGAGGTCCAGAGGAGGGGATCTGTGGGATTTGAGTCGGGCCTTGAAGGCCAAGAAGAATGCTGAGAGTTCTGGAATAGCAGTTCTCACAGGGGAGAGTGGAAGAGGTAGATTTTCAGGGAAAGTGAGTCAATGATTGTTCTGGAGTGAGAGAGAGTTGGGGAGAGGGACATTTACCTCACATAGGAACAGGGAGGAGGGAAACTACTCAGAGAGGAGGGACTGCCCCAGGTCCAGATACTTACTGCAATAGCTTGATTCCGCTCCTGCTCTCTGAGCAAGAAGAAGTCCACATCTCCTGATATGTGGAAAGGGTTACTTGATTGGTCAGAAATAGTTACATTCCCTGGAGAAGAAGAAAACAGCCTGTGTCTCAGAGGTCTCTGCGCCTTTTCTACCCAGCACACAGTACACAGAATTGGCGAATGTGTTCCCATCCGGCCACACCTGTAGTCTTCTCTTGGGTACTGAAGCCCCATAAAGTTTCCTCTGTGGTTTAATCTAGGGGAGCTGGGCTCCTTCCCAGCATCTGTCCTGGTGTGAAAATCCCAGCAAGGCTTCTTTCACAGAGAAGGAAAGCCAGAGCCTGTTGCCCAAAAGTGTTGGAACTGAACAGGTTATCTATGGGTAGAACAAGTTGGACACAGGCAGACCAACTCCCGGAGGACCCGGGAGGACAGGAAGAAATCCATCCAGGGAGCCCCGAGTCAGAGCTCATGCTGGTCTGCTCTGTGAACCCCAGGTCAAACCTTTCTCCTCTACACTGACCTAGATTCTAATGTGTTCACTAGGGGTAGTCTTTGTGAGCTCTGGGAGGCCAGAAAGTCTGAGGGTCCTCCGGGGTCCCCATCCAGCAACTCAGAAATCTTAGGAATAACTATGAAAATCCAGGACAGCTCTGGGAAGCATGGGGAGTCCTGGTGTGGTAAAGGCTGTTTGAGAGCCCCGGGAGAGAGAAGGAGTAGCCACAGGTCTGCTTTAAAAGCCCCATGTCCACATTTATAGCCACATGGAGTTTCCATCAATTAAATGTGAGCCAGGCTTCTGGGATGGCCTTTTCCTTGTGAGGCTGAGGTACTGAGTGGGCAGTGTGATGGTTAATCAACTGGACACAATCTAGAATCACCCAGGAAGGTATTGTCTAGATCAGGTTGGCCTTTGGGTCTGTTTGTGGAGCTTGTCTTGGTTATGTTGATTGATGTGGGAAAACATCAGCCCACCATGGGCAGCACCACTCCTTAGGGTTGAGACCTGGACTGTATAAGAGTGGAGGTGAACTAAACCCCAGGTTTGCATGCATGTATTTCTCTCTGTTCTTGGCTGTCTGTCTTAAGTTCCTGCCTCCTTACTGTGACCTGGAGCTGTGAGCTAAACTAAGCCCTTTCTCCACTAAGTGGATTTATATGGAGTATTTTATCACAGCAACAGAAAACTAGGGCTGATAATTTTTCTTTTTTTCTTTTTTTTGGCTCCTTCTTTCCTGCCTTGAGCATGTTAGTCTCTCTGTAACCACAAGACAATCTTGTGAGACAAAGGATGGTCACCCAGATGCCTTTTTTGAGTTTTGGAGCTCAGCCCTAGCTCATTTCTCACTACTCATTACCCCCACTACCAACCCTCCTTGTGTTGCTGTTGAGTTCTGTCAGACAGGAAGAGAAACACTCCCTGCATCCTGCACCCAGAAGGCCAACCTGAATACCCTAGGAGAGGGGCCAAACTTCCCCTCCACCACCCTGCTCAGGAAACTACCTTTGTTTTTCTTTGAATCTTTCTTTTTCTCTTCAATGAAAGAAGAGGAGCTGTTGTTTCTGAATTCCTGGCTGCCTCCTGGTGAGAGACAAGAGAGAGCCACAACAATGATGCCTCTGGCCCTGCATCATAGGTGAAGGATCCTTTAAGACTGCTGAAACCCACAGCAGACTTCCTCATCTGCCACCACACACAAACACATACACACACACACACATGCATGCACTCACACACACTTACATACACACTCACACATACACACTCACACACATACACTCACACACACTCACACTCACATACACACACTCACATACACACTCACACACATACACTCACACACACTCACACACACACACACTCACTCACGGTTTCCCTTGCACTGATTTCTGATCCACTTTATAAAGAAAGTTCATGTGAGCTGGGTGTAGTGGCACATGGCTTTGATCCCAGTACTTAGGATGAAGAGGAAGGGAGAGGTAGACAAATTCATTGAGTTCAGGGCCAGACAGGTCTACAAGGAGAGTAACAAGCCACCTAAGACCCTACCTCAAGTAAATAAAAATAAAATTTTCATGTAACTGCTTTCGTGACAGAAGGAGTGTCTTAGGGTTAGGTTTGGCCAAAGGCTACTTGGGGGGAAGGAAAGGGTTTATTTGGCTTACACTTCCATATCATTTAACTGGTTAAGAATGTCTGTGTGTCTTTTCCCAAAATTTAAAGGCTGAAATCCATGCCTCGTTCACATACACACACCTAGCAAAAAAAAAAAAAAGCCCCACATGGGACGCTAGAAGTTTTTTTTCAGTCTTTCACCTTTTCTCGACTTTGCAATGAGTTCTCTGGATCACCAGGCTTAGCACTATCGGCCTAGGTCCCTTGCTCTGCCACTGCCGCATGGACTCTGCTCTGCACACTCCAGCTCTCTGAAGACCTGCCAGTAGCTGAGGCCTGCATCTTCTCAACCTCCTAAGCGCTCGGTCGCAGGAGCGCCCACTGGTGGCCAAGAGGAAGCTATGCTTGGCACAAACACCTCAGTCCTTCATGTAAATGAGGGACTGCCCAACCAAAGGACAGTGGAAACGCCCCTTTCTGGATTTAGGTACAATGAGGCGCCCTGTTCTGGGCTTGCTCTGGAGCAGAGGGCTGCAGCAGAGAGAGGAAGTTGGAGAAGGGTGCTGGGCAGAGTGGACCGTGACCCCGGAAGACAAAAGAAGCAGAGGAAAGGCTGGGATGCACCAAGAGAAACTGCAGCCAGGCAACAAGAAGAGCTCCTAGGAGCCGCCAAACATTAAAAGCTGGGGTGGCAGCTGCAGTGCATGCCCTGCCTGTGTCTTCTACTCCTGTAGTGAAACTCGCAAAGAGCAAATGATCAGGAGGCTCCTAAGTCCGTCAGTGGGGGAACCTTGCTTGGCCTTTCACCTATTGAAAGTGTAACTGTTTCCTGGAGTGCTCTCTCTCCAACATGGCCCAGAGACTAATGGGACCAGAGACAGGTTTCCATTCAGAGAACACGGAGAATTTCACAAAAATGCTTCACAGAGGGACCAGACTGCGACCAGATCTTCATGGAGATGATGCCGCTTAGCCTCTGTGCTCATGTGATTCAACCCCAACCCTTGCTTCCCAGGCTGCCCACCTGCAGTGCAACTTGGGCCTGATCTAGCGGCCTCTCTAGACTTGTACATGACTATCCTCCGAGCCAAACTACCAGTTTTGAGAGTTCTGCTGGGCCTGCCTGCAAAAGACCATTACAGCTGAGCCTGTTGGGTCATATTTAAAAGGGGGGAGAAAGGTCACCAGAGTATCCAGTCACCCCTCCTAAACAGCTTTATACAATTCTGCCCTAATGACTTGTAGTCTCAGGTCACAGGAGAGGGGTCTCCAGCTATGTAACTATAAGAGAGCCATCATCCCTGCTGGGTAAAAACTTTCTACTCTGGACCACATTCCTGTAAGTAACCCCTCACCTATGTTCTAGAACAGTGGTACTCAACCTTGCTAAATGCTGCAACCCTTTAATACAGTTCTTCATGGTGTGGTGACCCCAACCATAAAATTATTTTTATTGTTATTTCATAACTGTAATTTTGCTGTTATGAATCATAATGTAAATATCTGTGTTTTCCAATGGTCTTTGAAAGGGTCATCTGACCCACACAGGGGTCGAGACCCACAGGTTGAGAACTACTGCTCTATAAGGAAGCCCCACAAACACAAAGGTTAGGTTCCAGGTGAACTTTGGTAGAATCATACCTCAGCTGGAGACCTTCAGGTTCGAGGGGGTGGTGGGAGTAGACATTGTGTATGTCTCTCCCTGGGAAGGAATTTTAGTAACAAGATACTATTAGATAGTGGTCAGATCCTTGACATGCAATTCCTCTTTTGTTGGGGTGGGGGCATAGGGTATGCTGCAGTATCCTAGAGAACAGCAACCTCCTGGCTCTGCTTCAGCCCTCGGTGCCCAGGTTTGGTATGTCACCTGAACATGTCTGCGACCAACTCACAGCAGGGATTTGTGCAGAGCGAGCATCTTTCCCAACTCCCAGGCTAAACTGAGACATTGTAGCAGCATGGGGGTGGGGTGACACACAGGGCCCTGGCCTCCCTGCCTTCCTTTCCACCCCACACCCTTTCATTCACTCATCCTCCTCGTAATGAGTCTAGGACTGGAGTTGCTTTGAGATGTTAGTTCTGTTCTGAGTTCTTTTGAAGAGCTTCCAGACAGCTTCCTCGGTGGCTGTATCGTTACTGCTCTTGGTGGGTAAAGAGTCTCTGCTTCCTGTCCTTGTCTGTCCTGGCAACACCATCTTCTGTGTTTGTCATTTATTGATAGTAGCATAATGTGAAGTGGCGTCTCACCTGGGACACTGACTTTACGTTCTCTTTTGTGATAGACTTAGTGGCTGCTGGTATATAATTTGAGCCCCTTGCTCACTGGGGAACAGGGTCCTTTACAGTTTGTCGTTGATCCTACCAAAGATTTCTAAGTGTCATATCAATGTCTAAGTGTCCCAGGGAGGGTTACAGAGCAAAAGCCAGTGGGACCTAGACAGTGGCCCTCTCTGTTCTATTTGAAATTAATCTGCCCTGGGTTTCTAGAAGATAAGGTCACGTGACCTTGGCTTCCAGGGGCTGCCTGGAATTGACCATCCTCTACACCGAGCTATGTCCTGGAAGCTGCACACAGCTGACTATAGAGTCCAGAGTTTTAAATGGCATGTTTAGGGAGGAATCACTCAAAAAGTGAATAGATGACCAGACTCCTGAAGGGCTCAAAGGAGGGAGGTGCCCCAAAGGAAAACTGAGGCAAGAGTATTCCAAAGGGCTGGTGAGATGGCTGGGTTAGATGCTTGCTAGGAGGCCTAGTGACCTGAGTTGATCCTCAGAACCCACACGGAGGAAGGAGAGATATGATGCCCCCAAATTGTTCTCTGACCTTCACACACACAGAGAGAGAGAGAGAGAGAGAGAGAGAGAGAGAGAGAGAGATTTTTGAGTCAGTATAGAATGAGAAGGTAGAGGGGGGAAGTAAAATAATACTAAGGATGTGTGAAAATGCATAAAGGATCCTGCCTATTTTATAAATGTATATATATACACATGCACACACACATATTACACACAAACACTGAAGTTATGTCACTTGGGCTGACAATGGTCCCCATTAGAGTCATAAACTGTTTAACAACAACAACAAAAACCAAATGCCAGCATGAGAAATCCCCTTTTTGAGTCAGGGAAATCCAAAACAATATAAGCAGTTGCTATTATCCTTCGTTGACCCTGAGGGTCAAAGTTCTTTTTCACTGAAGGTGCCAGGTACTTTGCACAAAGGACTTGGGGGATCCAAGCTGTATCTGACCTGCATGCCTCCTCCCTGAGGACTCACTTTAATAGCACTGGGTGGTGCTGCAGAAGCCTCCAAGGGAGAAAAGCAACCAATAGAACCAATAGTCCTATGCAGCTCTGATGAACCACAATGATCACCAGCAGGGCACACATCTTGGCAGTAACTACCAGATCTCCAGCTGAACTTAAGTTGTGGGTTAGTGTGCTGGCTAGTTTTGTATCAACTTAATCCAAGCTAGAGTCATCAGAGAGAAGGGAGCCTCAACTGAGAAAATGTCTCCATAAGATCCAGCTATAAGGCATTTTTAAAAATTAATGATCAGTTTGGGGAGGGCCCAGCTCATTTGTGTGGTGCTACTTCTTGGGCTCTATAAGAGAGCAGGCCCATGGAGAGTTAGCCAATAACTTCTCCATGGCCTCTGCATCAGCTCCTGCCTCCAAATAAATTCCTGCCCTCATAAACTGTTGTATGGAACTGTGAGCAAAATAAAGCCATTCCTTCCCAAGTTGCTTAGGTCATGTACTGTTCTGTGCTGAGAGGTGACATCATCTATTTGCAGCCTTGTTTTTAAAGGAGAAAGAAACAGAGAGAGTGAATATGGGAGCGTAGGGACTCTATCCTTGTGGGAGTAAGTATGCATAATAGTTCATTTTTTGAAATCACACAAAGTCTCCATTGTTGGCAGCTGGTGATGAAGCACATTCCATTCATGCTGTGGGATTTTGAATCTGCTTGAAAGCATGAAATGTCTCCAGTTTTGTTTAAAATATAGCTTTTGGCAACAGGGTTTCATTATGTAGCCCAAGCTGGCCTCAAACTCACAATCCTCTTGCTGTGTTGCCCCAGTGCTGGCATTCCAGGGGTGTACCACCATTCACAGGAATACTCAGTGTGTGGACTCATGAGAAAGGCAGGGTACAGAAGGGCATTTTTATTGTGTGGGAAAAAAGCCTAATCGTAGACATGTTTCTGTTTGCATGAGAAGAGAGCTTGCTTAGAGATAGCTCTGAGCATCACCATGGCGTCTGGGGAGATGTTGTGGGTAAGCTTTCAAATAGGTTTGGACTATGGAGGACTTGCCTTAAAAACACTTTTTTTTAAGCAGAAGAAAAAAAGAAAAAGAAAAGAGGTGGCTCTGATTTAAAAGCTGAAAGGAACAGACAATGCAGGGATGATAACTCTGTCCACCTCACAGCTCCCAAGGTGCCACCCAGTGTGAGCAGTGACAAGCATGTGTGTCATTTGGCCTGGGACCAGCCAGCTCTCCTCCTCCAGACTCAGCTTAGCAGCCCCAGCAAAAAAGAAGTAGAAGGCTTGCCTTTGTGGTGGCATCTCTCCCTACCTGCTACTGTCTACAGTGTATTCTTTCAAGTTCATGCACTGAAGTCCGTATCCCCACAGCACCTCAGAATGCAGCCTTGTTTGTACACAAAGGCCATTGCAGATGTGTTTGGTAACGCTGAGTACATTCTAGCATACGCTCAGATTCATGGTGCTAATAAGGACACTGGGGCACAGACACACACACAGGAGAAACTCTATGGAAGAGCAACCGCAGAAGTAGGAGGTGCCCTTAAAGCCAAGGGCAGTCAGGACGCCAAGTGCCCACCAGAGGGCAGAGGCGCCTGCGTCAGACTCTCCACAACCTCAGAAGGCACCAGCCCTGCACTCTTCCTCTCCTGGCAGTCAAACCTGTGCAACAAGCTTCTACCAGCTAAGCCACGCAGCCCCAGGCGGTTCTGTATCACTATAGTGGTAAGAAAAGCATGCCTGGTGTTCATTTAGAACTACTCCAGCCTTTGAGTGAGTTCACACCTAACTGTCCCAAGGTCCCTATTGGCCTCTAGGAGCCCTCACCCAGCTCAGGACTTACTGTCTCCGGCCATTTTCACAGAGAACTTAGAGGACCGTGCCTTGAACGTCGTCATGGCTGAGGACCAACCGGTGTGCAAAGCTTGCCCTTAGCTGAAGGAGATTTCTCGCCTGGAGAGTGACACAGTACTTGAGAGAATGGTCCCCAAAGCCATAGCCCTCTTTGACCCTGAGTAGCTGGCAGCAGCTTGCATTTCCACTACATGGACTTACATAGCCTATACCCTGTAACCGGGTTTAGTGGGATCCACTATTCCCCTTCTGGGCAAGGCTGGCTGGAACTTAATGTTCTTTGAACACACCAGCTTTGGTCTGCCTGGGACCTCTGTGGAGCCTCTCACCTAGGTGAGGTTGGAGGGGTGAGGGTGGGGGGCTTCTCCCTTTAAATCTGGACTCAGATGGCACTCTGAGAGACCTTCCTGCACCAATGCATGTAATGACCCTTCATTTTCTTCTTTATGAGGTCAAGTGGTTACCTCTTAAAAAACTTTTATTGCACATTTCTCCCCGCATGCAAGCTGCAGGAAAATAAGCCGTCTATTCCACCCATTAGAAGCTATACTAGGCTCCCTTCAAAATGAAATGAGTTTTCCTATTTGCAGAAGTTCAACCAGTGTTCCAAACCTCAACGAAGTAGGGCTGAGGGTGGAGCCCAGGGTTGCTTGCAGTCTGAGCCATACCTACCTCAGCCAGGGAACCCTGCCCCGTAACACCCCAGCTTTTCTTGCTACACCACACCTTGGGGCAAAAATGCAGCAGCAAGGGGATGGACGAGCTTAAATTGGGCCTATCATAAATAAAGTGGAAAAGAGCAAGGAAAGACACAAAGCCTTGCAAGGAGCCCAATAGAGTGTTTGATCTCGGGCCTGAGCCCTAAGGCCACCCCGCTGGAGCCCACCCCCTACCTCCCCGGCCCAGCCCTGCGCGCACCCACCAGCCGCCGTGCACTCTGCTCGCTCCGAAGCCTCACTCTGCAATTCTCGAGTCTTCTGGTCCTGAACTGTGTTTGCAACGCCAAGGCAACTATTCTCACAGGAGCTGTGATGTCATAAAGCCCCGGAGGCGGGCCAGGGCACACAGGGCGGGCTGGCGGGCGGGCGCAGAGTCCTGTGCAGGACTGTGGCAGCTAAAGAGCAGAAGACACGGACTCAGGGAAGGGACAACGACTCGAGTGATCCGGGTTGTTGTAGCCCGGGGACAGGGTATGTTCGCCCAGCGCACTAGCTTATCTCGCCTCCAGAGTCTCCTGCCCATCTGTAACGATTTTGTTGCAGATAGGGCACAGCTAACAGCCTGGCTCCTCAGAGAATATTTAGGAGTCTTGGGGCAGAAGAGGAAGACTCTAATAAAACAGTCTACAGGCTAGGAATGTGCCAGTCTCCCTTAGCTTCTGGCGCTACTTGAGGTCGCTGGCGCCACCCAGTGGGTGGAAAGATAGAACCAAGGTAAGAAGACCAGGGGTAGGAGTGCAGAGGGGGCTCCTGGATGGGTCAGGGACCCTTGAATCACCAAAGGGGACAGTATCCCGAAGGGCAGTCCAGCACTGGACATGAAGGAGCCAGGCAGAAAGTGTGGGCCCTGCATATGTGGTTTGTTTTTGTTTGTTTGTTTGTTTGTTTGTTATGCACCTATTGTTAAATACCCTTTGCAAGCAAGTGGCTCCGTGCCTGGTGTTGGAGGAGGGTCTTACATTGTGGTCTAGAATGCCCAATATTCTGGCCTCAGTTTTCCAGCACGATGTCAAAATAGCGGGACAAACTACAAAACAGAAAGAAAGAGAGAGAGAGAGAGAGAGAGAGAGAGAGAGAGAGAAAGAAGAAGAAGAAGAAGAAGAAGAAGAAGAAGAAGAA
>JADRCH010000299.1:133443-234538 GCA_019843965.1 Rhynchomys soricoides
AGAAGAGAAGAATGAACAATAAAACCTGCACCGAGGTTTGAGGTTTAGCAAACCAAGAGATGTGCTTATTTATTCATCCAGACAAGCAAATATTTCAGGAATGGTTTGTCTTTCACACTATGAGGCTTTTAGGAATTTAGAGAAATAAGCCACCAAAAGAAAACAAATGAAGTTGCTACCATTCCTGGCATTAACACACTTGTCCTGAGTCCCCCGTGAACCCTCACAGGGTGTCCTATAAGCCGGGTGCGAATCCATTCAGTGCTTACTACCATCCTGATTACTAGGTCCGGTTCTGAACCACCGCCCCTTCGCATGAGGAACCAGTGTGAACCTAAGTGCCTAGAAGAATGGCACACCTGTGTTCAACATACTACAAGCCAGAGTGATCGATGAAACCTCAAGGACTGTGGAGAGTTGGAATGCTGCAGATCTAGAGACAAATTATCTTAGGCAATACTAGCCCTCCAAACAGCCACTTATTGATCACCTCTGTGATTGACAGAACATTCTTGTGACTGTTATGTAATTCTTTTTGGAATGTTCAGACCTCTAACTTCTACCAACACAAAGGCTGAGAATGTCCTCAGATGGCATCTCAGTCCCACAGCAGAGAGCCCCACACCCTCCCTTGTAAGCCAAGTTTGTGTTCCTGGGCCATAGTTACTCAATATTTCACTTCCTGTGAAACAGAACTGGTTTTATATCAACAGCCATGAAGGCAGTTACCCAGACATGCCCACACTCCCTCCTCTGTGGAGCATATGCATTATTCACAAGGACATGTCTCATACTGGAGATCCCGGAAGCCTGGAGATATGTTTGGTAAAGACAAATCTTCTGCTGTGGTTCATAGTTACTCAGGTTAGAGAAGACATCGTCTAGAAGATGTGGCATGGTACGGAAATTGAAACAAATTTTTACTTACGGGGTGGAAGAGGTTCAGATGTAGAGGTCAGAGGACGACAACTTATAGGAGTGGATTCTCTCTCTCCACCATGGGGCTTCGCCATGGGTCAGCAGGCTCGGTGACAAGTGCCTTTGACTGCTGAGATTTTAATCTTAGTCTAACATCATCTGCTGATGAAAGCTTATTTTAAAAATTAGATGGTCTAAAGGGATAGTGTGTAGTAAGGCCACTGTAGCTGTCCCTTCAAAAGCCTGCTGTGTGGTTGCCTGGGTGATCTTACAAAACTCTTTCCAACGCAGAGTAGGTCTAAAGTTTAAAAAATTTTTTGTAATAAAATGTTTTTGGAAAAGCTATCAATATTCCTAAAGGGGAATTATCCTCTTTCCTTCCTCAAAAGGTGTATGGGTCTGAGAATAGAGGGCAGACAAGAGGAATTGCCAGGAATCAGTTAAAGAGAAAGGTGTGGGGACTCCCAGATTCTAACACACATGCACATGCACACACCACCCCTGCAGGACCAGCACACGAGGCATGGGATGAAGAAATCTGGAGAGAGTCCAAAGCTAGCCACAGCATATCCCGTCAGGGCCACCCCTGGCCTGCAGGTGCCTCTGGCTGTGTCATCTGAATGCCAGAACCTTCACCCTTCCTCCAAAGTCCCTGGTTTCCAGAGTGAGCTTGGGAAAGGAGGACACAGGACACTTCCATCCGGGAAAGGTCTCACAGATCCACCAAGATGGCAGACACCTCCAATGGGAATTGTCGCTATGGTCAGGAGCCCTGTGCCCATTGTATGGCAGCCAGAGGACGGGAGTACAGTCTCCACTCATCAGGGCTCTGCAACCTGGGGTAAGTTTGGGCTCAATTTTCTCCACTCTAAAATGAGACTATAATAAAGAGTGTGTGGTTAGCAAAGAGGTGACATCTAACAGGACCTCAAAGTTTATCTGCCAGTATGTGATGCCATAGTCTGAGGGCTGTATCTGCTGATGAGGTCCCTAGGTAAGCTTGTTGCATAGACTGACCTGCAGGGCGTCTCAGCTTAGCTGCGGTTATTTCAGCGAGGAAGCTAGGAAGACATGAAGTCTTTTGCTCAAGGCTACACAGCTGCTAGGGGGCAGACTGGGACTGTAGCCCTATTAGCCAGGGCCCTGTGTCTCTTCCCTGAGCCTGACAGAGGCAGGCTAGGGAAGGAAAAATCTTGGGACTTCCACTTGGAGATGAGCCTGTTCATGACTCAGCTTCCCTCCCCTGCCCCACCTCTACTGCTCAGCCCTGCAGCCCTGGACCCAGGGACCCAGGTGACTCTAGAACCTCCAGACTGTTCTCAGCCTAGATGTCTGGAAGCTTAATGTGGAACTGAATGGAACAATCTCAGGATGTCCCAACTTCAGGATTGGAGCGCCACCTTCCGAAGGTCAAATGCCAAGTCCCAGAATGCTTGTGTGGAAGTTCTTTCTGCTCAGAGGTTGTATGTTCTGGAGCAGGGCTGGCTGTGCTTTGTGGCAGGTGGGGACTCCACGTGGAAGGATGGCTGGGACAGCTACTTTCTGCTGAAGACCTCTGTGAATTTCAGAGGAAAGCTGTGCAGGACCTGAAAGACCTAAAGACATCCCACCCCACCTCCAGTACATGCCCCTCCTCCAGTGCTGTGGTGGCCCTATGGAGCTACACTATTTGCTCCCCATCTCAGGCAAATGGACTAATGGAGTTTTTTTCCTGCCAGTTCAGGCAGATCATTCCATTGGACTCTGGGGAACAAACAGGCTGAGTTTTGCCATCTACATCCCAAGCAACAGAGCTGCTGTGCTCATTGGATCACAAACTCTAAGTGGGTCTCAGAACCTAGTGTGAGATTCTGCTGGCTTTGGCAGCCTGGGATAGCACCATTGTGACCAGTTTAAAGATAAATGGGCTCTAAACGGGCAGGTGGAGTGACTAAGGAGGATGAGGAGCAGGGAATAGCAAAGCCCAAGTCTAAGGATCACTCATGCCCAGAGAAGGCTGGATGCTGGGGGGTGTAGTGGTTTAAACAAAAATGGTCCCCAAAGGCTCACAGGGGTAGGCATTATTGGAGGTGTGGCTGTGGTGGAGTAGGTGTGGCCTTTTTGGAGGAAGTGTGTCACTAGGGGTGGGCTTTGAGGTTTCAGATGCCCACCCACTGTAGGCCTAATGAACCACACTCTTCCTGCTGCCTGTGGATCCAGATGTAGAACTCCCGGCTCTTTCTCCAGCACCATGCCTGCCTGGATGCTGCCATGCTTCCTGCCATGATGATAATGGATTAAACCTCTGAAACTCTAAGCCAGCCCCAATTAAATGTTTTCTTTCATAAGAGTAGCCATGGTCATGGTGTCTCTTCACAGCATGATAACTAGGATAAGGAGAGTGGTGTGGGGGGCAGTGGTGATAGTGAGGCAGGTGCCTGCAAATCACAGTGGATATGGTCCAGAAGCAACCAGAATGTGGGTTTTCCCTACTCTCCACAGAGCATGGGTTGACAGAGCCACTGTCCGATGCAATGTCACCTTCAGCTTCAGGAAGAGGATAGAGTGGAAGAGAGGGCAAGACAGGGTGGAAAAGGTGACAGAAAGCAATGACCATTGTTTAGCAAGAAACACTAGTGACTTAGAAGAAGGGGGGCTGCTGAGGAGAAGAGGGGTGCTTGGTATTTGCTTGGAAGGATAGGTGGGGTGGGCTGGGGGCAGGGAAGGCATGATGCTTGAGCTGGACTTCGCCACCATAAGGGAACTGATGGAAGTGTGTGCAGAGATGGAGATGTAGTGGGCTCACTGGCTCTAGAGATCAGTCGTGTGAGGGTGGAGCCTGGGTTCACCCTGAGGCTGACCCCTCTGTGATGCCTGAACATGGAAGGGCAGTATTTGTTCTATTTGCTAATGGAGATGTGACCTTTTTAAAGAGTGATGAAAATATTCTGGAATTGGATGGTGGTGACTTGTACTCCCTGACACAAGGAGTGTACCTCAAGTGGCACTGGGGTCTTAGAATGTGAGAAAAAGCAAGCCATATCTGCAGATGGTGAAGCATCGGCGAAGGACACTAGAGTGAGCTCAGAGGGTAGTCTTGGGGACTCCTGAGGTAGGATATACCTGGGAGGCAGTGCATGGCAACCATTCCCTCTGCCATCTTGGCCATAGCTCCATTTTGCTTGCCTTGTGGGTGTTGCTGACAGAAGTGGCCCTGGGACACTTTCTTCCCTTAGCTCTGGGCCAGACTGGGTTCTCTAAGCCAAACTAGTGCCTTCCTCAGAGGCTTGAGGTACAATGGTAGTGGAGTGGGAGCACTGCATGGTGCTAGCCTTGAACATAGGTAAGATTGCTTGTGGATGGCCTGTGGTCTGTGGAGGAAGATGAGACTAACTCAGGCCCTCAGGCTGGTGAGCAAAAAGGAAGAGAATGGGAGATGGGTAAGAAGGAGGAGGGAGAGGACAAAGGTGAGGTGAGTGTGCAATCCTGCTGTGTGGAGAGGGCTCGGGACCTGACGTGGAGGAAGGGTGGGAGGTTGGTGGCAGGACTATGCCTGTGGAAGACAGAGCCACTACCTGATTGGCCCTCCACAGTACATGTTGACATGATCTCAGCAAGGCAGATCACTGAGGGAGCATTAACATTTTGACTCAAGAATTGTCTCTGCCAGCAATGACTCTGATAAGAAGTCTCACACAATGGGAACCACACAAGACAACTTCCCAGCTAGTCTCCTTAGCAAAAACCAAACCAAACCAAACCACCACCAACAAAAACATAACGTCCAGCTTGCCCAGACAGGAAATGGTGTGGGAAGGCAAGACTGAGCCCTGGGGTACCTGACCCTGGTAATGCTGGTGAGAGCCTGGGCACCCCAGTTCCTGGTGAAAAGGAGGTGAGAGATTCGAGCAGCTGTACCATGTCTGCTACACAGTAGGCATAGGATCTGTGAGGAAGGGCATAGGAGACGTTTGATCTGAGGCAGGGGTCTTGCTCAGGGTTCACCCAAACAGCAGCCTGGAGGGGCACAGCACAGGAAGGAGTCACCCCTCACATGTGCATACACTCAAACAGTATTTCCTCATGTCAGGGTCATAGCCATTATTTCTCCTGATTTTTATTTTATTTTTCTTGCTATCAAGCTGTAGAAATGCATTCTTCTGTCATAAAATAAGCAAGTAGCAGTAATTCCTCAACAACCCATTGCCCTGTGATGTCCAGCCCTGTGCAGTGACTGAGGAGGTCTTAGGAGTCTGGTCTGTGCACCCTCAGTCCCTCCATGCCCTCCACACCTGAGCCTACCCAGCATGAGGCTTGGTCCAAGCCACCAACTCCTCCTCCCTGCTCCTTCCTAACATGTCAGTTGCTCATCCTTGCCACCCCTAACCCCAAAGTCTAGGCTGATATGCTCCTAGTGTGTCCCCAAAGCAGTGGTCACCATCTAGTGCCTCTGTGGTGATTCTTATGAGTACAGCAGCCACCAGGAAACACTGAGCTCAGAGTACCTCAGTGTGAGATCCAGGACACAGATGGTGCAGGCTGAAGGACTCTTCCAAGATGGCCAAAGCTACTGAGGATCACTTAATATTTACTTATCTAATTATTTTTGGATAGAGTTTTACTATGTAGCCCAGGCTGGTCTGAAACTTCTTGTGTAGATCAGGCCCTTCCTTAATCTTGTAATCCTCCTGCCTCAATCTAGAACTGAGGTCTCATACCATCATGTCTTGCTGTGTGCATGACAGCTTTGGGTGCAGCCACCCCACCTGTCTTATTAGATAGGTAGCAGCGCTGTGAGTGGGTTTATCATGTATGGGTAGGTGTGGCATACATGCTGCTGTGAACAATATGACTTCAGAATAGACCCACAGGTGGAGCAATGTCTACACCCACCACCGGGTGTCGCCCAGGCTAGCTAGAGTCCTGGGCCCCAGTGCTTGCCTTCTGCCCAAAAGGGATTTACAAAAAAAGGAACCTTTTGTACCCACCAGGTGAAAGGTTCCCAGTGACGCAGACCTGTAAACAAGTTGCAGAGATGGGAACTGGAGATCCACGTCAGGGGAGATAGGACAAACATCGTGCACTGACCTTGCTCTGCTCACCCTGGTGTTCTTGGGGGAAGTAGTACAGATGGAGTCCGCAGCAAAGTTCCCAGGCCACAATGTCCTGACCGGACATTCCTTGGATAGCTTTGGAAATCTGCAGAGATGTGGCAAGGTTGACAGCCTCAAGGCTACACCTATCTAACCCCCCATTTCCCCTCCCCCACCCGAAACACCCTCTTCTACCCCCACCTGGTTCCAAACTTTCAGGGAATTCTAAACTCAAAAGTCAGCACCACCCCAGCCCAGCAACACCTGGCCAGCGTCAGACCCCAATTTGTTATAGAGCCCGTCCGGGCTTACATTTACACCAGATTTCTATTGGAAGGTGGACATCATACCTTAAAGATTCTACAAGGCTGATTGGCTGATTAAAATTGTATAGCCCTGGAGGGATGGAATGTTGCAGGTCCAGAGCCAAATTATCTTGGACTGTGTTTAGGTCCCTTAATAGTCACCCTTGCCCACTTCCTGTCTAACCTAACATCCTATGGCTAACACCTTAAATCTTTTTGGATATATTAGCAAACCAAAAGCTAAGAACATCATCAGACAGTGCCTGAGTCCTAGAGCAGTCCTTTGCTTTAACCTACTATTTAATGTTTCTATCAGTATTTGAAAAATGCCTTGACTTCTGACTTCCTTCTCCTGTTACTATAACCGGCGAGACTTACTGCACTGGAGTGTTGGTACTTGGGGAACCTGAGTCCAGGTACTGAGTATTCCTCGACACTACCTTGTTCAGTTTCACCCAAGGTTGAACTTAACCCCTGGATCCTTTGCCCTTCTGGGGCCACTTTGTTTGCTGGGCACTGTGAACCACAGCCACAGCAGGAGCATGTGGCTTCAGAGCTGCTGGGACACTCCTGCTGCAGGAATCCAGCACAGGTTGTTTAGCCATTTACCACTGAGAACATTTATTCTGTGCCACATTTCCTTTCATGAGCAGCAGAGAGATGCTACTTGCACATGCTCAGTGCTGCCCTTGCCACTCAGGGTCTGTATATGAGTTCGTGTCATACATCGTGTCAAGCTGCTTTCCTGAGCTCCTGTGCCAACTGCACTCCCCAGCAGACGAGTTAAAGCCCCTTTGAGTCATTTCCTTGCTTCTGTGGAACACAGCCCTCCAAGTATGACAGCAGTTACCATCTCCACAGCAGCTGTGACCACTGGCAAGAGTCAGTGCCACACACTTCACACACACACACACACACACACACACACACACACACACACACACAAAGCAATAGTGGGGAGGTTGTGACATTTGACCTGATGTGCATGGCATGGCATTCCGGGTTCAGGACACACTGCAGAGGTGGAAGGTTAACTGATGGAAAGAGTCCATGTAGGCAATGGTGGGATATCCTCACCCTTGCTCCTGTAAATAAGCCCAATAAACTCATTGGTCCACCAAGATACTTAAGTAGAATCATACTTTGGTATGAGTTGGTTTTGTTTTGTTTTGTTTTATTTGAGACAGGGTCTCCTGTAGCCCAGACTGGCCTGCAGTCATTATGTAGGTGAAGGTAGCCTTGAGAACATGCTCATCCTGCCTCTGCCTTTCTTGTGCCTCTGATGCTGATGTGTGTCACCCCCAGCATCATGGCTTCACTGTGGCTTTAATTTGCTTGCTTGCGTGGACAATGAAGACCAATATCTTCCCAAGTGCTGATTGGCTCTCAGCTTTCTTCTGTAACATGTCACTGGACATCCTTTGTATGTGTCCTCTGTCTGTCCCTAGCTATCTGCAGTCTGTGTCTTATGGTGTTTGTTCTTTGTCCTGTTCCTTCATTACCCAGAACCTTTGCAGATGTGTCCCTTATGTTTTTGTCTTACCCCACCTGGAAAGCAGTTTTGTATGTATCAAGGCAGGAATTTAATTTTGTCTTCTCTATCTAAACAATCCATTGCCACACAATTGTCTATTTAAAAGTTTGCTATCTGGGGTGAGATGGCTTGGTTGCTAATGTGCTTGCTGTATGGTCCTGGCCTGTTAGGCAGTCCCACACATGTCATATGTATGACCTTACAGTTTCCTCTCCTAGATCTGCCTCCCTAGGGCTTGCCTGTTGGCTTATTGACTTCCCCCACAGTTGTCATCTCAGGACCACCCTTCTCTTCCTGTACTGGATCTATGTGAGAATTGTCTTGTTTTTCTCCTCCTTTCTTGGTGAAGCATTCTTTAAGAGATTTCTGAAAGACTCACTGGAGTGAAGCTTGCAAGAGCTTGCATGTCAACAGGATCAGCTAGTGGATAGTTGAGCTGGGTACAGAATTCTGGTTGGGACAGCATTTTATAGCTTGCTGGCACAACTGATAGTTTCTAAAAATAGCCAATGCAGGGGCCAAGTTAGATGGCTAAGTGCATAGAGGTGCTAGCCTCCAGGCCTGAAAACCTGATTTCAATCCCTGGAGCCCACTTTCTGGAAGGAAAGAACCAACTCCACAAATTGTCCTCTGGCCTCTACCTGCATGTGCTGTGGCCTGCTCATATAAGTGTAAAAGAATAAAATAGCCAAAGCAATACATCCAACTCAATGTGCTTCTCTGGGATCTTGCTGTTCTCCATCAGGACTCAGAGATTCTGGTCCCTTGGTCCTAGGTGGGTCTCAGGCTGCCTGGATCAATAGGACTCTCTGACTGATTGTCATGGATGGATCATATATAACATCTGACACAGCCTCTTCCAAGTACTCTCCTAGGATACTTGGAAGACAGCCTTCAGGAAGTAGGGAGGTCTGGTTGTATAGAGGACCCATGTGTGGGTGCCCTATCTGGTATTCCCTACTAAGATCTCAGCTCACTGGAAACCAGTATCTACTCTCAGACATGTGAATGAGCAATTTCTCAGACAATTCCAACCTCTAGACTTCATATCACCCCTCATGATGATGCGATGTGGCAGAAGTGGAGTGCTCCCCTTCACATGAACCCTAACCAAGAAGAAGATTTGCGAACACAATAGATGTTGCCACTGTTACATTTGCTAAGCTCCAGGGTGTTTGTTAAACAGCTAACATGGCTGAGGTGCCCATATCCACATCAGCTGTAGCAGGAAATCTGGTAGAATTATTATATCTAGAGTAAACATTAGAATAAAATAGTTGTTTTCTGAAAGTACTTTGATTAGAAGAAACCACTGTAGAAAACAGTGATTGTTTTCTATTATTGATAGAATTGTTTTTCTGAAGGAGCTTTACAACCTTTGCATAACTTGGGTCATAAGACGGTCTGGTACACCTGGAACATTCTTGCATTGTGGAGCGCTGCAGACAGTGCACTGCAAGGACTAAAGTTGCAGGGGTGTGGTATTTTCCTTCAGGAAACATATAGATTAGATCAGGGGCTTTGGTATGAGGAACTTGCTTTACCCAAAAAACAACTTGTATAGCAATCAATATATATGTTTTGCATGGCTGACCAAACATTGAGTCCATAGAGGCTGGATCTCCCTGTTGCCAGCAAGGCCTTAATTCATCCTTGATGACCTTCTTTCTTTGATCATCCACAGGACTCAGAACACCCACAGCTAGCTACTGTCTAAGTAGACCTGAGGGAGGCAATTGCGGCCAGGTCTTCTCTGCACCTAAAGAGATCAGCATGTTCTTATGCAATTTCAATACTTCTGTAAGTCAGGCTGGGTGTGGAGCCCAGTGGTAGAGCACTTGCCTACCTCTATAAGCAACCAGTTGATAAAATATAGGAAAGAATGAATATCTCCTACATTTCCAAGTGTCCTGACATCCGGGCACCTAGCTGGACACTTAGCCAGTTTTCAGCTTGCCGTTGGTTATCTGAAAGGTGGACACAATGGTAGGTATGTACCTCTGGGGAGCTTAACTGAACAAGAAGGATATGGCCAGTGGCATGAAGGTGACAGGGACATGACAGTTCTGGCCTGAAGTACCTTTGTGCTATGGCCTGCTCACAACTGACCCAGGCCCATGTGGAACTGGTCCACCCCTGAGGTTGACAGCAAAGAAACACCTTTCTCCTGAACAAGGAACAAAGCAAGGACTTTGCAAATGTTTGAGGATCTCACCCAGGAGTCACAATTCTGGGGCCTCATGGTCAGGGTCCAGAATCAAATAAGGGACTACAGCCTCTCAAACAGAGGCAGCTTACTGTGCAGCCACTGTCAACTGAGTGAGGGGATCCCAGAGGGGATGTGGGACATCCTAGTTCCCAAGGGCAGAGCTGCAACTCCCTTGTCTCTCAGGCCCAGCTCTTCCACACTCCTCATGGCTCCCAGACTGAGCAGACTGGCTTAGCCTTGATCCCCACCAGGAAAGGTTGCTTGAGCACTCAGCTCACGACAGCAAGTGCAGCTGAGAACAAAAGATGCCAAATCCTCCCAGAGGAACTTTCTCACGGATGGAGGCCCAGGGGACAGTGCAGCAGGCTAGTGGGCAGCAGGCCAGGCCAGAGAGACCAGGGCCTGCAGAGAAGCTGCTGGCTAGAGGGGGAGGGGTGGTTGGGTTGTTTTCAATGAATGGTCAGGGGAACCTGGGAGCCAGGGTCCTGCAGGAGTAAGAGTCTGCAGGCAGCAGAGGTATCTCGGACCTAGACATAAGAATGGTGAGCTATCCGTGGGCCTGCACAGTGGCTCCCCCTAGTCAGTGGCTGTGGGACTCTTGCAGCCCTGGGTATGCTGGTTCATCGTAGGGGCACAGGAGTTCACTTTGCTGCAGAAGGGTCCTTGTGGGAGCAGGAGCTGTGTGCAGAGGCAGCTGCAATGGTCCAAATGGTGAACCTGTCACCACATCATCCACCATAGTAGGTTTTCACCTTAGCTAAGAGCTTGCCAGGTCTCACTCCCATGAGCTTGGGACAGGAATTTTCTCATTGGGTCAGAAGTTTTCTATTCTGTTCCATGGGGGAAGAAACTGAGGCCCAGAGAAGCCAAACACGACCCTACATAGGTAACCGATGTCTGAACAGAGTCAGTGTGTCTGGAGACATGTTCCAAAATTGCCCTGTATCCCAAATGCCCAGTGCCTTAGGAACCCATAACTCTGTGTCCCTTCTCCAGGGTGCTCTCCACTGTCCTCTCCTGCCTGTGACTGGTCCATCTCCAGAGCTACTCTGCTTGTTCCTCCAGGTCCCCAAGCCAGTGTCCACTGGACAGTTCTGTGTGGGCAGCTACCCTCTCCCACATTCCCAGAAGATGAGTTAGAGATGGGAAGGGGCTCCTGGAACTCATTTTCCCCTGGAGGAGCCATGGGCAGCCCGCCAGTAGAGTCAAGTCATGGCCTTTACTCACGTCCTATCAGCTCACCTTTCTAATGTCCAGAATTCTATTTTCTTTACAAATAGTTTCTTATATGGGAGGCATTGTGATTTTCCTTTTGAAGAGCCTGGGCTCTGGTTTCTAACAACCTGGGTTCAAATCTTGACTCTGTACTCTTCTAGCTGTGTGACTTAGGGTGAGTTAATCACCTCTCTGTGCCATCTCTGCAGTAGCTGAGAAGTTCTTCACTGCACTGTGTGAGTTGGTACTTCTCAAGCACTTGGAGCAGAGCCAGTGGGGTGAGCAATGGTCCTGCTAAGGACCCTGGTGAGGATCCAACCTGAGGTCTCCCTCCCTCAAATGTCCTTAGCACTTGATAGACACCCTCACCACTGGCCTGGCTCTACCCACCTCTGTGTTCTGCTCCTGGTGAGTAAGCTCAAGAGATCTTCAGGAGATCTACATTGGATCAAAGCATCACTCAGTAGCCTCCATTCAACTTGAGTCACATCCTCCCTGGGGCCCACAAGGTCCAGCATGTGCTCTGACTGTCCTTTGGCTGCTCCCAGCCACACCAGCCTCTTCGCTGATTCTTAATCGCACCAGACTCTCTGCCCCAGGACCTGTGCTCTGCCTGCTTAATCCTCCCTAGCCTCTCCAAGACTTCTACCACTTTCTGGACAAGTCTTCTCCCATGGACCTGTTTGGAGTCATTGTCCAAGTCCCTATCCTGGCTTTGCAGTGTCATCATTCTGTCTTGTGTCTTTCGTTTCTGTCACTTCTGACATTGCATGTCCCTGGCTATCTGAGACACATGGAGGCAGCCCTGCTAATGTACCTTCTTGTGTAACTCTCTCAATGGTAGACATGCTTGCCTTCCATGTCCTCTAATGGGACAGATGCTCCTACAGCCAGTGGTATGGTTGAATTGGGAGTCTCATATGCTATCACCCAGCAATGCAGATGCTCTGACTTCTAAGAGCCTCTCTAGGGTAGGGCTGAGTACTACTCAACTGCTCACACTGGGACTGGACTGAAAACAGGACCGCATTTGACAGGTAGTGGGGGTGAGGTGAGGTCTGCACCCCTGCCCTTCTCTGCCCACAGACACACGCCCCAGCACAGAGGCTGCAGGTCACAGACCTCACTTTCCCTAGTCCTCTTGGTGTTAGAGCTTCAGATGTTTCTGATCTCTCCATAGTGGCAAAATGTTCAACACCTTGAATCAGCCAGAGGCATGGAAGGGAGCCCCTCTCAGGTAGGGAATAGGTGAAGAGCCATGCCAGATGACTGCAGACACCCCTCAAAGAATGGGGAGACAGCCCTGCACTGTGCCACTGTGATCACCAGGAGTGTAAAAGGAATGGGAGCTGGCTCAGGGCCACAGTGCATTCTGATACTACTCAGAAGAGTCAACAGCCTTTTACTCTATTTCTGCCTCAGGGACCCTCTCAGCAAGATTCGTGGATCATTTGTTGTTGTTGTTGTTGTTGTTGTTGTTGTTGTTGTTGCTGCTGCTGCTGCTGCTGCTGCTTCTGCTGCTGCTGCTGCTGCTGACGACGACAACAACGATGATGGTTGGTTAAGGTTCCATAAGTAGACCAGGCTGGCCTCCAACTAAGAGATCTTGCTGCTGCCTCCTGGTCTCTCCCCTCTCCAAACCTGCCAGATGCATCAAAAGCCTGATGTCTGATCTTAAAGGGCAGACTTACTGCTTATTTGCTGCAGCAAACAAGGTGCCAGCAGGGGGCGCTAATGAGGTGAACGTGGGTCCTCCCTCAGGACTGCTACCCAGAAATTGCCTGAATATCCATGCTGGACAGTCTCATTAATAGGGACAAGCAAGATATGTCACAATCACTGAGTCTTAAAATGGACATAGTTGGGGTCCTGGGAGATGGGTCTATGTAAATCTGGAAATCTTCTTTTTATTTCTAGAATCCACGTAAAATTGGAAGGA
The DNA here is from genome assembly GCA_019843965.1 of Rhynchomys soricoides. Lineage (NCBI taxonomy): Eukaryota > Metazoa > Chordata > Mammalia > Rodentia > Muridae > Rhynchomys > Rhynchomys soricoides. The sequence goes on from JADRCH010000299.1 coordinate 146,636, forward strand.
GAAAGCTGAGTCCACAACATTCTCTGAGCTCCACACATGCACTGCGGCACGCACGTGCACCCTCCTCCCTAATAATAATGGCACATTTTCTAACAGTCACACTTTTCGGGCCAGCATCTCAGGGGAATGGCCCCTGTGGTAGCCTTGACGGTATGGGCAGAGGAGGTGGTCTTTTCTTGTATACCCTCTCGTAATGCATTGAGTGACTCTGAGTCTCATAGAACCACTCCTGCTCTGGAAGCCAGCTCATGTGTTACCATCCTGGCAGCTAGAGCGCCGGCAGGGTCCTCTGGAGCCCACAGTGAGCCACTGCTGCTCCCTGGTGTCTTCCTCAGGCTCCGCCCATGCTGGCACAGGCTTTGTCCTTTGAGCCAGCCTTGCCTAGGGACCTTTCTTTGCACACCCTAGGCTCCCAGCCAGGACTCCTCTAGCTAGACCCTCTCTTTTGCCTGGATAGGGGCTTGAACCCTGTAGGCTTCTACACAAAGTCCATTCTAGGAAACATCATTCACGTTCTGTCCCGTTCTGTCTGTCTTCATCACAGCCATGCCTGTCCTGACAGGCAAGGCTAAGCATATGTTAGGGTGTGCAAGCCATGCTGGTCTGCTGGGCTGTCCTCTCTCCAGACTGAGGCAGGGTTTTACATGTGGCTCTGTAGAACCCCTCTCTCCTCCACCATCATTCTAGGCTCCACACCCAGAGACTGAGCATTAGGGTTGACTCAAGTACCCCTCCCGTTTGGTTTGTCCTCGCCCCTGGGGTTCTGATGCTGGTTCTCAACCTCAACAGTCTAGGCCATCACCCTGCAAAGCCCAATAAGGATTCCTTCGACCTGACAGCTACAGCTGGGTGCCACTGTTCCCTGGTGACAAATCTGTCCCTGGAAGTCGAAGGATCTTGCTTCTCTCTGCAATCTGGACTGTATTCCTGCACCTGTCCTTGCTCTTACGTGCTCTTTGGATTCCCAGTACCTTGTCTGAGAATGAGGGAATGACACACCTGTCCTGTAGTACAGGGTACAAACTGAGAGCCTGAGGGAAGGCCAGTACTCACTGCCCTGCCTGTGGCAAATTACATAGCCCCTGTCTCATGATGGCCTGGAATGCTGTGAGTCCTCTTTGCCTCTGGCTCTGGCTGTGTGGTCACAGGATGCTGAATAGAGACCCCACATAAGATCATAAGATCAGAGGGAAGGACAGGTAAGCCAGGCCTGTCCAGTCTGAGCAGGTGAAGTCCTGACCTTGACCTGGGCTGGGATAAAATTCCAGCTGCTCAGGAATTTCAGTTTTCATTACATGATCTCTGGGGGTGAGGGAAGCCAGTACCTTGTGGGGTGACAATGGGATCTAGCACATACAGGACCTTGACAAAGAGGGACTTTTCTAAGCAAATGCCAAAGGCAGGATCCATGGCTGTTTTTAGCTTTAGAAATGTGAACAAACTGCCATTTTAAAAGCATATTGGACACAGGTAAGACTGGGTTTAAGCATCTTTCCCAAGCAAACAATTCATATGGTTGGTAAGAGAAAGGTCTAGATACCAGATCTGCAGGGGCTGCACACGGTCCTCCGCAGGGACTCACCACGTTAGTCAAGGGCAAATAAGAACCTGGGAACCTGCAGCAATTACAGGATTGCAGAGCAACATAGTGACGCGTTTTCCCATGGGACTGGCTACCAGTTGTCACTTTTTATCAAGTGATGGACCCAGGAAAGGTGGCCTGGGAACCCATTGGGACTGACTGGACTGGACCTGTGAACTGGAGATCCTAGAAAGCAATAGGGTCTTCAATATCACAATGAAAATACCCTTTGGTTCTCTATGCTGGTCATCAAGTTCCCCTTTAAGAAATAGGAGAGAGGCTGGCAATGTGTCTCCAAGTGCTCGCTTGTCTACCATGCAGAAAGCCTTGGGTTCCATCTCAGCACTATAAACTGGGCATGACAGTTCTTGCCTGTAATCCCAGCACTGAGGTGCTAGAGGCAGAAGGATCAGAAATTAAAGGTCTTACAAGGTCATCCTCAGCCATACCTTGAGAGTCTGAGCTCTCAGACTGAGAGCCAGTCTGAGCTACAAAAGACACAGTCTTAAAACAAAGGGGTGGGGAGAGAGGGGGAGGGACATAGGCTCTAAATGGAAGACTGGAAGGAGGTCGAAGGCTCAGGAAGGAGCTAGGGTGGAGCTCAGCACATACACATAAGGTGGGGTCTCCCTGGATTCCATCTGCAGTAAAACCCTATCCCCAAGTAAGATAAGTTTACAGAAACATATGCATCAAGCTAGAGCACTTGTTGCTATTGATGCTGTGTGCGCCATGCTGGGCGCTGGGTACTGGACATGCATTCATGCACTTAAGGCAGTAGCCCTGCCCCCGAGGGCCAGCCTCAGCCCCTTTTTATTTTTCATTTTGAGACAGGGTCTCACTATGTTTCCTAGGTGACCCTGAACTCACTATCTAGCCCAGGCCCCAGCCACTGCAGTAGCTGGGATAGGCCTGGCTTTTTATTAGAATTTTATATGTGACAGTAAAATCAAATTTTGTAAATTGGAGGAATCATAACCTCCAGTAACTCATTGCACATTTCAAATAACAATTGGTGAGGATTTTAAATGCTCCTAGTCCAAAGGAAGAGTAGTTGTCTGAGGCCATATGTTGCTCATGTTTACATACCTGCTGACATCATCTTGTCGTTGATAAATGAATAATTACCACATGCCAAATAAAATATGTGCTCAAAAGAATAGATTTACCAATAAGTTAATGAATCTACTTCTACCGGCAACTAGACTAGTATTTATTGTAAAGGTTTATTTTAAATATGTGAGCGTTTTGTGTGCACATATGTCTATGTACCAGGTACACGCAATGTCCTCAGGGGCTGTAGTAGGTGGCCGATCCCCTGGAACCAGAGTTACAGATGGTTGTGAGACTCCATGTGGGTGCTGGACATTGAACCCAGGTTCTCTGCGAAAACAGTCAGTGTTTTACCACGGAGCCATCTCTCCAACCCTGACCTATGCTTTTGATTGTAATTTTTAAAAAGACTCCAAAATGTGCCCCACCCCCAACTGTGCTGCTTTTCCTCAGTAATAAGAAAACTTAACAATGGTGTGGTCATCCACATTTCGTTTCCATATTATATTTGTATTTTGACATTTGAACAATTTTTAAAGTGTGTGTGTGTGTGTGTGTGTGTGTGTGTGTGTGTGTGTTTAAGGCAGATTATTTGACAGAGCACAGGCTGGCCTCTCATCAATCCTTCTTCTACAGGATTTCAGGTGTATGGTACCAGGCTGGGCAATATTTACTTTTACCCACATAAAAAATACTAAGTTACACAATTTAAAAAGAAAAAGCAGTAAAACTATTTTGTTTTGATTATAAAACTAATGCATGCACATTATAGAAAAATCTAGAATGTGTCTATAGGTTCTAGAAAGCGAACTCGCTGTCCCAGTGCTCTGTGTAAGCATCTGGTACTGCTCTCATGTCTCTACCCCTTTAGGTAGAACTATGTAGACTTTGTGTCACAGTTCTTTCTCTTCCTGCTTCTCCCCTCCCCCTCCCTCTTTCTCTCTTTTGAGACAAGATCTTGATAGTAGCCCTGGCTGGCCTTGAGCTCACAGCAGTCTTCCTGCCTCAGCCTCCCCTCCCACTTGTGGAGATTACAGACACGAGCACTCAGGCCAGGATCACCGGGGTTTTCCACTTTAAGTCTCATAATGTAGTCGTTTTAAATTTTTAATTAAGTTGACACTTGAGGATTGGAGATGTGGCCCAAGCTGCGTGAGTGGCTGCCTAACATTCATGAGGCCCTGAATTCCACCCTCACAGTTTTGAAACAAAACAAAGAATCACTTTGAGGTGACAAACCATATCCTACTGCACAGATGGTCCATGATGATGCTGATGAAGGGTTTTGTTGTCGTTCAGTTGGGGGTTTTGGTTGGTGGGTTGCTTTTTGGTTTTAATCTTATTTTTGATGAGCTTCTGATATTTCTCAAATGGTGGGAAAAAAACATGTTTGCTGGGAATCTGACAGAACACCTGGTTGTTTCTTGAGAGGTTTCCTTTGTATAGACTTGTGGCAGCTGTGTACACAGCAGAGGTGTGTTGTGGAGACACCAGTTTAACCTCTTACCAGCACTGTAATTTTAAAAGAGCTAGTTAGAGTGTCTTGCTTTGTGTTTCTTTGACTCAGAGTGAGGTTAAAATCTCTCTGAGCAAGGAAAGACCTGCAAACCCAGTCACTCCTTTACCTGGGCCAGGATTTCTCTCAGGCCTTGTCAAGTAACCAGGAACCCTCCCCAGAATGGGAGAGGTGGCTAGTGTAAGACTGGAAAAGGGGAGGGGGACTGCCATCTCTGGGGTCCCAGGGTCCCCTCCTCAAAATACTGTTCAAGACCACCCACCCCGGCTCTTTGTGAACTGCTATAGCTAAAACTCTTTCCGCAAAGAGGTAAACAACATCTATCCTTCCCTCTTAAGGTCGCTGGCATGAGCTGGCACCAAAGTCCACCCCGGGGATTCAAGGAGTTTATTGGGCTTCCTGACAGTGTGGATAAGGGGTCACAGGCAGGATCATGGGTGACTTTAAAGCAGCCACTTTAAAGGTGTTTATTAGGTGTGTTCAATTTTAAAGGTCTGTGTCCAACAGAGAAGAGAATTCCCAAATGGCTATGTAGATGGAGACCCTCCCCCAGTCCTTCACCACCTATTTACTCAGCCCCTCCCCAGGCCACTGGCTGGGAGTCTCAGCTGGCTGCTCAGACTAGGGTCTCATGACCCTCAGCCCTTATGAGGCAAGAAGCCAAACTGTGGTGATCTTCTGCAAGCTGGCATGGCTGATTTGATAAAGATGGCAGCACTTGGCTCTGCTAGGCTTACAGAGAAGGTGGCCTAGACAACATGGGTCGGAACTCCAGCCTGAGATTTGACTCCCTGTCGCCAAGTGAGGCCTATGTGATGTGGCCCGGGAGGACAGGCTGAGGCTTGTAGGTGACATTTGGATTCATCTTCACTTCTGATCAGAACTTCAGCTCCTTCCCAGTAGGTCAAGCAGGTCTGGGCTCAGGATTCTTCTGTCAACTCCACATCATTGCTGTGTGAGTCTTCAAGCAGACCCTGAATTTTCATGGTGTGTCACACTTTACCCGGACAGCAGTCCTCTCCTGTCCTGATGGCTCCTCCTATGGACTCCTACACCCATGGCCGTAGGACAGCACCGACCTCCTAGAGACATTAGGTGGGAGAAGTGAGCCAGAGTGTGTCAAACACTGGGACAGAGTTGGCACATAGGACACACCTGTGTTGGCTCTTGGCCCTTTGCCTGGCATAGGATGGGAACTCAGAAGTGTGACCTACTGTATCAGCTGGGGATTCAGACAACTTCCTCAGGGAGACATGCTGTGATAGTGGCCTGGGAGTGTGTTGCCTGCCTCACACCTCCTGTCTGCCCCTGCCAGAACAGCCCAGTGGGCCACTCAGCTCCCATCCTCTACGCTCTTCAAAGTAGAGAAAAAAAAGGGTCTTCACCACTGCAGTGCATTTGACTGCACCACTGCCCTGCAATGTGCAGCCCACCCTGCAAGGTTAACTGTGAAACAACTAGGAAACACACGTGGCCCCTCATGTGCAAACACTCCTCAGACACACAGGATCCCCTCCTGGAAGACTCACCATATGTGAACATGCATTAAATATATCTAATGTATGGAGCAGCCTCACTCAGTAGCATAGCACAGTACCCTGCACATAGTACCTGCACCCAGTACTCTGCACACAACACCTTGCAGCACCTGTACCAATGCATTTTATACACAGTACCTGTGCCCTGTACATAGCACCCTGCATAAACCACCCTGCACACAGCACCTTGCACCTAACCCTCTGCACTTACAGACTGTGGCAAGCACTTGACTGGAGCTGTAGTCACTGCTACTGTACAGTACCAACAGAGCACCAGACTATAGTTCAGTAGCCTGGGAAACAGTCCAAAGTCAAAGCTCTACTAGGGGCCACTCAAGCCATCCCAAGCCAAGGATCCCAAAGCTTCAGAGACTATTGGTAGCCATTAGCCCTTTGTGGGCCTGGACCCATGGGTAGAGGAGCACCATTTGCTACAGACTGAAAGCAATGTTGGCTTAAACGTATCAATGTCTCTGTCCCTTCCTCTGAGAGCCCACCTCGGGAGGTAGAGGCACTGTGGGGAGCTCTCTTGGGTCTTCTACCCTGACCTCTCCTTCCCAGACCAGAGCTTCCACCTCTCAATTCTGCAGAGCTCTCTGGCCAGCTACAGGGACATGAAAAGACAGTCTTTCCTGGGATCATTCTTCTGGGAACTAAAAGTTCCGAGAAAAGAAGAATGAGCAGAATTGGCAATGCTCACTATGAGAGACAAGCTTTAATTAATGAACACACTAATTAATGGATCATTACAAACCTTCAGAAATGCTTAGAAAGAGAGGTATGGGTTATAAAGGAGATTGGGAAAACCTGACCTAACTCTGGGTGAACTCTGACCTAAGGAATGTGGAGGTGACTGGGAAGAGGAAGCAGAGGTGCAAAGGGCCTGTGGTCGGCAGAAGTGGAGCATGCTCTAGGCTCTTAAGGAGCCTTTTGCAGAGAACTTGGGTTAAATTCTCAGCACCCACATAGAGGCTCACAGCATCTGTAAATTCCAGTTTCAGGGGATCTGATGACCACTTCCAGCCTCTGTGGGCACTGCATGCACCTGGTGCATAGACATACATGCAGGTAAAACACCCACAAATGTAAAATAAAAATAAACCTGTATAATAAATACTAGTCTAGTTGCCTATAGAAGTAGATTCAGTAACTTATTGGTAAATCTATTTTATCAGTACGTATTTTATTTTTATTTGACATGATAATTGCTCATTTATCAAGTACAAGATGATGTCAGCAAGTATACGCACATGAGTGACATATGACCTCAGAAGCAGATGCCCCAAGGGAAAGACTTGGAGGGGTATACAGAGGCAATGTCTGGGAGACACAGCAGAGAAGAACTGCAGCAGAGACTGTCCCAGGCCAGGATGCAGGTCTGATACACAGGGATGCCCTCACTGCAGGCTGGAAAGTGTTAGGCAGGAACCCCAGCATCACAGCTCCATTAGCTGTGTGAGATTCCTAAACCCAGCAGGAACAGCCAGGCAGCACTCAAGTTCTGTCCCAGCTGGGAAGCTGGGAGAGCCATACATGGGAAGCTATGTGGGATCCAGAAGTGGGGTCACCTGAAGCTCTGATTGGCAATACTCTGCCATTCTTCTGCACAGGGCATCTGAATGAGTCTCCTCCATGGCCCATACACCTCAGGAGCATCCTCATTTTCAGACAGGAATGGATACAACTTGCCTAGAATCACACACCCAAGGCCCAGGAGCAGGGTTTGAAATGAGGTAGGCTACCCAGCCCCTTGCTTAGCCATCCATGTCAACTTCCCTCCATGAGTGGGGCAAGTGGGAACAAGAGGCCACTTGGCAAGAAGCAGCTGAGCACAGCCTTAAATACCAGGGTAACTTGAACTGGGGCTTGTTTTGTGGCTGTGGGCCAAGAGCTTCCAGCCAGCAGGACCCTTGGGCTGCCGACCCACATGGGCCATGTGAGGATGGGGACCGTCAGTGTGCAATGTGTCTTCAACCTCTCTTGGGTAACTGGTTGGGGGTTACTGAAAATGGCTCTAGGTGAGACAGCTCTAGGACAGCTGTTTACCCAAGGATCATGGGCTGAATAATGTCTCTCCCAGAGCTTATGTCATGGTGCTAAACTCCAGTCCTTCAGAAAGCCTGTGTTCTGCAGACAGGGTCTTCAAAGATGGAGTTAAATCAAGATAGTCACTGGGATGGACTTCTCTTATGAGAAGAGACCAGGACACAGACAAACATGGGGAAGACAATCCAGGAACTAGGGGAGAAGAGACCCATGTGTTCAAGCCAAGGAAGAAAGTCTCAGGAAGCCGTCCCTGTGAGGCCTAGACCTGGACCTGCAGCATCATGCTTGTTCATGCTGTAACTAAGCAAGCTGCCAGGGAAGCAGACACTCCCACACAAGACAAGCCCCAGCCAGCATCCCCACGGGACTCTTGCTGAGCCCACCTGCATTGCTTCAGAGTCTGTCTCTGTGGGAAGAAGCTAGCTGAGATGCCAGAAGGATGGAGGGCTCATTGTCAGCAGCTGGGGTGCTGCAGGTCTTGGGGTGCATCTTGAGCTGGGTCATATGCATGGGAGAGGAGATGAAGCTAAGTTAACTGAGAGAATGTCAATATAAGATACACATCCTTTATTTTATGATCTATGAGTATGTGTGCACACACATGTGCTGTGCTGGGAGATGAAACCCAGGCCCTAGTACGAGGTAGGCAAAATCTCTAGCTCTGGTCCAAATCTACAATCTTAAAGAGCTTGTTGGCTTGTGGGAGAGATAGACAATAGCACATGGGTAGAAAAGTAAAAGTAAAAACCCAGAACTGTGAAATAAAATGATCCAAGACCAGAGATCAGAGAGCAGCACAGACACGGTTTCAGACCAAGAAAGCCATGAGTTAAAGCAACATTTGAGTAGAGGTCTGAACAGGAGGGATCCACCCATGAACATATCTCAGGAAAGAGGGAAATCATAGATTGTGCCCCTGACAATGAGAAAGACTTCTGTTTTTTGGTTACCTCTGAGGCTGGGGCTCAGTACTAGAGCACTTACCTTGAATGTCCTAGATTCAGTAGCAACTATTATGGGGAAGGAAGGTGCAGCAATTCCAAAGCAGGAATAAAAAAGAGAGAAGTAATCTAAAATCAAATGTATCTTGATTAAATGTGTGATATCTGGTAGAAAAAATATCAATATCCTCCCAAAAGGACCCAGTACCAGACAGTTTTACAGGCGAAGCCGAATGATACTCAAATAATATTTATATCCATTTTATTCTTTTAAAAATCAATATAAGTCTTTTTATTTAAAATTAAAGTACAGGAGGCTAGAGGGATGGCTCAGAGTTTAAAAGCATAGGCTACTCGTGCAGAGGATGTAGGTTCAATTCCCAGCACCCACTTCACAACCATCTGTATCCAGTTCCAGAGCCTCTTCCAGCACTGCATATGTGTGGTGCATATACAGAACACTCATACACATAAATAAATATAAATACATCTTTTTTAAAAAAAAATTAAGCTTTAAAAAATGAGAACACAGTTGGGTCTGGTGGCCCAGGTGTGCTTTGAGCACTCTGGAAGGCTGAACTAGGAGGATTGTGAGTTCAAGATCAGCTTGGGATCCACAGAAATACCTTGTTTTAAACAAACAAACAAACAAACAAACACTCCAAAACCTGCAAATTTATAGAAAGATAAATCCTTCTGGTACCAAAAGGTTGTCTTGGAAATTGAAAAGGCTCCCATAGACTAGGCATTCAATACAGGCGTTTCTTTGAATAGACAGCTGTTTCTGGGATGTTTGTGCTGCTGATGTTTCTGCCCCACTGAGGCCTTGAAGAGTTCCTGCTGTGTGTTACAGCTCTGAGGGGAAAGGTTTCCCTAACACACACATTACAGCTTTGAGGGAAAAGGTTTCCCCAGTACACACGTTGCAGATCTGAGAGGAAAGGTATCCTGGGAGTTAGAAGCTTTGGAATACCACTAAGTCACACTACACAACAAACCTCACACAACAGATATTTCTGGGAAAAGGCACAATAGGGTAGCTACCTCTGCCTGGGAGAGAAACAAGCAGCAGAGAAGTGAGCAGGAGGCAGGCTTTATATGGTGTTTCTTGGGGGTGAAACTTTCTAGGGTGGCCTGGGATTGGAGGCGTCTTGTGGCCTGACCTCAGTCTTTTTTATTCTATAGGATGGGGCCTGGCCTCTCTTCCCACCTCAAGGATCTGGAAATGCTAGCCACCAGCCTTAGAGAAATTTGGGGGTCCAGGACTAACCACTTGTGCCCCAAGGGGCTTACACCTATCCCCTGGTTTTCTTTTCCCCCTCCCTAGCAAGAGTGGAAATGTAGCACTGGGGAAAGCTTCTCTTCCAAGTCCAATGCTCTGGTGTCTTGCTATGACTCTGAAAATCAGCACACAGGTCCTTCCTGCCACACTGGGTCGTGGGTCTATCTAGATGGTGGGAAATGAGGCTGCTGCTGCTCATGGGAGCCTCCAGGAGGTCAGGATCCTGTGCCCTCTTCCCTCAGTCAACAGGAATGCCTTGCACCAGGCTGATCCTGGCCCTGGACTGTGATGGACATGTGGAGGTATCTAGGCTGTGGTGAGAGCTAAAGCTGCCTTGGGATTCATTTGACTGCTGTCTGAGAATGGATGGATTATCAGACCCTGCTGGTGAAGGAAGCAGATAGGGAGCACAGCAAACATGAAGGTTCTGTGGGAAATTTTATGCCTCTTACAAGAAAATTTTTCTGATTTCCTCGGGGACCTACTATCTCCTGTTTAGGGGGTCAGTACCTGGAAGTCTATTTCGTTTCATTTCTGTGTGTGTTGTGTGATATGCATGTCTGTATGTGTGGGCACACATCACGTGGACATGTGCATGTGGAGGCCTAGAGCTAACATTTGGTGACTTTCTCCACCTCTCTCCACTATATTCACCGAGGCAGGATCTCTTACAAACCCCAGAGCTCACAGATTCCAACTAGTCCAGCGGTCAGCCTGCTCTAGGAATCTTGCCTCTGCCCTCTGTGTCCTGACATTACAGACAGCTTTGAGACCTACCTGGCCTTTACATGGTGCTGGAGATGCAAGTTCTAGGCCTGGGCTGTGAATACATAGAAATTCTTGTCTATGCCGCTTACATTCTCTGTAGGAGACAAGAGTTTGCAGAATAAAATAAAAACTTTTAATAAATTGGAAAATAGTAAATATCCAGAACGGTTAAACTGGATAGAAAAATGGGGGGTGCAGCAGGGGATGGGGGGGCAAATGCAGGCCCCCACTTCAATGAAGGAGGGAGCCATGTGAGTGTTGGGAAAGGAACCACACCCAGGCGAAGGGAACAGCATGTGCAAAGGTCCTGAGCCTGTGCCTGGCAAGTTAACCTGAGCAAGGAGAAGAAGTCATGGAACAAAAGGGACCCAAAAGAGACTGGGGAAGGCTGAGAAAATGGGGTTATATATACTTCCTGTGAGTGAGCTGGGAGCCCTGGGAAGGTTCTGAAGCAAGCATGCCTAATTTGACTCAGGTTTAGGCAGGATTTCCTAGGTTGGCCATGAGCTTCTAGACAGCTGGGACATCTTCCCAGTGAACTGAGGCCGCTCAGCTACACCGTTGCTTTCAAGCTTCTGACCTTTGGCTGCACTTCTCCCCAGGGGGTGGGAGACATTGGACAGAGAGTGTGGGGAATGCAGAGCCCAGGGCAGGCAGGGCTGTGGAGAAGTGGCCTGGCCCAGCCTGACTGCCCTACCTTGACAAGATAGGATCAATCAACTTTATGGACTAGCCAACTCCGCCCGCTCTTCGTGCTAGCCCTGGCTGCAGAATATCACCAGCTGCATACCGTGCCTATGATCAGAAAGCTGATGACCATCTTGTGCTAAGCACAGACTCCTTCAGTGTTCTGGCTAAGACTCAGTTTAACTGCTGGGTCATGGGCACTCACCTGGAGAGTCCTCAGATCCTTATTTAAGGGAACTGGCTACAAATCCTGGCCCCAACAGGGACAGTTTGGAGAGGCAGGGGGGAAGGCTGGCCACCTCCCAATGTCAGGTAGAAAGTGCCAGGAAGGTCTGTCCAAATGTCCTGGGTGTTAAGAAGCAGGGGAAAGACAGACAGACCTGGCTGTGTCTGGCCCTCTATCTGTGTGGCTAAGAAGGCCCACGGTCTCTCCTAGCGGTTTTTCATGCTGGCTGGGGAGCCAGGTACAGTGTGGGCTAAAGTGCACGGAAGGGTACTCAGCATTCTCTGCTCACGTGTTTTCTTGGGCTTCACTTTCCTCTTTAAGCCGGTGCAAAAGCTGTCCACGATGGCTTGGGACTGAAGTCTGGTACTCCCTCTGCCGATGGGGAGCACCCTGCAGTTTTTGGGGAGGTGCCTGCAGTGTCTCTGGCTTAAGGTGGTGGTCAGCAAGCCTCCGCAGTCAGTCAGTCGCAGAGGTCGAGGGTAGCGCAGCGAGAGCTCATTCCCGTGAGTAGCCATGACCGCTGGAGGAAAGTACAGATGTATTTTTATAATTGGTCCCTTTAGACAGAGTCCCTACTAGATCGGGCCTTGTTGGGAATGCGAAGGGGGCTGCGAGGACGATTCCGCTCCCGAGATCCCACGTGGTCTGCACTTCGGGACTCTGCGGGCTTCCAGTGGGTTCTGGATCCCGTCTCACGTGCGCACCGGAGGACCCAGCACAGGTCCGACGAGGAGACCGAAGAGCGCGTGGGCAGCGGGAGGGTGCGGCCGAGGCGGGGCGGGGCGCGTGACGTGCGGGGCTAGCCAATGGGGCGCGCGCCCGAGGCCGAGCCTCCTGCGAGCCTTCGCGGCGCCCGCGGCGTCACGTGAGCGGCCGGAGAGCTGGGAGAACGGCGAGCGGCGAGCGGCGAGCGCCCAGCTCGGCCGCAGGGAGTGCGGGCTGCGGCCAGGAGCGCTGGACGCGCGGCCGCATACGGAGCCGGGCCGCACGCGCGAGGCCGCGCCAGGCGACGCCGAGTCCAGGTGGGAGACGCGCGATGTACCGCGGCCGCGTGGGTCCTCCTGGGGGATCACGAGCCGTCCCCTGGCGCGCGCTGTCCGAACCACGCTCGGGGACCCGGGAAATGCGGGGACCCCGGAAACGCGGGGACCCCCGTGAGCGCGCTGGCCTGCAGAGGGCAAATCTGGTGTGCGCAGCTCCTGCCCGCGGAGCCCACGCGCATCCGTGGCACTCCGGGACCTGCGCTCCCATATGGCGGCGCCTGGCGGGGCCTGGCGACCAAGGGGCGGAGAGGGTACTGTCGGTCACTGCAGCGGTGGCCTAAGAGGGGACGCGAAGGGGGTCACTGAGCGGAGGGTAAGGTATTCTCCGAAGCTGTGCGCCAGAGTCCGAGCCACCTCCTTTCCACGTACTTCACACCCACGGGTGGGCATCCACGCGCGGGCACCTCGCGGACACCCGCACGGCTGCACTGCGCCCAGCACACGCAGTCACACGACACAAACTCACACCCATTTGCGCGTACCCGCAGCGTTCCTGCGCTTATGTTCTGTTTCCCCACGCAGAGCCCTCAGGCCCCTTTGACCAAACATTACTGGAGGGGCGGCTGAGGGCAGCAGCCGCAGGGGGCAGGCCACCCCTCTTGGAAACATTCTCGCCTGGAGGGCACAGGGGCTGTTTGCTACCACAGTATGGGAAGGTGAAATCCCAAATGTTTGAGTCCTTCAGATGTTTCCCCCGACCGTGGGGAGCCCCCGCCGCCCTACAGGTGCGAGAATGGCATAACTTTGGGGCCTTCGGACTCCTCAGGGAGGAGACTCTTATTTTGAAGACGGGCCCCCATTCGCCACCCCCGTGATTTGCACGCTGACCCAATGGCTAGCCCTTGGCCGGCTCTCGGCTTGTTATCAATTACATGTTGTTCCTACAGCCGCTGTGTCCCCGGGAGGATAAACAGCAGGCCTGGCCGGCTAAGAGAGGGGGCGGAGTCCAGCGGCCTGCCGGGGACTGTGCCCAGAACAGGGTGCCCCCTCCCCCTGCACGCAGCCTGCGCCTCTGGCTGCGCCACGTGCTGCTGTTTTTCAGGGACCGGCTTGAGCGCTGGCACTCAGGCTTTCAAGCCCTGGGTCCCGGAAGCCCTGGATCTCCTGGACCCTCAGTACCTCAGTGTTCCCAGGGTTGCTCAGCACTGTTTTAAGATCATGTTAGCTGGTTAGGGCCACTCCACTCCTGCATTTGCTCCTGGATTCTGGACTCATTCAGCAAAGGCTAGGTCTGTCTTTGACTCTAGATCTATCCCTGTAGTGAACAGTCAGGACTGCTTGTATTCTGATGGGGCAGCAAAGCATAGGAGACAGTTTTCACAGTGATACCTGGCTGTGAAAAATATAATCCTGGGTGGTTTGCCCAAGGTGGGAGTGACTTCTGAGTTGAGATTTAAATAATGAGCTCCCATCTGGAATGCTAAGAGAGGCAGGACTTCCACAGAGGGGGATATTGGAGCCAAAGCCTAGGCTCCATTAGTGCTGGTGAGCCAGGCCTGGAACAGGCCAGGAGGGGCAATTTGGGGATAGGCAGGACCCTAGTACTCTGAGCCCTGGAGGAATCTGAAACATTTGGGGGGAAGGGGTTCCTTCCAAGGTAATTCTATTTTGGCATAGATCGTCCTTACCTGTTCTCCCTCTCCCTCCTGTTTCAGTGGGATCTCATGTGGTTGCCTTTGAATGTATGATTCTCTGGCCTCAGCCTCCTGAGTGCCAAGATTATAGGCATGAGCCACTATGCCCACCCAACACCTCTGTTCGCTTTCATATCAGTTTCTGTTGTTTTAAAAATGAAGCCTCGATACCACAGCCCCCTTTGAAAGAGTGTGATCGATCGATCACTCAGTGTTGTGATGTGTTCAGCTTTGGTCACATTTCATTTCAGGAGATCTTAGGCGGTCCTGTTCTGGGTCCTAGGACACCATGTGCCCTGCATCTGCCTGACTGTTCAGATGCTAATAAGTGCTCAGTATACATACATGAGTTCATTGAGTGTGTGTATACCGTAGGAGCCAGGTCACACTGACAGCACCCAGATGTGTACACAGAGAAGTTGTGCAGCTTGCCTGAGGTCACACAGCTGATAGCTGCAGACAAGGTGTGTGGTAGTAGGGTGGATAAGATGGGGTTGGGAGAAGGGAATGGGTGGGCTCTGCCCAGCTGCTTTGCCCTTCACATTGTCTGGTGCTTAATTCCTTCCCAGACCCTGCTTTGGTAAAGAGTGTGTATTTTAAAGCGCATCCCCAGTTTTAAATCCTTAGCTGAGTATTTAAACTCAGATTGCCTCATGTCGAGATTACCTTTGGGTTCAGATCTTGCCTCTGTTCTCTACAGCAAGAGAGAAACTTACAGAGCACTGAGTCAGAGGACAGTTGGGGAAACTGAAGCAGGGGGGCGCAGGATGGCTGGCTCCTCGGCTGCTGGGCAGTACCAGGTACCAGGCTGTGGAGTGGACCTAAAGTCAGGTGGACAGGATGCAGCCTGAGCATCTTCCTCATCAGTTTGATAATCATACAGAAAGCCATGGTCACTGGGCGGGACAAAGGTCCAGAGAGGTGGCCCCATCACAGCCAGATACTGTTGACTCTTCTTGGACACCAGACCTAGTATGGCCTTTGGCTTCAGAGGACACAGTTTTCCCTTCTCCTCCCTATCCCCACTCTCTGAGCCCCTCTTGGGCACCTGGTGTGGTGTTGAGTGCTGGGGACCCAGGAGAGTGTGCTGCCAAGAAGGGACATAAGCATCAGCTGAGCCTTCCCAAGTCGGTGAGTGTCCCAGATAGGAGAGCTGGGGTGGGGGGCAGAACAGGAGGCTCTGCTCTCACGAATTGGCCAAGGGCAAATGTCATTCCCCATCCTGCCCAAAGGCTGTGAGGTTCAAGGAAGTTACCCACACCTGGGCTCTCACACCTTCTATGGACTCATAGCCAGGGGTGGGACCTTATTCATTATGGCAGAAAGGTGTTAGGCACCACAGAAGGAGCTTTTTGCTCAAGTATGCGATACCTTACCCAGTCATGGAGAACGGTGACTCTCAACAAAAGTCTGTGGACTAGACTGTAGAGAAACACTATGCAGGCAGGCAGGCAGGCAGGCACTTAATGACCTTTAACTTCTTTCCAAAGTATACTAAAGCACAGGCAGCCCAGACAAGTATGTGTCCCATTCAATCCTGGGGACACCATGCTTGCGTTCACAGAAGTTCATTTTTGAACATCTGAAGTGAACATCTAACAAGCAGCCTGTGTTTTTATTTGCTCAATCTGGACACCCTACAGAAGCCCCAATAGCACAGGCTCGGAGTGCAAATGGCCTTTTCTCTTCTTAACCCCCTCTCTGACTCCAGGTAGGGAGCAGAGTCCAGGATCTTGCGACTTTTAGGACCTCCCGTCTCTGGCCCCCTCTCCCTCAGCTGTTCACAGACAAGAGCATTCCTTGTCTTATTCTTTTCCAGGATCATTCTGGAAAATGTTTGAAACCAGAAGTGCCCTGGGTTGTGCAACGGGCCTGGAGAGGGAGGGCTCTTTTGCAAATAGGGTGATGCAACTTTTGAAAACATACTCGCCGGCCCCATTCTCCCTTGGGATGGAAGCAGGATCTGGACATTTGGCTACAGGAGGCCTTGGGCAGGCAGCCGAGGGTGGTAAGCATGCAGTCCTTCTAACCTGGCTCCCTTGTTCCCTCTCTGCAGTCACCACAGGCTCGGCCAGGCCAGCATGGTGGACCACTTGCTTCCAGTGGACGAGACCTTCTCGTCACCGAGATGCCCAGTGGGTTACCTGGGAGATAGGCTGGCCAGCCAGCAGCCGTACCACATGTTGCCCTCTCCCATCTCTGAGGATGACAGCGATGTCTCCAGTCCCTGCTCTTGTGCCAGCCCTGACTCGCAAACCTTCTGTTCCTGCTACAGTGCAGGTCCGGGCCCTGAGGCCCAGGGCAGCATCTTGGATTTTCTCCTGTCCCGGGCCACACTGAGCAGTGGTGGTGGCAGTGGAGTCGTCGGAGATAGCAGTGGCCCTGTGACCTGGGGATCATGGAGGACAGCCTCTGTGCCTGTGAAGGAGGAACATTTCTGCTTCCCTGAATTTCTGTCAGGGGACCCTGATGACGTCTCCAGGCCCTTCCAGCCTACCCTGGAGGAGATTGAAGAATTCTTGGAAGAGAACATGGAAGCTGAGGTCAAGGAGGCCCCAGAGAACAGCAGCAGGGATCTGGAGACCTGTAGCCAGCTCACAGCTGGGTCACACCGGAGCCACCTCCATGCAGAGTCTGGTGGGAGAGAGCACTGTACCCCACCACCAGGTGGCACCAGTGGGGGTGGTACCCAAGGTGCAGCATGTGAGGGGCCAGCACATGATGGCCCCATGCCGGTGCTACTGCAGATCCAGCCTGTTGCTGTGAAACAGGAGGCAGGTGCAGGGCCAGCCTCCCCAGGGCAGGCACCAGAGAGCGTCAAGGTTGCCCAGCTTCTGGTCAACATCCAGGGGCAGACCTTTGCACTCCTGCCTCAAGTGGTGCCATCCTCCAACTTGAACCTGCCCTCAAAGTTTGTGCGAATTGCGCCTGTGCCCATTGCCGCCAAACCTATTGGCTCAGGATCCCTAGGGCCCGGCCCTGCTGGCCTCCTTGTGGGCCAGAAATTCCCCAAGAACCCAGCAGCAGAACTTCTCAAAATGCACAAATGCACTTTCCCAGGCTGCAGCAAGATGTACACCAAGAGCAGCCACCTCAAGGCCCACCTGCGCCGGCACACAGGCGAGAAGCCCTTTGCCTGCACCTGGCCTGGCTGCGGCTGGAGGTCAGTATTTTTGGACAGGCTGGGCGCAAGCAAGTAGGCTCCTGTCTGCTTACCTGAGTGTGTGACAAGGCCCCTTTCTCCATTAGTTGAGGTGGGTTAGGAAAGGAACAAGGGATGGGAGGGGCAGGATCAGAGATGGCACAGTTGTTGTCCCGTTTGGAGACTAAAGCCGGAATCCACCTGGTCTCTGGTCTCTTTAAAGACCAGGTAAGTCTTGCTGAAGTTTGTGCCATGTGGCATCTCTCAGGCTGGGATGGAAGGAAGATGAGGGGCTGGGCTGAAGTGGAAGGAAAGTCAGCTAAGGGGCAGATGAGTTTGGTAGCACAGGGGCACAAGCCAGAGGCCCATGCAGGCCTTACAGCACCTCCAGGTAAGTACCTCCATCACACCCATGACAGTTTTGGTCAGGTACATGGAAACTCTGACTGGCTAAGAACCACCCAGGTCACAGCACTCTAAGTGAAATGTGAGCCCCAAGACTTAAACTAGAAAATGCCACTTCCCTCCAGCCAGGGGGATGAAAACTGCTCACAAGTGTGGGCTAAGCTTTGCTTTGTTTCCTCCTGGGGACCAGGAGGTGTGTTTGGAAAGCCATGGAGAACAACCAAAAGGAAGGACAGACGTCCATGATATGGGGGTCAGAGGTGGCAGAATATCTCAACCTTATGTTCCAGATGACAGGGTGCCCAGCTCTTCAGGGTAAGGAGCCTCAGATGGCCAGATGTGGTACCAAGGACCATGGAACCCTGCAGTCACCCTGCCCTGGCCTCTGAATGCTGTTCATGTTCTTCAGGAGGCTGGTGGCCTGAAGAGGCTCACGTATTTAGGGTGATATGACCAGGTAGAGGGTGCTCTGGTCTTGGTAGCTAGGGTGTGTGAATCAGTGTTGGTATATGCATGTGTGTGTCTGTCTGTCTGATGTGGTTCATCTGTGTGCTAAGGACTGACAGAGCTGGACCACCTGAACAGATGTCTGCTGTGTATGGGCACACCTGCTTATGTAGTGTGTGTCTTGTACCTGGTGAGGGTCACACCAGGTCATAGAGGTGGTGTTGTGAGCCAGCCTTGGGTTCTGAGTTAGTGGTACTAGGCCCCAGGGCAGGTGCTGCCCTGCTGAGACTAAACATGGAGGGATAACAGTAGCAGAACTTCCCTTCCTGCTCCAAATTGGTCAGAAAAGGAACTTTTCCCTGGCAGTGTCTTGGGTTGTGGAGGCCCTTCCTGAGAGGCATCACTTGTCTTCTCGCAACTTTTCAAATGCTGGGCTCCTTAGACCTGCTGCCCCCACCTCTCTATGCCAGATGTTTTAGTGACTAGATGCAGTGCAGGGCTGTGGGGTAGTAAGTGGGTGGTTGTAGAACAAGAAGAGCCCAGACAGAGAGGCCTGGGGGGAGGGGTATTTACTGAGGAAGGGGAGAGCAATGGACCCTGTTTGGAGGAGGCAGTGAGACAGGGGCCCTGAGCGCACCCTGGAATTGCGGTTTCCTGTCTGGCCCTTTTTGTTTCCTGGAGCCCTGAGCTAGTGTGAGGGTCTTACTGTGCCCTCTTTTCATGAAGTGAACTTCCTCTTTCTCACAGTTGAACTCTGAAGAGGAACCCCAAAGGTGTCCTTTCTAGGACACTGGCAGGTGTTCACACTCACAGGGACTGCTCATGGGCTAACCACTGAATAGCCTTCATTCAACAGTCCTTACTCCGACAGATGCTGCCCATTTAAGTGGCATCTCCAGAGGACAAGGGACCAAGCCGGAGCTGCAGGCTATGAGATGTAGTCAAGGATAGGGGCTGGAAGAGAGGTCATTGCCCACCACACTGCTGCTCCGGGAAGCACGGGGTGTTCAAGAGCCACCTTAGCTCTGACCCTGAGCCTTGCACGGGACTTATTGTTCAGGCAGAACCCACTCAGCAAGCCTAGGGACATGGTATGCTATCAAGGTCTCTGTGCAACATCTGCCTCAAGAAAGGGCTGGTCGTGTGAGTATGTGAGATCCTTAGGATCTTCTTGGGTATCAGAGGCCTAGGGGTTGTGCATAGAAGGTTTGCAATTCCTTGTGTGTGGCCAGTCTTCCACCCAGAGCCCATGGGATGGGCAGCAATTCCTTGCTGCAGTTAGGAGGGAGGATGGACCCCACACACACTCTGGACCTGGCTAGGATGGAATGAGTTGACAATGAACATGGTGGTGGTAACAGGTCACACTTAGAGAGCACCACGTGCTGGAATGATTCCAAGCTTTGGAGAGTCCCTGATAACCCCTTCACTTGTGTATGCCCTTCTGCGGGAGCCCGTTACTCCCTGAGACTGATATGGCCTCTAAATGCAGAGAACACCTTGGAGTGTTTGAATTCCAGTCCAGCCTTCTGCCTTGACCCCCACACTCACCAATGTGTTCCCTGGCCTTACCTCACCCCTTTCTCAAACAAGATCATTCATGCCCCCCCCCCATTTCTCTTCCCACCCCCACAGGCCCAGGGATGCTATGGTGTCTCAACCTTTACTGTGCACCCCCCAATACAGGCATTAGTTCATTGTGTCCTCATAACAGCTCCATAGAGGAAAATCGAGGTACAGAACAACCATCTGTCAAGGGATGTGCCTAATGAGTGTGTTTTGGGGGTTGGGGTGCATCCCTGTGAATGCCACACCCCACACCCCACACTCCACTGATTCTCCAATAGTACAGCCTGGTATGGAAGTGGCCATAGTGTATGCTGTGCTTTTTTTGGTCTCTCTCTCTCTCTCTCCCCGTGTGTGTGTGTGTGTGTGTGTGTGTGTGTGTGTGTGTGTCTTCCTCAGTAGCTCTCCACCTTGCTTTTTGAGCTAAGGTCTCACTGAATCTAGAACTCATGGGTTGGCAAAGCTGCTGGCCAGTGAGCTCTAGGCTGTCCCTGCCCTACCAGCACTGATATTCTGGGCAGGCCCTACTATGTCCAGTTTTGTGTGAGTGCCAGGGGTCTAAACTCGGGTCCTTCCTCATGTTTGCACAGCAAGCACTTTGCTAAATGGCACATCCTCAGCCCCTCTGCTGTGCTCTTTTCAATTGTGCTCCTGGCTGTGGGAAAGGGGATAGCAGCAGCAAGCATGGTGGTAACTCTGAGCATGCTGTTTGTTAGTTCCTTTAATTCTTAAAATTAGTCTATGAGGTGGGCCCAGAGGAGGAAACAGCAGCTAAACACATTCTCTGTGGTCATATGACTTTAAAGTGGCAGAGTTGCTGGGTAGTGGTGGCACACACCTTTAATCCCAGCACTCAAAGGCAAAGGCAGGAAGATCTCTGAGTTCGAGGCCAGCCTGGTACAGAATGAGTTCCAAGACATCCAGGGCTACACAGAGAAACCCTGTCTCACGGTGGGAAAAGTGCCAGAGTAAGGAGTTTAACAGCTGTTTGCTCCCTCACTCACCCTAGACTCCACACTCCTGCACACCTCCCTGGGAGAACATCTGAGGAAGAGAGGCCCCTCCTCCACCTGCAGCTGGGCCTGGCTGGTCCAGCATGTTCTGTGCTTCCCATCTGGCTCTGCTGCTGGCACTGGGCCCCGAGCTCCTAAATCTGCCCGAGCCCCTGCCCTGCCCCTACTCCTCAGCCCAGGGGGCTGCTCCATAGCTGAGGTGGCACCTGTCCCCGTCCAAAGCCCTCTGCTTTTGTGCACGTCCAATATTCCCTATCTCTCTCTCCCTGTTGGGTCATAGTTTTTGCTAAAGCCAGACTGCCTGCTCTGGTCTAACCGTCTGGGAAGTGGCTGTTTGCCGTCTTCCTAGAAGTTTCCTCTCCCTCTTGCAGACATAGGCCTCCTTTGTTCCCTGCACTGGAACATCCTGTTCCAGAGTGGCCAAGCCGCTCCTTCCAGAAAGAATCTCGCTGGGCCATAGCTAAAGTGAATATTAATAGCTGTCAGCAGCCTGTGTGGCTTGTTCTGCTGATGTCCATGACACAGGAGGCCCAGAGGGAGACAGTAGACTCCAAAGCCACTGTGGGAGAAGCTGGAAACAGGATTCAAACTTAGTGGTCTGGTTTCAGGCCAGCGTTTTTAGCCCTCATTACTGCTGCCCATAAGCAGGGATGTGTCCTCTGGCCTTGTGGTTAGCAGATGCTCCATGTACGATCTGCAGGTTGTGCACCACACACACAGCCTTAGAGCCTGCAGCTTCTGAGATGTGGCCGTTGACAATGGCTTTATGACAGATGGAAACTGGTGTCTCACACAGCTCCCATGCTGGCATTGCTGGTGGCCCCTGTGCTTGCTTTGCTCTGTGATCCAATAGCAGTTGTCACGAGTCCTCCCCACAGATGCCAGGTACCAGGTCTTTGCCATGTATCAGGCAGGCCCTGGGCTCTACCACGTGCCTTCAGTAGGAGGTCACAGTTCTGAAACAATTGCCACATCTAGAGCCTCACTGCCATGGTCCTCTGAGATAGGTCTGTCGTTTCTGTCTCAAGGCAGGGAAACTGAGGTTTAACAACCTTGTCAACCTACCCAGACCAATCCCAAGGCCATGTCCTGTCTAGCTGAGATTTTTCATCTCTTGCTCCAGTGTTGCCTCTGGCTTCTTCTTTGGCTGTTATCAAAGAATGTGACCCAGTGAGGCAGAGATCTTTAGCCCAGTTACAAGGATAGTCTTGTCAGGTACCAAGAGGCTGTGGTGGCAGAGAGGGGCTCTGGAATGAGGACAGCTTGTTCTCTGGCATGACTGCCCTTACTGCCTGTCCCTCGAAGGGTGTCATATAACAAGAGGACTGCGATGCATTCCCTGGAAGGCAGGCAGGAAGTGAGGGAGTAAACTCAGGCCCAGGATGCTCAGGACCATTGGGGTGGGGACTGTGAAGCCTCTTCTTCCGTGTGCGTAGGTGTGTGTCCAACTCCTACTTGAGGCATGCAGCTATAGCCCAGAGTCCTGGTAACAGCACTACCGGGCCAGTGGAGGATGTCTTGTTCTAGCATAAGGTGTTCTCAGTTCACATCTCTGCACCAGGTCCCGTGATACCTAGGACAGGTGGCAGGGCAGTGGCTCGCACAGTAGCTCTACCTGCCCTGTCAGCAGCACAGAAAATTGAGGTCCTTGGTGTCCTGAGCCCTGCCTGCTCTTGGTACCACTGTTCTCCTCATGTTTCCTAGGCTGAGGTCAGTGTGGCCGCTACAGAATCAAAGCTGAGGTGGCTATAGCCTTAGACAACAGAGCATGACGCATCTGCTGTCCACCTATTCTGCGTCACTTCGCGGCCCCTGTCTAGAAATGGAGTGCCAGACCTGGGGCTCCTGGGTGTTCCTGGGAGTATATTCAGTGAACAGTGTGTGACAATCCTGTCTCATCCTGAGCATCCTGAGGTGCCAGCTGAGACCCCACTGCTTAAGTTCCACTCCTGAGCATGGAGAACTGGGAGTGTGCCCTCCTTCCTGGAGCTAACACTGTCTAGGGACAGCTGAGCATCAAGATGCAGAGACTAATTT
Organism: Rhynchomys soricoides; assembly: GCA_019843965.1. Lineage (NCBI taxonomy): Eukaryota > Metazoa > Chordata > Mammalia > Rodentia > Muridae > Rhynchomys > Rhynchomys soricoides. The sequence continues at coordinate 169,562 of JADRCH010000299.1, forward strand.
TTAAATGCCCTGGGCTGAAGGTGTAGCTCAGTGGTACGACACTTGTCTAGCACATTCAAGCTTTGATTCCCTAGCACCCAGGAAAGGAAAGATAATCAAGTGGTGGGCGATAATGAGAGAGTCAAGGATAGGACGCAGGCTCCTGAGGAGGTGGCATTTGGGCTAAACTCTGGTGAGGAGGAGATAGAGATGAATGGAGAAAACGTCCCAATAGGTGAGGCACAGAGGAACCAAATATGTTGTGGTAGTAAGGTCCTGGGATCCTGTTGCTGAACAGAACCCAAATGGAGAGAGTCTCAGGACCCGGAAGTTATTGACAGGCAGCCTAGGCATCTTAGTCTGGCTCTGGTTCCTGCCTGTCCTGTGAATGTCTGTTCCCAGGCCTGCAGTGACTAAGAGAGGAATGTCCCAGAAAGCCATTTAAATGCTTAGGAATACCATGCAGGTATTCGGGGACATCTCGGAAGGCTGCATGTCCAGATCTGCAGGGTGCCAGAGCCTGGCAGGCACGAGTGTAAGGTCCTTCCCTGTTGCCAACAGAAGCAGAGAAGCCAGGCGCTCCTGTGGTCTGAGGAGTCTGCTTCCATTGCTGGGCCTGTGTCGCCTTTGGCTGGTTTTCACAGGCCTTTCAGGGATATGTCTTCCAGGGGAAAGTGTGGCCGGTGGACCAAGCACTGCTGACCTGCTGTTAGTTCAGGAGTGATCCAGTGCCCAAGGACAACTGAGTGACTATGGGAGAGTGAGTCCCAGGTGGCTAACAGCCTTAGGTCCCTTCCCATGTGGAACAGCCAGATAGTGCGGGAAATAGGCCCTGGCCAGGAGAGCAAACCTGTGTGCCCCAGGGTCCTTGACTTTTGCCCCCAAGGAGGTCTCAGAGACACTGGGGCTTGCCAAGAACTCCTTGGGTGGCTATAGACGTGTTCTAATAGCTTAAGATCCAGCCTGGCTTTACTTGACCCACAGTGCCCTCCCACCGCCGCCTGCCCCCCAACCCGTCCCGTCTCCACCTGTGTGGCACTGGCTTTGAAGTCACTTGTGGCAGTGCCCACGATGGCCTGGCTGACCACCGTGTCCCGCAGGTTTTCCCGCTCAGATGAGTTGTCACGGCACCGGCGATCTCACTCGGGTGTGAAGCCATACCAGTGTCCCGTGTGCGAGAAGAAATTCGCGCGGAGTGACCACCTCTCCAAACACATCAAGGTGCATCGCTTCCCACGAAGCAGCCGCGCAGTACGCGCCATCAACTGAGCGCAGTGGCCTCCCTACCCTCCCCCAGCTCCTCGTTTTGTTTTTAAATGCAATAACTTATTGCCTCTTTCAGAAGGATGTGACAATATTACCAGAGCGCCCCCCCCCCCCGAATCATAGGAGGTATGACCCAGAGCCTCCGTGGCTGCCTTTCCGGGGAGGACCTAGAGTCCCCAAGGTCCCTGGGGGCTGGTTCCCCGGTGACCCAGGTGGCCCAGGCAGGCCTGTGCCCTCGTGCCTTTGTGCCTTCCTGCCAGCTGGAAGCAGTGTTTGGGGGGCCCCTGCCCTCCCCCCATTGGGCTCCCTACCTGGGCCAAAGCCAACATTATTGCAAGGGAAGAGTGTTTTGACTGTGTCGAAATAGTAGCTCCCAGAGGAAGTCATGCCGGGAAAAAGGAAGTAGGCCAAAAGAGTAGAGCTGCACTGTGGTGTGAGGACGGCCATATGCAAGAGGCCTTTGAGGGTCCAGGAGGATGGGCACCCTCGTTCTAGGCCATAACGCATGTGCTTAAATGCAAGACAAATGGAGCCATATCCATTCGTACCCAGCCTGGCTCATCCTCCTCCGGACCCCAGCCTCCTGGTTGTGGTGGGAGGAGAAGGGACAGGTCTGGTGGATGCAGAGCAACTAGCTAGCGCCTCCCAGTCTGACTTAGATTTGCATTCCTCATCAGGTCTAGAAATTAGTACCAATTGAACTAGTTTGTTTTGACAGGTCTATTTCACATCCTATGAATGTATGTAAATAAACTGTACATAGGTACGCATCTACATAAAATATCTTTTAAATAACACGTTGACATTTGTGTAAATTTGAAATTTAAAAAATTCTATAAAGTTGGTGTAAATATGTTACAATTATGTATATTTTCTTTGGTTCTTCATAAAAAATATATTTACTTTGCCAATAAAAAGAGAAAAAAAGAACTCAACCACTCTTCGGCCCTGTATTCCTCCACTGGCCTGGGACATGGGGGTGATTCTGGGGCTCTGCTTCTTCCAGATCCTTTTGTGGACTTTGCTCTCTTCAGTGCATGCTCCGGTGTCACCTGTGCAGAGTGTCTCAGGCCAACAAGCCGTTGCTATTTGAGACCTTAGCTGGGCACTTCTGTGTGCTGAGGCTAACATACATTCTGTTGGCCTGGGTGCTTTCCTCCCTGCACAGTGACTTTAACATCTTAGGAGTCTTCTCCAGGCAGGGGATGGATTTAGGCCACTTCCTCTGCCTCCCCACTTCCCTGGGATACTTGGGGTTTCTGCCATGGAATTCTTCTGTCAGGTTTGCATCCAGGCACACACCCTCTATGGCTGGGAGAAAACAACAAAGGGAAGCTGTGAGCTCTGTAGGGAATGAGCCCAGGGAGGTGCCCAGGGCTAGCCACCTCAGCACCTCAGCTGCAGGAACCTTCCTGGTTCATCTGTGCAGTGTAAGGTGAGAACCTTCTAGAAGGGAACTTTTCCTATCAGCCTCACAAAAATAGCTGGATGCTGTGTGAGCCAGGGTTCCCCAGGAGCCCTTAAAAGTTCTGGAGGCACCTGGCAGGTAGGTTTTCAGCAAAAAGATCCTATACCATGTGGGGTGAAGCAGTAAGTCTCAGAATGTGGAGACCACTATCCTGGGGGTCTGGGGTAGGACTGCTAATCTGTCCTGTCTGGTGAGAGCTGGCAGTCATTGAGGATTCATGTGTGACCAATACATCTGATTAGAGGATGGACATCCCATCTAACCAGTTTGTGACCTCTGCCCTTTGCCTGTGACCGAATGTACCTTCTGAGGACAAACAGGCCCTGGGGAAATGAGACATTGATTTCCAGCTGTGTTAGCGTAATTTCTCTTCATCATTAAACAATCAATGCAACCACAGATACAAGGGACATTGCAGGGACAGAGAAGGTTATGGTCATGTTGGTGGCATTGAGGAAGGAACAAACCATGTCCGCATGCACCGTGGCCGAAGATGGTTGGATGGACATGTTCCCTTATCAGTACATCACCAACAGCCTGGTTAGGCCATCCAACTTAGCTGTGAGCGAGTGTGGATATAAGTCAGCATGGGCTCCTGGGATCCTCGCCTGAGTCCTGTATTCTCACCGGAGGTAGGGCACAGCAAGACAGAGAGGGTTTAGAGTTAACTGCAGCCTCCCTCAAGCAGCCTCTCAATGCTGCCACTTTGGTTGAATTTCTGCTACTCCAGATTGCCACTGGACCTTGCACAACAGGCTGATGGGAAAGCCCCTGGTAACATGATGGTCAATGGTAAGTGGGGGTTCAAGCCTGTGTTGCAAACGAGTGGAGTCTGGGAAATGTTCCCTGATGCTTTCAGTGGCTGGAAGAGAAGTCTTTGTCCTGTTCTAGGTGCTGAGAAGGCAGAAGGAGACATAGTCCTGTGGCCCTGCAATTATTTGTGATAGGAGAGGAATCTGGAAGATTATGAAACAGGTAAAATGACCCAAACCTCCCCCAAGGTTTTAGTTACCAGCAGAGCACTGTGAAATACTACTAATAATTTTAATGTTAATGATAATGATAAGTAGTCCTCTTTCATGTTGTCTTCCTTTTAAATAAACTGAGTTGTTAGGAGCTGGAGTAATTAGACTCCCCAATTGACAGCTGTCACACCTTTCCCTGGTGCCGGGCTTCCTTACATGGTGGACTGCCAGCCTGGGCAAATTGCCAGTTGGCCTCATAGCAGCCGGCTGCTTTGAACTCTTCTGGACACCTCGGGAATCTGAGCTGTGATCAGAGGCTGGCTTCAGAAGCACGATGCTGGTTCCAGAGTCACATCCCACCCACACAGTGGTTTCAAACAGCTTGCAAGAGACTTGGTGCCCACCACTAGCCTCTCTGAACTCTAGATGACCCTGTAACCATTTCCACTCACACCAGAGAGGAGCCTTCTCTTGTTGGACTGAGAGTGAAGGACTGTGTGGGGTTGGTGCAAACGCAGCTCATTTGCATGAAGCGTTGCTTCTGATTAGTGCTAGTAGCCTTGCCACACCCCCTTTCTGGATATATAAGTCTGCCTTTCAGTTCCTTTCTTGAGTCAGCTGAGCTGCTGTGATGCCCTTACTACTGAGGCCAGTGAGATGCTAGTCCAGACCTGCAAGAGACACTAAAGCAGAATAAGTGGAGAGCCGAGAAGCTCTGAAGCCTCAAGAAGCCTGGCCCCAGCCTGAAAGCTCTTGACAGGAATAGGGTTACCACGGCTTCCCAGGGCTCGGCTGAGGAGGGTTATAAAGCCCAGGGCAACAGAGTCTTCATCTTGAGCACCTGGAACCCGAGTCTTTGGCTTCTACATACCCACCTCCCCAACTTGCTTTATAACTCAGACTGGCTTCAGACTTGCCACCTCCTCCTGCCTCAGCCTCCCAGGTACTGGAATAAAAGGTGCATACCCATACACCAGCTTTCTAGTCAACAATTTCTACCTGCATAAAACAAAAGGTTCCCAACCCCCATATATCGTATCCTATATACGATTAGATATAGGTTTGGTTTCTGTTGCTATGCTAAACACCATGGCCAAAGGCAAGTTGGGGAGGGAAGATTTGTTTCATCTCATAAGCTATAGTCCATCATTGAGGGAAGTCAGTGCAAGAGCTTGAAGCAGAGACTGTGGAGGAAGTCTGCTAATTGGCTTGTTACCTGCATCTGCAGCTCAGAGATGGTACTGTCCACTGTGGACTGAGCCCTTCTCCATCAATTAGAAAATACCCACAGACATGCTCACAGGCCGATCTGATAGCGGCATTTCCTCAATTGAGGCTCCTTCTTCCCAGGTGTATCAAATCAATAACCAAAAGGCAGAGCCATCACACAACTCATTGGTAGCCATCACAAAACAAAGTGTAGCCATAGTGATCTACACAGTGTCTGCCTGTAGGCACACAGTCAGTTCATTGCTAAGAGCTGGTAGCCTGCTGCAAAGCAAAATTCCAGTTCTGTGGCCTAAACAAAGCTGGCAGTCACATTGCTCTATATAAGCAGTCTGAAGGGAAGCAGGGTGAGCCGATGTGGTGGCGCACCCAAACTGTAGTGTGTCATCTTAGACAGCTTGGCTGGGGAAAGCAAGTAAGGGGTGCTCCTGCCCAGCCCCTAGGCATTGGCACATCTATTCATGTCCCAGTAGCTGTAATGTAGCTCCAGTGCTCCGGGTTAAAAAATGAGGGTCCTTACTGGTCTGAGAAATGGACAGTTGTGGCTTGCACAGCCTGCCCCTGGGCTGCAGGCATTTGCAGCTCTCACCTTATACAAAAGCTAAAAGGAGTCTACAAAATAGCATCTGTGAGGCATGGATTGAGTTTGGCTCCCACTACCTGGCACACGTGATTTAGGGGTGTCCTTGAGGAGTGTGGGGTCAAGGGTGGGACTTCTTTAGCAGTGGGTTGTGAAGAGAGACAACGGGAATCAGAGAAACCAGGAGCTTCCACAAGGGCTGTAGGGATGGGGATGGGAGCTCACAGGCAAAGGAGTCCTGACTGAACAGAAGCAGAGCCTCATGTACAACCATGAGCAGCTCCTGAAAAGAGCCAAAACCATGCTGGGGCCACAGGGAGGAGGAACGAACTAGTTTTCTGTATATTGCCTTGGTTAAGGGAGTCAAAGACACAGGCAGGGAGATCTGCTGGGAGCAGCCATAAACTTTATGGGTATGAAAAGGGAGTTGAACTCAGGAATCAGGTGTTAGCAGGTAGGTCCTGTTTGATTTGAGGCTATGCACAGTGGAGCTTACTATGTGGGACCCTTCCTAAGGCAGAGGCAACATCCAGCATGTGCCTAGACCTCACCACTTTCAATAAGGAAGAGACAGGGGCTGGAGAGAGGGCTCAGCAATTAACAGCATTTGCTGCTCTTTCTGAGGACCATCGTTTAGTTCCCAGCACCCACATGGTAGCTCACAACCACCTGCAACTCCAGCTCCACAGGATCAAACACCCTCCAGTATATACCTACACACACACACACACACACACACACACACATGCAAACACACATAGACTACAAATAACATCTAAAAAGAGGCAGAGATGGTCCTGGCTCCGGGGAAACCCAAAAAGATGGAGAGCACAGTCAGAGTGCCAGCCAGCAAGCACAAGGTCAAAGGAGAAGTGGGAGGGGGAGGGGAGGTTGCAAGAAATGCAATGGCTGTAGGAGGTGGGGGAAGGGGAGGGAGTGTCCTGTGAGTGCCTTGGGAGGGAGAGGAAGGGGGCCACTTGGCCCTTCCCCAGCACAGGTGGAAGGAAGGAAATACAGATGGCTGCAACAGAGTAGAGAGGTAGGGGCTTGAGTCAGACTCTGGAACAACCAGATTGATTCCAACCACACAAAATGCAGGCACAAAACAAAGTTTGTTAGCTCCCCAGGAGGTGATCACTACTGAAGCCACACTTTGACAGAAGCTGGAGGACCACCCAGAGTGCCACAGCAAGGCATGGTTGGAATAGCCTTCATCAGGCTCCCAGGGCTGCTCTTGCCAATGGTTGTCAGAGTAGCTCTGACTCATTGGGATGATGGGGTTCCTCCTGGCCTAATAGATCCCTAAGCTGGGCCCTTCTCTCTTTTTCGTTCCCCTCCTGGCCATCCTTACTCAATGGGAAGTCTGGGTGCGTGGCTGAAGATCCCAACATTACATTGTGAGCTGAAGATGTCCCACACAGTGGCCAAAGTAGAGTGGACTGGGTTCCTTTTCCAGACCCTTTGTTTGAAATATGGTTTATTAATTTATTTTTACTGTTAATTTTTGTGTGTGTATGGGGCCAGGTGAAGAGCACACATGACATCATGCACATGTAGAGGTAGGAGAATACTTTATGGAGTCAGTTCTCAACTATCAGGTGAGTTCCAGGGATTGAAGTCAAGTGGTCAGGCTTGGCAGCAAGCACTCTTACCTGCTGAGCCATCTCAGCAGCCCTTAAACATGTTTTAAATGTGACTGTGCTGTCATTGAGGGTTGCATGTAGAATTCTTCACCTTTATTCTTTCTGAAGAGTCAACTTCCCTGGAGGCCACCACTCAAAGTTTTTACTGTCACAGACTCCAGTGGCTTCACTTGGTATACACATTTAAACAATATTATGAAAGATATAGTGTCATTATATTCTGTTATATAATTAATAATACATAACTAATGTAAGGTAACACACATGCTAAAATTTAACTATATATATATATGTATTAATATATCACAAAATACATAATATGTATATTGATAGAGTTGCAATAAAATAATACATAATCTAGTAATATGTGCACAGAGTTTAAATAATTATAGATATATCATTTCCAATTGAAAAATATTAGATTGATTTTATTGTGTTGGGTATTTTGCTTGTGTGTCTGTATGTACGTCATGTGTATGCAGTACCTGCAGAGACAAGATCCCTCGGATCTGGAGTTACAGATGGTTGTGAGCTGCATGTCAGTGCTGGGAACCGAACCTGGGTCCCCTGAAAGAGCAGCAAGTACTTTTAACTGCTTAGCCATCTCTCTAGCCCTGTCACTTCTAATTTAAATACTAGTGTAGCAGTTGTATGTGGTTTAACAATGGGCATTTATCCTGCTAGTTGTCACTCAGTGTTGAGAATGGAGTTACTGTGATGACCTCAGTAGGTACTGTAATTTAGTGGAGACATCATCTATGGCTCACAATTGGCCGACACACTGTGGTACTCCCTGCATATCACATGCAGCCTAACTCAGAAGGCCCCTGACTATGACTGTGGCCTTCCCTGCTAGCCATTTGCTTCCTTGGTTCTTCTTTCCTGACTCTGCTCTCCTCTAACTTTCTCCAGATTCCTATTATTTGAAATCAGTGGAAGTGCAAAGAGGCAGGTGCCCTCTTCAAACAGGCCGACAATGTTAGCATCTTCCTCACAAGTCACAGAGATGAAAAGAGGAGACAGCAGGCCGGTCCCTGGCAGATGGTGAGAGATTTGGGGGTTTGTTAGAGATGCTAAGGTTAGGACCTGGAGCGTAGTGTAGACACTTCCCTCCTGGCCTTCCCCACCAGACTCACTGCTGGTCTTTTATTACTGATAACTGCCCGCAGTGTTTCTCAGGTCTCCCTTTTACTCCAGGGACTGTAGTGAGACAGTTGTCCTCCATGAGCCCAGCACCCCTCCCCATCGATGTTTTATTGAAGCAAGTGTTCTCTGGTCCCTGGGCCTAAATGTCCTCCCAGATGGGCATTTGCAAGAAGTGAACCCCTGGAAAGGCTGCCTCTCCATGCTCTCTCACAGGCCATTAACCTCCCAACAGCCAGAATACCGAAAAGCTTCGGAAGCCTCAGTACAAGCCACTGCTGTTAAGGACCAAGCAGTAAGTGAGATAGATAAACAGTGTGAAATGCAGGGCTTTACATGGCTCCCTGGGTTGTCTTTGCATTTTCCTAAACAGGAGGCTAGTCATCTGACTGCTCCATCCCATGCTTGTCCTGGGGTCTGTGCTCCTGAGCTAGCAACTCTCCCCTACTGGCTGTCACCCCTCCTTTGCTGTCCACTTTCCTTCTCCACACAGAGGTAGACTTCAAAGTTATTATCCCCATCCCGAGGACCCGAGAGCTGAGAGCAGAGCTCTTTCTCCGCTGTACCATTGAACACTAAAACAGCTGTAGACATTCATTCCTCAGCTGAAGAGGCAAGTGGACATTTCTTTTGGGTGACTATGGTGTGAGTTGGTGAGTTAGGGTCCCCAGACTTATGAGTACGGGAATCATATTTCATGCCTGGCCTCCATTCTTTGTGCTCAGCCACTCTGCCTCCCTGGCTCTTTTGGAGAGGGACCGATTATCTCTTCAAGCCCTACTCATGTCAGTGCAGGCCTGTTTTGCTGCACATGCAGCCTAGGTTTGCAGGAGGCTATACTCACACTCTCTGCTGTGTACCTGAGAGGCATTCTGGACACAATTTACATGTCTTTGAGACGTTCCCAGGCTGTTCAAGACACTGACTTCCACAAACTTATCCGTACCCTCAGACAGCAGCACATGCATGAACAATACAACTCTGTATTGTCTGTGAACTCTTGTGACTTAGTTCATTGTTCATTACTATAATGAAATACAGGAGGCAGGGTACTTTATAAATAAAAATGGTTTCTTTTGCCTCATTATTTTGGTTTAAGGTCAAGGTGATAATCTTTCTACTTGACAGAGCCAAGGTGGCATTACCTGGGAGACAGAAAGTGTGTACATGGATTGGGGAGGGGTCTCTCTTTTTATAAAGATGTAAAGATTCAATCTATACTCACCAGGGCTACAATTCATGTCCTAAGCTAAAATTTTCTTAGGTTTTAAAATTTTTTTATGTGTATAAGTATATTACGTGTGTGTGTGTGTGTGTGTGTGTGTGTGTGTGTGTGTGTGTAGCACGTGTGCCTGGTGCTTGGGGACATTAGAAGAGGGCATCGGATCTTCCAGAACTGCAGTTGCAGATGACTGTAAGCTGCCACATGGGTGCTGAGGACTGAGCCTGAGTCCTTTGCAAGAGCAACAAAGGCTGAAAGATTGACCTCCCCCTACCCCCTTAAGCACCAGTTGATGGTGCTTTGTAATTGCTGCCTTCTTAATAACCTGACAATGGCAATTAAATTTCAACACAAAAAGCCTTGGATGACACTCTAAAGGCATATCCTAATGACAGCGCCTTGCTAGTAGAGGCAATAGTAGGATAGAGGCAAGGTGACCTTTTGTGTCCACGTGGCATGACTACGAAGAGATTAAGAAATGATCAGAGGAAGGCTCCATGCACATCCCGTCGATGGCTAGATGAGAGGCAGGCATGTAGATTAGGTCATATATGTCACCATGCCGTGTAGTCAGCTGCTTCAGCTCCATCCTCAGGAGCGACAGTGGTTTAGCATCAAAGCTATGATGCTGTTCATGGCTGGGAGTCTGCTCACCTAGGCTCATCCGGTGTCTCTGAACAACAGCGAGATTGGGCCTAAGCTGCCAGCCAGGCCAGGGCTCAGCTCTGCCAGGCCAGGGCTCAGCTCTGGCTCTGTGCGTTGCTTCCTGTACTCGAGAACCAGGGCGGACAGCTGGGTGTCTGCTATGGTAAGGAGGCAGGAAACCCACCCCAGAGCTTCCTTCTCAGAGGAAGCAGTGGGTTGTGGGAGAGCAGCACGTCCAGAGCAACCTGGGGTCTGTGGGAGGCTGCAGATGCTGTCTAGGGGAGCACAAGGAAGGAAGATGGGTTGGGAGATACTGTGTAGCTGAAGCCCGGCAGGAAGCTATTTGATGCAGGTAGGGGAGGGGCTGTGGGGGAGAGACGACCTCCATTCATCTCCCATTCCCAGAGCTTCAGTGTGCTGGGCTACACAGACAGGCTGTGCATGCACTGTCTGCACTTGTGTGCTGGTGTGTGTGTGTGTGTGTGTGTGTGTGTGTGTGTGTGTGTGTGTTTTTAAAAAAAGGCCATTGCCTACCACGGTCGATAGGCCAAGCTGCCATAAGACCCACAGAGCCAGGGGTTACCATGAAGGCCCCTGGACCTCTTTGAGGTGGGAGGGTGCCTCTGCCAGATCAATCTGGGTTATATCTGTATTTCTACTAAAGCAGTACTTTTAGTGGAAAGAGCCACAGACGTGATGTGGGTTTTTTTTGTTTTGTTTTTCTGTTTTCCCTCAGTATGATCTCTAATCAAGATCATCAGGACCCTTACCCTAGATTTTTCTTCTTTTTCACTTTTTTGCCAAGAAAAGCAAAGATCTCCAGGCTGGGTAGCCCTTCAAAGGAAGGGTAGCACTGGAGAAGAGATGCATACCTCTGCTTCCTTTTGATGCTGCCAAGGCCCTTTTGATGCCAAAGCATAAAGCAGGAGGAGACCAATTCTTCCAATGCTGATCAGTGAGCCCCAGGAGATGACAGTTTCACACAGAAGAAAGAAGAAAGCAGAGAGCTGAGTCTTTCACAGGGGGAGACACCTGTCTGCAGGGCAGGGAGGCAGCTGCGGTTAAAGCCGTTCATTCATTCATGTAATCTTCCGACTCCTTCTTGACTCAGCAGTAAGCTCCTTTCTCTTGACTTCTATATTCTTCCACATTTTATTACATTGTTTCCTTTTGTGCGCATGACCAGGGAGTGTGCCCCTGTGCATTTGTAGAGGTCAGAAGACAGCTTATGGGAGTGAGTTCCCTCCTTCCATCTCGTGTATCCCAAGGACTGAACTCAGGGGATCAGGCTTGGAACTTGTAGATCAGGCTGGCCTTCAACTCACACAGATCTACCTGGCTCTGCCTCCCAAGTCCTGGGACTAAAGGCGTTCACTACCATACCTGGCTCATTTCACCCAGAGTATGATTTCTGACCATGATAGAGTCAACTCAGAAATCTGAAATTATAGGGTACTTGGAAGACACGCACATATTTGAGAAATAAATCACACATTTTCTTCTCCCCTTTTGTTTTATTTTTATGTGTATGGGTGTTTGCCCGAATATATGCCTGTGCTCCACATGCGTGCAGTGTCTTTGGAGGCCCCAAGAGGGCCCAGGATCCTCTCAGTTACCAGCAGTTGTGGATCACTGTGTGGTTGCTAAGGGCTGAACCTCAGCCCTCTGCGAGAGCAGCCAGAGCTCTTACGGCTGAGCCCCATAAATACACTTTCAATAATTCTTTTGTCCAAGCAAAACATTAAAAAGGAAAATGTTAAGTCTTTTAAACTCAACAAAATTAAACCATATGGAACGTTATGGCTTGTTAGAAGAGGAAATTGATAGTGTTAAATGCTTACACTGGAAATGGAGAAAGGGGCTCAAATTAATATTCTTACCTTTCACCTTAAGAAAGTGGGGGACAGGGGGGAGAAAGGAAGCACTAGAACCCTGACTGGAAATCGTCACAGTGGAAGCAGGGAATTTGTGTGTGACTTTGTCCTTATCTCTTCTAAGGACACCAATCAGATTGGATTAGGGTTGGGCATATGTATGACACAATTTTACCTTCATGGTGAAGTGGTCAGTAGGTGGAGACTGCCTTCTATGTCTAACTGGGTTCTTGTCCACTCTCTCCAATAATGCAGCAAGCAAACAGCATAGTAAAAATTCTAAGACCCTTGGTGCCAGCAAGATGCCAGCTGAGATTCTATGAGTACCAGTTCCAAGGCCAGAGCAGGTTTTGGGATGCCTAGGTGAAAGGTTGCTGATGCTCTACACCCCTGTTTTCTTGGGTTCTTGGGGTGCCATCTGAGTGCAATTCATTTGAAAAATATACCAGCAGGTCATCCATAGGAATGGCAGAAGCAGGTCTCCCGTCTCCAGCAAGTCTCTGGTGGCTGGGGTAAGAGAGAATTGCCTGCAGCTCTATTTGAATCCCAGGGACTGGCTCCAGTGAGCTCACTGCCCTGGGCTGATGCCTCTGGTGTAGGAAACCTTTGAGTCTGTCTCTGAAGACTCTTAAAGCAGAAACCATCAAGGAACTGGCAAAGCCAAGAAGCAGGATCTGAAGTCTTCCTTCACCCTTGTGTTCCTAGGCATAAATGGCTTGAATCCTCAGGATGGCCAAATTTATTGAGAACCAGTTGAGCCCTGATTGGCTGAATGTGGGTTTATAAATAGGGTGGAAGATGGAGCCAAGGAGAGAAGAACCATCCAATGGTCTGTTTCTGGCTGTTCTGTGTTGCTAGGGTAATCTTTCAGGCTTGGTCAAACTTCAGGCTGAGCTTGTCAAAAGCTGCAGCTCCCCCAAAGCTGGGGTTTTGTTTCTTCCACAGCTGCCAGCAGTCTGCTCTTCTCCCCAGGGGCTTGAACTTCATTCAGCGTCAGAGAATCCTACAGCAGGTTGGAATCTCTGCATCAGGTGTCCCCCCAACCTCATCAATGGCCTCTATAAAGAACCCAGATAAAAGTATGAGACAAGTTCTATGGTCCTGTGGTAACAGCTTCAACATACACTTTGACCTAAATGCACACCAATCCCTGTGACCCCTGCTGGCATTAGTAATGGTTACCTTAACACTAAGGATCCACTGGCATCATAGGAAGCTGGTTGGCTGTGTCTGTTGCAACTGAGTGCCACTCAGTACCTAAGTATCCTGGAAAACTGGAGGCTGCAGGAATCTTGTGAACAAAGGTGTCTTCGTTCACTTCTGACAGCTGGCACAAGAGCCACAACACCGCCACGGGATCCCACCATGTGGCTGCTTGGCATGGACTAACATGGCTTCCGTGCTGCTGCGTTCCAACCCTGAGTGTTGCCAGCCACCCGAGGGAGAGTGCACAGGGTTGGTGACCTGGGACCGCTCAGATGAACAGGGTCAGTCTCTTCCACTGTATTCTGGCCACTAAGCTTCACCCAAGTTCAAAGGAAGAGATGGCAAACCCACCCTGATTCCACTGCAGGAGGAGTTTGGGAGGGGTGGTGCTTGTTACATTGAGCATCTCAGGACAGGCATCTCTGTTCATCTTCCTCCTTCCTCAGAATTCACCTGGACTCTATAAAAGGATGTGCAGTGACAAAGAACAGCTGTCACTAATAATCCCTCCGGGTGTGCTCTATCAGGTAACTATCCAAATTATCCAGAATGGAGGCTCTTAACCGTGAACGTTGTCTTCATCCTGAAGCCTATGCTTTTGCCAACACTGAGGTCACACATAGCTTATTTTGAGCACAGCATGAAATGCCAATATCGTTACTACTGTGAACCCCCAATCACCTCAAAGTCAGCACGGGTGGCCCTCACATCATTCATCCTGAGATCCAGAGGAGCTCACCTAAGGTTCACCTGGGCAGCTTTCTGCAGGGGCCCTGCAGCTGACCACGCCCACCACTTGTGCATTTAAATAAACTCCAGGAGGAGATGGCCCACTTCGGACTGCTTCCTTTGGCTTCTTGGTGTGCAACCAAGTTGTAGAACTGAGAAAGCCAGAAAGGGATGGAGAGGGATTCCCCAGCTTCAGCTGCCCCGGAGGATCTCTGACCATTCTGGAAGCTGTCCAGGATGCCAGCATGAGATGCCTGGGTAAGTAGTCTCGGGGGGCAGAGTGTCCACCACCATGGTGCCCCTCTCTTACCTACCCCCATTTCCCCCCTTTTTTGAGTCAAGGGCTTTTAGGATCTTAGCCTGTTTTGTACTGGGGTTTGGATTTTGTATCAGCTTTGGGGATCAAAGTTTGCATGCAAAGTTGATAGAAATCAGTTCTGGAAACAATTGGTTGTTGGTAATTTGCTCTCTGTCTCTGTCTCTCTCTCTCTCTCTCTCTCTCTCTGTGTGTGTGTGTGTGTGTGTGTGTGTGTGTGTGTGTATTCAAATTATGGTCTAATAACTAAAAACATAACATTTATTGTATAAACCACTTTCCCACGGTAGACTTCAGCAATGTTTTAATGAGTATTTGGCCGAGTTTATATATGCCCACCATGTGCATATGGTGCCAGAAGAGCCCATCAGATCCTCTGGAGCTGGAGCTATCAGTGATTGAGCCATCCAATGTGGGTCCTGGGGACCAGGCTCTGGTCCTCTGCAGGAGCAGTATGGGCTCTTAACCATCTTAATCACCGAGCCATCTCTCCAGCCTTTTCTAAAACTCCTTGCTGGACATGAATTACAGTATTTTCCCCCATTGTGTGGGTCTTTTCTGGCCTTGATTGTTTGTCTTCTGGGGGAAAGACTTGCTGTGATGGATCCATATAGCCACATATCCTACACTGACCTCATCCGTCTTCCTTTCCAGCTGTGCCTCCACCCCCAGTTCCTAGTAATTCTACTCATGCACAAGTTTCCATGCCAAAGAGGAAACATACCAAATGTGTCTTTGTACCTGGATTATTTTACTTAATATGTTCCTTCGCAGTTCATGCTTTTCCTGAAAGTGAATATTGCATTCTTTTTTTTATGGCCAAGTGCTCTGGTTGCTCTCAGCAACCAGAATACTTCAGAGAGGAAATTAACTAATGAAGGGTCCTTTGTGGCTCAGAGGATTCAGTCCATCATGGTGGGGAAGTGGACAAAGCAGCTCAAATCGTAGTGAACAGAAAGCAGAGGAAGGAAGGGATTCCAGATCTGGTATGACATTGCAAGGCACACTCAAGTGACCCACATCCTCCAGCTAGGTCCCAGAATTCTTAAAACCCCTCAAGAAAGTGCCACCAGCTGGAGACCAAGTGTTTACAACATGAGCCTGTGGGGAGGTGTTTCATATTTGTGCTGGTTAGGTATTTTGTTTGTTTGTCAACTTGACACAGCTAAGGTCATCTGGACGGAGAGAGAACCTGAACTTAGAAAATGCCCCCACCAGATTTGCCTGCAGACAAGTCTGTGTGGGCATTTTTTGGCTACTGATTGATGTGGGAGGAGCCAGCCTTCCATGGGCAGTGCCGTCCCTGGGTACTATAAGCAGCTAAGCAAGCCTCCAGGTTTTTGCCTTGATTTCCCCAGGTGACAAACTTTGCCTGAACTGAAGAATTGAAACAAATTCATCTCCAAGTTGCTATTGATCAGTTTTTATGATAGCTATGGAACACAAATCAGGACGATATTCAAAGCATAGCACTGGACAGCACTACACTGTCTAAACGGAGCATATCTTCCTTTTTATCTGTACGCAGGTGCCTCTGCTCACTCCATAACTTAGCTACAGGAGCAGAAAACCAATACACATGGACACAAAGGTATCTCTTATATGCCGACTTCACTTCCTCTGGATAAATATCAAAAGTAGGAGAGCCAAATCAAATGGTAGTTTTATTTTTAGTATTTTGAGGAGTTTCCATATGGTTTTTCATAATAACTATGTTCTATTTAACATTCCTGCCAATGATGAATTGAGGAAGGATTCCTTCTGGTCCAGAATCTCATGGTAATTTTGATTTGTGTTTTTCTGATGGCTAGTGATAGTGAGCCTTTTTGCACATATTGGCCACCTGAATTTTATAGTTTCAGAACAACTCCCTCTGTCTGTGTGTCTGTCCCTGTGTGTATGTATGTGATATAATTTCACTATGTAGCACAGGCTGGCCTAGAACTCACAATCTTCTTGCCCAAACCTTCTGAGCTGGGATTACACCACACCTGTCTATTTGCCCAATTAGAATTGACTTACCTGTTTTGTTGTTGAGTTTTTGTAGCTTTTTATATATTCTAGATATCAATGCTCTATCCTATGAATATCTGGCAAAGATCAGCTCTCTTTCTATGGACAATCTCTTCATTGATTATGGCCTTGGATTTGAAGAAGTTCTTTAACATAATCTGATTTGTCAGCTCTTGTTTTTGTTTTCTGTGTTTTTAAAACCGTTCTCAGAAAACCTGTTGCTGTGTCAGTATTTTGAAGACTTTCCCATCTGGTTTTCCCTGGTAGTTTTAGACACTGGGGTCTTATATTAATGTCTTTGTTCCATTTTGGGCTTATGTTGGCTTAGGGTAAGAAATAGGGATCTGATTTCAACCTTGTGCATGTGGGCATCCCATATCCCCAGTGCCATGTATATGTAGTTTTCTCTCTCCTCTTTTTTTCTTTCTTTTTAAATTTTTTATTTGTTTCTTTTTTTGTTTTGTTTTGAGATAGGGTTTCTCTGTGTGCTTCCCTGGCTATCCTAGAACTTGCTCTGTAGACCAGACTGGCCTCAAACCCACAGATCCATCTGCCTCTGCCTCCCGAGTGCTAGGATTAAAGGCGTGTGCCACCACCGGACGGTGGTCTGTACTTTTCTTGTTTTGTTATGCTCTTGCCACGTTGTGGTAAATCCAGCCATGTAAAAGGAAGGTTCCCTCTGCAAAATAATTTTGGAAGTATTATGATAGATTGTTTGCAAAATCCAGCAATGATACCATCTGGTCTGGGCTTTTCTTTGCTGGGAGAATTCACATAAATTCCTAGAGATTTTAGTGATTATTTTGGAAAGCTGTATACTAATAAGTTATAAAATCTAGAAGAAATGGACAAAATTTTGGACACATACATATATAGCAGAGTTAAACCAAGAGGATTAAAAACCTTAAACATGTCAATATCAAGTAATGAGATCAAGTCCATTATCTGGTTCGGTGCTGTCTGCCTTCATGGACGACATTCAGTCTCTTCAAATCATATCTCTTGTGTTTTTGGGACTTTGAAGAAGGTTAGAGAGTCTGTTGGCTTCCTGTACACTGAGATAATCAGTCGATAAATGATTTATCTTGGCTCTTGATTTCAGAAGTTTCAGGCCATGATCAGCTGGTCTCATTGCAAAACAGCTAATCATGGCAAGGGCTGGCACCTTTGCCAGGAAATGAAAGAGGGGAAGAGGCCAGGGTCCCTCAGTCTCCTTCAAGGACTCACCCACAGTGCCGTTCAGATCTGCCACCATCTCCTAACTGTGCTGCCAAGCTGGAACCAAGTCTTCAAAATAGGAGCTTCTGGCTGAATGTTCAGTATCCAAACTAAATCAGAGAATGTAATAAAAGTCCCAAAGTCATGCCTGTAATCCCAAAGGTAGGCTCCAGCCCCTGAGCAGAAGGCATCTCAGGAAGGCAGGGACTGACATCCATATTGTTTAAATATTTAACACAAAGTAATTATAAATGCACACAAACTTAACACAAGAAAAGCAGAGCTAGGATCATTTGTGTGTATTCAGGCTGAGAACCACAACCTGTGAGCAGCACAATGCCGGGCCTGTGCTGTGTTCCAAATGACATAGTGATCTTCTGAAGGCACCGTCAGAAGGCTTCATCAGGGTGTTACTAAACATGTGGAGTCACAACCTGTGCCCCAAATCAGATGCATCTGCCCAACCTCAATAAGCCCATTAAAAAACTGGGAAGTTGGAAGTGGAGATTTATTTAATGTAGTTACATTAGAAGAACAGAGATCCAGGACAGGAACCTTCTCGAGTCCATCTTCCAGGTCCTGAGGTGAGATCAAAGTTTAAACAGAGGCCAAGGATGTGCACATCTGAGCGAACCAGACAAGGTGTAGCCCTTCCTCCCACCCCCCCACCCCCCCGACCATTGAATGATCACTGTCTGGCCTTGAGTCTCATTCTGCAAGGTGGTCTGACAGGCAGTTAGAACCGTGAGAAATCTCTTCCTGGCAGAAAGCTCCCCTCTCCTGGGACCCTTTCCTTCTTCCAGCATGAGATTCCGTTGGAAATTCCCATTTTAGGGGAGCCCATTGCTTCAATAGATAGAATGAGAGACACAAGTGTCCCTTTAGAGTAGCTTCATTTCTGCCAGGCCTGATACAAGGACACTGCAATAGGGATCCCGACCATCATGAGGGAGACACCATCTCCATCCTGAAGGCAGCGAGGTAGAATCAGCAGATGGAAAATGACACAGAGACTTCAGGGATAAGGGGATTGTGGTCACACTAACCTAGGATAAATGCTGAAACCAGGCCAGGTGGCCAGCTGTCACTTGGGAGGGACCCAGGAAAACATCGTCGAGGGTGACCAGACTATGAGGGTAACCAGACTATGAGGGTAAACTGGCTTCATTTCATCTTGTGCATTTTTATAAGTGTGCAGATGGGTCTTGGAGACAGTTCAGAATCCCAACTAAAGCTTGGCTAAACAGAGAGTCTCTGTCAGGGTACAGGCAGCTTATGGTTGGCAGACATCTGAAGCTAGCCACCTCCATGGATGGATGAGAAGGCAGCTGGGTAGGGGTGGGGCAGATGCTGTGTGATTGTGGTAGTACAGTGAATAGGCCAAGGACTCCAGCCATGCCACTCCCGGGATGCAAGCTGGGGAGTAGAAGGGGCTTCCCAGGGACCAGACCAACAACAGTACCTGTCCTTCTAGCTGCACGGAGCACCAAATGAGCTGCTGAGGACCAAGGTATTACTGTCAGCTTTTACTACCAAGAGCAAACATCTGGCATTCAACTGTGTAAGTGTGTATGTGTATCTGTGCATGTATGTCTACATATGCCTAAAAGCATACCTGTATGTGTGAATGCATGTGGCCACAAGTGAATCTATGTATGTATGTATATGTCTACATATATGTATGTGTGGCTATTTATGTATGCATAAATACATATATATGTGAGAAGGTATACATATATGTATATAGCTGTGAATGAATGCATATGTATTTGTGCATGCCTGTATAAATGTATGAATGTGTGTCCATAGACAAGTGTGTGTAGGTGTGTGTGTGTGTGAATCTGTGCTATGTGTTTGGGGTCACTAGGAACTTCGGTGCTGGACAGGGAGCTCTGAGAGGAGGTTTCCTCTCAGGGAGGACAAAGAGCAGAGAGGCTCAGAGGAGAGAAGGGGCTGGATCTTGCTTCTGGAGAAGCTGTGCTGAAGGTCCTGCCAGGCCTAGAACAGGATGCTGACTTCAGCAGCAAGAGATGGGGTAGAGCCAGTGAGGGCAAAGGCAACCAAGGGTCAGGTCATGGGCAGAGAGAGGTGCCAGTTAAACAGTGACTGAGCAGCCTTTGCTCTTCCTCTGTGCTCTGTCGGCCGGTGTGTGGCTTAATTATTGATACTCAACTCTTCCACACTGAGCAGTTCCCATTAATAAATATGGAAGGGGTGAAAGGTGAGCTGTCCAACAGGAGACTACAGATTCATAGCTGCAGGCCAGGAGTGGACAGAAGGGTTAACAGGTTTAAGCATAAGCAGGAGAGTCTCTGTCAGGTCCCAGAGTGTCACCCCTAAAAGTTTGGTAATTATGAAATAAGTTTATAATGGCAACTGCTGGCCTGGCCCCACCTTCACTGAGAGATCAAGGATGATGTCACTGGGTTCAAGGCTTGGTGACATGTACCTGCTGGTTTGATACGGTGAGAAGGACATTGCCTCAGATCTGCTGAAAGTGCATGATGTTAATCTGAGAAAGTGTCAGGAGACTTGGCACAGGGGGACAGCTTTCAGAGAAGGGTATTCAGGTAGACAAGGGAGGGATGAAGCCATGACCAGCTGGGGACCAGAGAGACAACAGACTCTGAGTGGAAGCCCACTTGAGCAGAGAGTAGGGCCCTGGCAGCCACGTGGTCAAAACAAATCTATACCACTATTTCATAGGCTGTGGTAGCAGAAACTGTCAACTTATAGACCCCCCCCCACCAGGTATTGAGGCTGCTATGGGGGGACCTGGATGGTAACTGCAGAGGGGCTGTCTGTGCTGCACCTGCAGACTATCTGGTGGTCCAAGTGGTCTCATAATGAGCATTTTCTAAAGTGGCTCACTGTGAAAAAGAGGCAAAGACTCCATGTATGGCCTGTGGTCCTTCCCAGGGCTGCACCTCAGGTGATTCAAACACACTTGGTGGTCAGTGTTGCACACTGTCACTGAGGCATGATCATATGATCACTCCTCTGACCCTCCAGAGGGCATGGAAAGGGGAAGAGTGAGCATGACCAGAACCACCTGGAAAGCCAGGACTGAGGGACAGCCGGGGACAGGGGGACAGGATGTCTCAACCATGCAGACACACCTAACTCTTCATCTCCTCCCAGATCTGGGAAAGCATCAGTGGCTGAGATGAATTCCCAAATCCCACCTGCCCCCAAGCCTATTGTGTTGGCTAGTTTTCTGTCACTTGACCCAAGCTAGAGTCATTGAAAGTCATTGAAAGGAAGGAAAATTCAGTTGAGACAATGCCTCAGTACTGGCTAGTTGTGTGTGTCAACTTGACACAAGCTGGAGTTATCACAGAGAAAGGAGTTTCAGTTGAGAAAATGCCTCCATGAGATCCAGCTGTAAGTCATTTTCTCAATTAGTGATCAAGGGCTGAGGGTCCCTTGTGGATGGTGCCATCTGTGGGCTGGTAGTCTTGGGTTCTATAAGAAAGCAGGCTAAGCAAGCCAGGAGAAGCAAGAAAGCCAGTAAGCAGCATTCCTCCACGGTCTCTTTGACCTGCTTGAGTTCCAGTCCTGACTTCCTTTGGTGATGAATAGCAACGTGGAAGTGTAAGCTCAATAAACTCTTTCCTCCCCAGCTTGCATCTTGGTCATGATGTTTGTGCAGGAATAGAAACCCTGACTAAGACAACCTCCATAAGATCCAACTGTAGGGCATTTTTCTTTTTCCATTTTTTAACATAATATTTTTATTTTTTTTTTAAAATTTCACATCATATAACTTAATTACAATCACTTCCCAGTCCTTGCATGTTCACCCCCTTTTCCCCCCCAAAAAGCCACAAAGGTCTAATTTGTGTTATGTATAAACTCAGTAGAACATGGTCAAACTCTCAGTGGCTTCCCCCTTAAAGAAAACTGAGTCCTTCCCCTCCAGCATCCCCACCAGAAGCTACCCTCTAAAGAGAAAGGGAGCTTTTGCAGTGATATCAATGACAGAAATGCACAGTTGAGAAAGATGGACACAGAAAGCTTCTGTGTCAACCCCTATTCCCTCCTAACCCCCCCCCCAAAGTAACAGCCCAAACAGCAACCCACTGAAGAGAGCTCTTAAAAAGTGTATTAAGTACAGTTAAGTATAGGGCATTTTCTTAATTAGTTATTGATGGGGGAGGGCCCAGCCCATTGTGGGTGGTGCCATCCGTGGGCTGATGGTCCTGGGTTCTATAAGAAAGCAGGCTGAGCAAGCCATGGAGAGCAAGCCAGTAAGCAGCACTCCTCTATGGCCCCTGCATCAGCTCCTGCTTCCAGGTTCATGCCCCTTTTGAGTTCCTGTCCTGACTTCCTCTGATGATGAACAGTGATGTGGATATATAAGCCAAAGAAACCATTTCCTCCTGAGTTGCTTTGGTTATGATTTGCAGCAGTAGTAGCCGAACACACCTTCTGCCTGAAATTCTCCTGGCAACACCAAGCCTGTTCCTCCTCTTTTCTCCCCAGTTCAACAAGAAGTCCTGAACCCACGGGCCATTTTGATATTTCCTCCAATATTCCTGATGACTCTGCCTCCAAAATCTATCCTCAAGCAGACCCGTCTCAATGTCTTCATTACTAACTACCCACACAGAAAGAAGACATCTGAGCCCCTAAATCTCAAGTTAGCCCTCCCTTTGCAACCCTGTCCTTTTCTCTGTGGCCCACTCTCCTGTCCTGCTGCCACCTGAATGACTGCTCACATATTTCCCTGTGTGCTGCTCTGCCCTGCACCTCCTTCCTGCCCAGGTGTGATTTTTCCCAGAGGTTTCCTGGAATACAATGATGACCATAGAACTCGGCTGAGGCTGCAGCTCTGTGGGAATCTTCATGGAACTAAAAGGTCACACAGGAACCCCTACTTTGTCCATAACCATAGAACTTTTCCTACCCATAAATGAGGGTAAGTGGAAGCAGAGACCTGTGCATTCCTGAGCAGCCATGCACAGTGAGCCATTAACTAATGTGGACCCAGCTGGGCAGTATGGAGTCTGCTCTGAGTGCTGAGCAGTCTGAGGCGGGAGAGAGGAGTGAAACATAGGGGTGGAATTGAAGACTAGGGGGTGGGGGACAGCAGGCCTAGGGGAGCAGGAATCTATGCTTCTGTATTTGGTATTGAGGGTATAGAACAGCAGTTCTCAACCTGTGGGTTCTGACCCCTTTACCACACTTCTGTCTCTCAAAGTATTTATATGATCATTCATAAGATCACCACAACATGAGGATCTGTATCAAAGGGTCACAGCATTAGGAAGGCTGAGAAGCACTGATATAGAGGGAATGAATCAGGACTTTCAGTGCTGAGATCCCATTCTTCTTTTGTGAGACTGAGCTATGCACACAGCAGTGGCTAGGATGGCGACCAGCATCTCAGAGCCAGGGGCTGTGGGTCCCTTAAGAGCAGTTCCCATGCTCAGATTGATTGCTGGTTATCAAGTCTCAAGTGTGGGATAGAGGCTCCAGAGCAAGCTGGAGTTTGTGTTGGCTCCAGACCAAACAGTGCCTCTTTCTGTAGCCCCAGTAAACTCATACAAGGGGCTATAGAGGAAACAGACGGGGGGGGGGGGGTTAAGGAAGAAGAAAGCACACACAAGTAGCTGGCAAGAATACCCCCTGTCCCACCACAGCAGAATCCCTGAGGGATGACAGGAGCTGAGCCTTGGCCCCAGGAAGGGCGGAGCCTCTTCAAAGCATTCTCTCTCTGACACTTTGGTAGCCCAGGACTCAGGCCCTCCTGCCCGCCAGCCTGAGCTCAAAGGCGCTCTGTCTCCCCCCAGGCCTGGGGTTGAGAGCCAGGCTCAAGATAATGAAGTGAGTGAGCTGGGGGCACCCATTTGGAGCCTCTCTTTCTCTGGGAAAAGGGAAAAGGGCTCATACAGGGAGGCAGACTTATCAGGTTCACACAAACTGCAAGTGACTCAGCCTCTCCTGGCTGGGAAACCAGGACTCTCTCCACGGCTCCTGCTACTACCCCAAGTCTTCCCATTGCTTCCACAGCCATAGTGGAAACCCTGGCCCCAACTAAAGGAAGAGGACATAGCAGAGGTGTCATACAAGAGGCCAGGGGGAAAAACATGGTAAAAAATATTTTATCCCGCTGGGCAGTGGTGGCGCATGCCTTTAATCCCAGCACTCGGGAGGCAGAGGCAGGCAGATTTCTGAGTTCGAGGCCAGCCTGGTCTACGAGTGAGTTCCAGGACAGCCAGGGCTACACAGAGAAACCCTGACTCGAAAAACCAAAAATAATTTATATATATATATATATATATATATATATATATATATATATATATATATAATCCCATTTACCTCACAGAAGGAGAGGGGGACATTTAAATATCTCAAGGTCAAATAATTTTCTAAAGATCTGTCAAGTACCCAAGAAACTTCAAATGTAAATAATGTAGAACCCAAGAAATCTCACATCCCAGCAAAACAAATAGAGAAGAATATGAAAATAATCCACTGTGACAAAATTAAAGACCACTAAAGAATGTGCCATGAATAATTACAAACTTGATCAATGCAACTTACTAGATTATTAGGCACAGTGAGAAACAGACACTTGTGTTTATGAAACAAAGACAATTCTTATCAGAACCAGTCATGTTCCTGCTGCATATAAAGAGTCCCCGTGGGCCCGAGTGTTGCAGCCTGGATCTCCAGCTGTGGGTGCTATTTTGAGAGGTGGTAGAAATACTAGGAGTCAGGGCCTGAGAGCAGGAAGTAGGTCACTGGGGGCATGCCCTTGGGTTATACTCTGTCCTAGCTTCTCTGCTCTCTTTCCCTAACTGCCATGAAGTGAGCAGCTTCCACCCACATCACCCTTCTGCCAGGTTAGACCCACCTCACATCAGGCCCAGAAAGTGCAACCAAGAGGTGCTGGGCTCAGTCTTCTGATGGAAGAATCCACCATCTCTTCTCCTTTTATATTCCCAGGACAGGTATTTTGTCACGTGATAGAAAACCTGCCTAGGACAACTAGGAAAGAGTCCAATGCACTCTCTAGCCCACAGAAATAAGTTTGTGGAGGACATGCATTCAACGTTTTATACTTTAATACTTGAAGCATATTTACACTCATTGAACACGCAGAACAGTACAGATAGCTCTGGACTTAAACCCAGTCCTGTCTCGTAGCTGTGCCGATGTAGCTAGTCCCCTTCTATTGTGCACTGTGCTCCAGCTTCCTTAACCTTGGATCATGGTGGAGCTTGGTCCCCAGTGTCGCCAGGAGAATGAAACCATCTTAATGTGTGCAAAGGTTTTGCCTTGTAAAACAGCTCAGTGATTGATTAGCATTCAAAAGAGTCACATGCCCTTCTGGTATAGAATAAAAATTCCTGTCTAATCTATGACTACTTCATAGTGAATCAGAGATTCTAACCAATGATGTAGCCTAGAAACTATCAGAGCTATAAATATTAAGAGTAAAGGTAAGGATCATTTTTGCAGGGGAGTGTTCTCCTCCTCCTCCTCCTCCTCCTCCTCCTCCTCCTCCTCCTCCTCCTCCTCCTCCTCCTTCTTCCAGAATTAGGGATCAAACCCAGGGCCTTGGAATGTGAAAACTACTAAAGCTAAGCAATGTTCAGTAGGTGTGGGAGAGGTGGCTCGGTGGTTAAGAGAGCTTTCTGGCCCTTGCAGAGGACCTGGGTTTGGTTCCCAGCACAATTGTGGCAGTTCACAGCCATCTATAACTCCAGTTCTAGGGCGTATGATGCTCTCTTTAGGCCTCCATGGCCACTGTACACACACAGTATAGAGAGATAAATGCAGGCAAAACACACATAAAATAAAAATTTAAATTATCTTAAAAGAGGTGTTCAGTAAATTCAAAAGATTCCTTCTAAAATACAAATAAACATAAGACAAAAGGAGAGGGGGTGTAAATTCTGTTCCCAGTGACAACAAAACAGAAATGAATTGAGAAATAACTGTGAAATCAGCAGGTGAGATGGCTCAGCGAGTGAATGGGCTTGTCACCAAGCCTTGTGACCTGAGTTTAAACCCCAGAACCCATATGATAGGAGAGAGGTGACTTCTGAAAGTGACCCTCTGGCTTCCATGTGTCACATAGCACATACACTCAAACAACAAGTGTAAAAAGTCAGTGCAAAACCCAGGTTAGCTGTGTAGACTGCACTTTTAGAGTCTTGGTTGGGACAGATCTCATCTTAAGTTGAGGTGCATATGCATTTTAAAACACTGGCATCTAGACAGAGATACAGATGGATCCCAAGAACCAGGTGTTAGCAAACCCCACCCCTAATCCCACCTTCAGTAACCTAGTGACAGCAGGACATGTCATCACCAGCCATCACATTTCCACTGCCTCCTTGAGGCCTGTACCCTCCCTATGCACATGTGCTATAACCCCTTATTTTAAAACAAACAAAAAGCAACAGTGCCTTCTCTTCCCGACCTCTTTTGCCTCCCACTCTGGCTCAGAAGAAGCCTCTGCATACTCTCCCTTTTCCAAAAAGATCTGTTACATGGTGTGACTTTGTCTGCTACTTAAATCATAACACTGGGAGATGAACTGTTCTCAGACACATCACCCAGGGAGTCCGCGGTAGAGTTGGAATCTGAACCAGCCAG
Organism: Rhynchomys soricoides; assembly: GCA_019843965.1. Classification (NCBI taxonomy): domain Eukaryota; kingdom Metazoa; phylum Chordata; class Mammalia; order Rodentia; family Muridae; genus Rhynchomys; species Rhynchomys soricoides. Next base: position 195,672 of record JADRCH010000299.1, read on the forward strand.
CCTACCTTTACACTCTCAGGCCACCTGGGCTCCCTTGATCCTGTTCTGCATCCATTCGCCTTAAGTGTTTCTGGACCCCTGCTCCTTGCCTGACTCTAGGCCAGGCCTGTCTGTCCACCGAGGACAGACACGAGTGCTCAGGTTTACCTGGCTCCTAGCTGGCTTCAGGCTCTCAGGTGAGCCACCACCCACTCCCTCCTTTAGGTTCAAGCAGTTTCCACAAAGGCCGCCAAGGTGATGTACAAAGCTCAGGCTTCCCTCATTCTCCACCGGCATGCTTCCTGCTCATTGTGAGGTAGCCAGTCTTCTGGGGCTGGGAGAAGAAGTAGTACTACAGGTTGAGTGAGGGAAAAATGGAAGCAAGGCCACACCCACCCTGGATGCCTGTCACACCCAGGTGTGGCTCCAAGTCTCTTTCTCCAGCTTCACTTCTGTCTTTCCTGTCAACTACACAGGTTTGTGGAGCAACCAGGTGTCCACACACACAGCCTGCATTTCAGCCCCTCATTTGCCCCTCCAATTACACCAGGCTCTGAAAATGCACATTTGGCTCATAGCTATCTGTCAAAAAAAAAAAAAAATGCTGAGCTGAGCTGAACACACAGAGAGGCAAAACTCACACAAAATTGACTACAGCTGTAACAGCCTTAATGCATCCTCTTTGATATGAATATTCATCATGGTTACCTAAGGACCAGTAATGACTGGCATGCTGTCTCCATGCATGCAGGGAAAGAGTATTGCACATAATGGGATTTGTGGATATGTTCCCCAAGGACACCTAGTGGGCTCAGGAATCTTAGGAATACCTGCCCAGACCCCTTCCAAAAGTGCCTTCTACCACCACCCTCTCTTTCCCTAAGGAGTATTCTGTTTTCAGAGAGAGGGAAGACATACAGAGCTCAGTCTGAGACACTGTGTGTGTGTGGGGGGGGGAGCGGACTATGTCACTTTAATTAGCAGGAGTGGGGCAGAGAGAGACAGAAGAGGGAGAGCTCTGGTGTGGGAACTATCGGAAACAGTCGATTGCAACCCTTCGATGCAGTTCCAGTTGGAATCCTAATGAGAGGACACTGGACTTTCTGTGCCTAGAAGTAAAACATTCTCAAGAGGATATGCTTCTGAGCATCCCTTCTGGAATGAATAGTCTGAATTGAAAATCAAGAGAACCCTGCTCCATCAGACCAAAGAAAGGAGCTGGAATCCTCAGCAATGTTGGTGCCCTGCAAATCGATCTGCAGTGGATTTCTCCAAGAGTATGGTGGCTAGATCAGATACTCTGCTTTCCTGTATGTAACTATGAAAAAGGTTATAAATTAGACAGATTGGCTATAACATGTAGCAATGTTCTGTAACAAAATGTACACAAACACGGTCTCGCTCTACCTCTGAAAATGCCACATTATTCCATTTTGTGATGACAGCGTGAGAGGAGACAGGGCCTTATGCTGGGGCAAAATGAACTAAGTGACTCAGTGACATGGCCTCTAGGCTGAGTGCTCAGAGCAGTGGAAGGCTGAGCAGGACTAATTTCTGATCCTGAGAGAATTAATCTGATAACCTTGATAACACTAAATGTCAGGACTGGGCAGGGTTCTCTTCAGAAACAAAAACAATAAAATGTACAGATAATTTCCGAAGGGGCAAGTGGCTTTGATGATCCCACTGTGGTCCTCTGCAATCTGGCGAGGCCAGTAGCTGCTCAGGCCAGGAGACTGTGATTGTTAGAAAAGTGAGACCCATGAAGCAGCCCTGACTGAGGCTGGGGGGTCAGAAAGCTCCCTGGGGAGTCGACAGTGTGGAAAAGTCTGCAGACTTCTCTAAGCCTCATGTCCACAGGCAAGGGAAACATCAAACATACACACATACTCAAGAAGTGCCAGCCCATGCTTCCTCTTCAGCTCTGTGTTCCATCAAGGTCCCCATGCTATTGGGTGGCCCAAATTCTGTGACCCACACATTCTTTGTGAACATCCCACACAACTGACAATATCCTTTACCAGCTTTCTAGGTGTCTTTCACAAGAGTTGACATTTAAGGCTGACTATCATGGTGCCTAAGGAGTGGGTAGCAGATACCCTGTAGGACCAGCAGCTAGAAAGATATCCATGCCCCCAGTGGGAAGAAGTGAAAATTGAGAGAGATTTTATCATGCTGCTCAGAACAGCATGCAGCCTGAAACTCATAAATTTCGTTTCTAAAATGTTCTGTTTAATATTTTCAGACTACATTTGATTGCAGGTAATTGAAACTGAGAGTGAAGCAGAAAATGTGCTTGCCTGTGTGTGCTTGCACATGTGTACTTTCATGTGTGTGCATGTGTATGCATGTGTGTACATGCTTGTGAGTGCTTTCATGTGTGTGTGTGTGTGGAGAGAGGACACAGAGAGTGCAGCAGTAGGCTTTAGAGGAGGTGATCCCAGCTAAGAAGTCAGTGGGCCTTCTGTATACTATTATGCACTTACCTTTTTTTCTGTAAATTATTCTGAGTCACCCGTTATGTCTGTATGTGCCTTATCGTCTCCCACTTAACCTTGTTAATACTTCATTTTGTAGACTCCCAGGTTTCCTAGGACTGTTCTGAGAGTGCTTTGCAGCTGCCTGAGGTTTGTTTGTTTTTCAGTGGCTTCCCTCAGTATGCATACCCTCAAGCTCCTCCACAGGCTACGGTTGAATGTTCATGTTCTCTCTCCTCTGATCTTGATGTTTTCTGAAGTCTCTTTCCTGGCTTCTCAGATTTGAACAGCAAGAACTAGCGGGTCCTCCTGCTGTGACCAGAGCTATCAGGTGCTGCACGCTCTCCTCCTGCTTTCTAAGGACGGTTAGTTATTGAGCCCACCCTGTCCTGCCAGCTTCCTCGTGGCCTGGCGAATTCAGTGCCCTGTGCCCATGCTCCTGTGGTTCTTCTGTGAAGAATGGGGCTATTCCTGCTGCTCATAGCAATCTGTAAGGCACTCCTTGCCAAAAAAACAACCACACACAGGAATGCCTAGCCCTTGGGGCTCCTGGGTGTCCCAGAGTGTCACTTATCACCTCTCAGAAGGTTCTTATTGTGTCCCTGAGGTGGTGATGGAGTGTGGATGTGGGTGTCAGGGGAGTAGAGAGGCTTGAAATCACTGGCTTCCTTCCCACACTCAGCTAAGGGAATCTCTGAGGGGCCGTTGGGCAATATTTCTCATTTGCAACATGGAAACTTTGCTGTTGTTTCATAAGCCATGCAAGGTCTGAGCAGTAGAGACTGTCAGGAGCTGACGATGTTTGCTTGACATTTTAGTGTTAAGCTGTATTTTTTTTTTTTTCAGAGCTCCCACCCCACTCCAGACTCCCAGGAAAGGTAGGAAGGAGGAGGGAGAGAAGACAGGAAGAGGATGGGTGAGGACAGATGAAAGAAGGAAGAAGGGAAAGACTGGAGGAAGAAAGGGGGAAGCCAGCTAGAAAGGGGGGGATGAAAGGAAGGGGAGGGGGGAGGGCAGGTGGAAAGAGAGAGGGGGATGGAGGAGTTGGAAGGAAGGCTGAGGAACAAGGCACAGATCTGAGACTCTCCCCTCTAGGGGTGTGTACCCTGCCAGGATCACCTTCTGTATACTTCTGCTCCATTAACTTTTCCTGAAGATGTTACAGACATCCACACATCCAGATAGGATACTGGCAACAGAGCAGATTCTGTGACCCCAAACAGTGCACCACTAGAGTGTTCCACCCCAGCCTGGGCGACGACTTCCCCACAGCTGCATGAGCGGATCTCCGTTCCACTTAAAAATCTACCTGAGATCGGATGCAGCTGGGGTGAATTGCACACAGCTGGGAGTGGGGTACAGGTGGGAGTGGCTGGGATTCAGGTGAGGGTGTCATGGCCATGCCTAGCCCCTCCTTCTGTGAGAGAATGCTCCAAACAGCCTTATCTTGTTGAGGGTCTCTAGAGGTTGCAGCTGTTCTCATTAAAATGGCAGAGGCTTCAGCAGTCATCAGTTTCCAGTGAAGCAGATTCTTGCTTAATGATGGGCAGAATCTTTTCGAGGCCACTGAGGGTTGAACCCCCTCTGCCCATGGCAGGATGGGAAGGGAAGGGAAGTGGGCATTGGGTACAGTCTCCCATGTAAGAGTGCCAATAGTCTTACTCAAGACAGCTAGTGCCATGAAAATCAGCCCAAGGATGTAGGCATCTTTCCAGAGTTCAAAGGTCATTGCTGGGTTGAGGTGATCTACCACTAGATAGAGGTTGATGCCCCTGAGAAGGTTCTAGAAGAAAGCAAGGCAGAACTGTGTTAGATACAGAGAAAGCTCATATGGAACTTGGGTCAGTCAAAGGCCCAGTAGAAGAGGGGGAAGCTCTGGGAAGAGGCTGAAGGCCATCAGGGCACAAGCAGCAGGCAAAAGGCCAAGAGGCAGTGAGGTCCCAGGCTAGCAAGATATGAGCTACCACCCTCGGGTCTGAAAGGACACGGGAGAAGAAGCCACTCAGATAATCCCCAGGGAGGGTGGGGACAGGGAAGCCCCTTTCTCCTCTACCCCTGGCTCCCTGGTACCAGAGGACAGAAAACCCTAAAGACGCAGTTTTCAACCTTCCTAATGCTGCAACCCTGTATTAAATACATATTAAATACAGTTCCTCATGTTGTGGTGACCCCCAACCGTAAGATTATTTTTGTTGCTATTTCATAACTGTAATTTTGCTACTGTTATGAATAGAGACACATGGCTTCATGGGCCTTGTATCTTGGACTCAATGCCTGAATGCCCTGGGTTATTCATATCACATTTTATACAGGAGGAAGCTGAGACGTGACTCACTGGTGGATATGCACCTGGGAACACAAGGCTGGAGAGAAATTTGTATTGAATCTTGGGAGCCTGGCAACAGAGCCTGTATTTCTAGCCCCTGCCTCCGTCTAGCCTATCCAAGGCCCACCTACCCCTAGAGGTGTGACCATAGCCCAGCCTGGGCCCACTTGACTGTCCGCAGCCCCTCAAGGCTTTTGTCTCAGGCTCAGTTCCTGCTTCCCTTTTATCCTCTTCCCTGCACTCCCGTCTCTCATGCCCTGGGCAGCCTGAACCACACACTCCCCAGGGGCTAGCCTTCTCCCAGCCATTTATTTCCCTTGTCAAGATCATCTCCCCATATCCTGGAATTCCCTGTACTACGTGTTTAACCATGCTCTCCAAATCAATTCTCTATTTAAATATATTTACTTAAAAGAAAATCACGTATAGCTTCCTAGGTGGAGAGCCAATGGTTTTCTAGCTGACTTTAAAATAAGAATCTGTTCAAATGCAGACAGCTTATCCATGTTCCACCCCACCTCTGTATTTAGGAATATTCCTTTACAACACTGTTTAGTGTTGTCCTCTTTAAAAAAAAAATACTTAATAACATTTCATTGATAGTACAAGCAAAAGAAAATTGACTAGGATCATGGAGGGATGCTGTAGGGGGTTTTTTGTTTTGTTTTGTTTTGTTTTTTTAAGAAAAAGTACAGAGAAGGAAGAGGCCCCTAAAAAGCATCCACATCAGGTTCCGGAGAAGATTCCAGAAGGTTTCTTCTCATGGATTGTAGCTCCTAGAAAAGTCTCTAGGTTAATTACCACCTGCCACCTGCAGTGACTCTAGTTGTGTCCCCAACCCTGTGCATTTGTGGAGGGTTTTGTTCACTTTGGTGGTTTTTGGTCTTTTGAAATAGGAACTTGCCCTGTTGCACAGGCTGGTCTGAAACTCAAAGCAGCCATCCAACCTCAGCTGGCATTATAGGAATGAGCCCCTATCCCTGGCTCACTTTCATGTGTGTGTTTGCATTGTGTATATGGTATGTATATGCATGTTCATGTGTATGTATACATACAAATTCCAGAGGTTGACCATTGCTCATCTTATATGGCTGCTCTCCACATTATACATTGAGTCAGAATCTCTCACTGAATTTTGAGCTGGCTGATTCAGGTAGTTTAGCTAGCTAGCCAGCTTGCTCCAAGGATCCCCTGTATCTGCCTTCTGAGGGTTGGAATTATAGGCAAGCCTCCAGACCCACTAAACATTTATCTGAGTGCTGGTGGTCCAAATTCCAATCCCTTATGTGTCAGCACTTTGCTCACTGAGCTGCCTCCCCAGGCCCTCACTTGTGCTTGGACCGAAGTTTTCAACGGGCAGTCTATATGCTTGTTGTAAGCTGTCTAGAGATCAACTCTATCGGTCAGCCTTGCGTCATATAACAAATACCAGGACAGTTGGCTCTAAAGAAGGGCTTGTTTTGGCTCATGTTTTCAGAGGGCTCAGTCCATGGTCAACTGGCCTGTTGTTTTGAAGGAGGGCTGCACGTCATAACAATGACACCTGGTGGAGCAAAACTGCCCACTCCATAGAAGTCGGAGAGATGCTCTCTTTCCAGGACATATCTCCAAGGATCTAAAGACCTCCAGTCACGCTCAGCCTTTTAAATGTTCTACCGTCTCCTTCCAGCACCAATCTGGGGACCTTTAACAGATGGCCTCTTGGGACATCCAGAGCCAAAGGACTGTAAAGTCCATTAAGGCTGGAGTTCTGGTCTTGTTCTCAGCTGAATCCTCGGGGCTAGATGGACACAACTTCTGTCTTCTGAAGTAAGGGGGCTACAGTGAGGGCTGCTAGGTAGAGTCCATTTTTAATTGTTTTTAATTATTTGTGTATATGTGTACCTATATGTAAGATATACAGTGCCTGTGAATGCCAGAAGAGTGTGACAGATCCCATGGAACTGAAATTACATATGGTGATGAGCAGCCATGTGGGTGCTGGGAATTGAACCCTGGCCCTCTAAAGTGCAGCAAGTGCTCTTACCCACTGAGCCATTGCTTCAGCCCTGACAGAGTCCATGGTTAATGCAGAGAACACTTGTGTTTGTTGACACAGGGAAATTTGTACTGTTTTCCTGACCAGATCCAGTCACCTTTTACCTTACTGTGTCAACCTTTGGGTTGTATTTAGTGAGGTCTCCTTCCTCTTAGATTGTATAAATGTTCACAGAAATATGCTCTGGATGTTTTTGTGGTTTCATGTTGCATTGAATCTTTAATCCATCTGAACAAGAAATAGGAATCTAACTTTATTTCATTCCAAGGGCTGGCCATTTGCCCATTCCCCCACCCTCTTTAGTGCTGGGTCTGGTTCTCACCGGCACGGGACAAGCACTCAAACACAGAGCTGCACCCCCAGCCCTAGCCCAAGTGGTTTATTGGAAAAAAGCCTAGAGCTTCCTCAGCAGACTTGGAAGGTCATGTCTTCACGTGCTAATGTTTGTGCTTCGGGCTGACACACACATTTCCTATTCTGTTCTTGTCTCCATATCCGGGATTTAATGTTCAAAGGCTTTTAGCTTTAATGTCTGATAACATAATTCTGGATTAGTTTCCTTGTCAAATCCTTCTTGCTGGAAAATGGGCATCTTGTCCTTTTTCCTGTGACTTTCTGTCCCAGGCCCTGTCTCTCTGTTTACTAAATAATCCTGTATTTTTTCAGTAAGGGTTATGTGCGTTTCCTTGCCTTAGCTTCCTCCCAGGAATTTCCCTTGCTGAATTGTGAATGGGATCTTTTTTACCCCCAGTGTATTTTGTTACAACTATTTTGGGGCATTTGGCAAGCCACAGGGGTTATATGTTTATTTTGTAACTGGCCACCTTACTGAATTCTCTCTTCAGCTAGAAGGACTCCTTTCCCTGGTGGTTTTCCTTGAATGTCTTATTTCTGTGGCAGTAGCTTTTTGCAGGGATGTTGTGGGGAGGGAGAGGTGACTGACCCTCCCCATTCCCAGGCTTCATGCCACACTTTGCCCAGGAAAGGGATACTTCATCCACCATGAGCATTCAGGGATCCATCTCCAAGCAAAATATTTTTGTGTGAAGGAGCTTGCTCTACGTCAGTTGGTATTTTGGTCAAGAGTTACAGAATGTACTTCATATCGAGTTAAAAACACACAGCCTTCAAAACCAAGCCTTTCCAGTGAGCCCAGCCCCAAGAGTGTTGCTTTTCTCACACCTTGGACACGTAGGAAAATGTGTGCTTAGGGAGATGGCCAGGTGCCCGCCTGGGGAAAGTGCCAAGCTGGGTGAATGCTACAGACAGGCAGGGGCTCTGCTTGTTTTCTGGACTTTGAATAGCTGCTAAGAGTCCCTCCAGAGCCTGGGGGTACTGTGGAGCCCAAGTCAGGGCAGCTGCCAGCCTTCCCACAGGGGACAGCACTCCACAGTGCAGGGAGCTGTGTGGATCTGCTCACTGCAAGCTTTGGCAGCATGCTGTGGTTTTGGATCTCATTTATGATCACATAGCCCAGTGAGGAAGGTGAGGCCTTGAGAGCTGCAGTGCCTTGTATTCAAAGTAGTGTCACCAGGCTTCAGGGACAGAACTTGGGTTTGGATCCAGAATAGACTTGTGGATTTTGGGGACCTCTTAGTTTCTTGATAAAGCCTTGCTGAGGAATTGCATGAGATGATTTTCCTTTTTGTGGGTTGTAGTCGTTTGTTTTATTTTGAGACAGGGTCTCACTTTGTAACTCTGGGTGGCCAGGAACTCACTGTGTAAACCAGGTTGGTTTAGAGACCAGGTCAGCCTCCCTTATATCTGTAAGCCTGTGTCTGCCTCCTGAGTGCCTCGGTTAAAGAGGTGGGTGAAATGTTTTTAAATGTGAGTTATACTTGTCAGTACCCAGTGTATTTACAATTACTTTGGTCTGTGGCCTGCATTTAGATTAGGGATGATGGGAATGCTAATATGCTAAGCTTCAAGGTCACCAACATCTGGTCCCTAACACAGCTTGAGTTGTTTAGAACAGCTCTGTGTGTGTCTTTAGGAAAACACTCTTTATCTGTAGGTAATTTGATCTTATCAGTTTTGTTGAAGTTTCTGATTTCCAGCCAACAGGAAATTCGAACTAGATCCAAGGTGAAGAGCCTTCTTCCCTCCTGGGTCCCATTAATCTTCTGTCTTCTCTTCTGCTCTTATACAGGCAAGGAAAATGGAAAAAGGACCTGGACTCCTCTCCCAGACTCTGCACTTGTTTATCTGTAATAGGAGTGGTGACAGCCCTGCTCCACTTATTTCTATAACCCGGAGGTGGCTCTGGCTATCCCAACCTATCCTGGTCACCCTGGGACTACTACAATTTGACCTTTGTCCTAGCCACTGCCATGGGACTACCTGGGAGCTAGGGAGCCTGGGTTTGCCTTCTAGAGTCTCCAAGTCTCAGGCTGTGCACCCAGGCCTTAGGAGAAGGTAACTCCAGCCAGTAGCAGGTGCCCCCAGGGCAGGCTTAAGAGGTGGCCAGTGCCAGGTTGCTCAGTACACAACTCACGTGCTCCTTGCATTTCAGCCACAGGGGCCTGTGCCAGGGCAAGCAGCACACACAGCCTGGAGCCGCAAGAAATCCTTCTTTCTTATTCCCTCTTATTAACTAACTCGGGTTTTGCCCCCTCCCTTTCAGGGAATGTTATGAATGGAATGTACAAATTCCAGCCTGAGAGCTCCAGGCTAGGAATGCAGGCCCTGGCGACCTCCCCACCCAGGGTTGCCCTTCAGTCCTTCAGCCTGGGTTTGGAGAACAAGTTGTTGCTCTTCTGGTCTGTAACAGATACTTGGAGAATTGGCCATAAGAGATTCAGGGGACAGAAATATGGGAGAGGAGTGAGCCAGGCCAGGAGCCCCCATAACACCATGGCCTGCTATAATGGCCTGGGCCGCAAACCATTTATAGTAGGGCACACACAGCCTCGGATGCATGTCTAGGAACACTGCAGGTGATACACTAGACACTCACAGACCCACCATATCCTGCACAAAAATTTGCACATGCCAGGGTATGTATTCAGAGCCATGCGCTCACTTACTAGAAGCATGTCACATAACCTCTGATGGTACGGTGGGGTTCAAACCTGCTACAGGCTGTATCATAGGGGGTATATGTCCATGGCACAATGGACACCCACAGGCATGCACAGCAGGAATGTCCTCCTAAAGATAAACTCCACTGCTTGTATCTCCTTAGTGGATAGGTGGGTCCACAGAGGGTCCGATGTCCTGGGATGGCAGCCCTGGCTCCCAGGAAGATTGACACTGACCTCTCTCTCTGGCACAGCATTGGTCATCCAGCCTGACCTCTCAGACCTGAGCCTTTTACTGATAGCATTCACTAGGACAGCTGCTCAGAGAGTGTTGAAGGCGTGACCACAGGCTTCTTCCTCAGGTCCTTGGTTTGTGTGCTTGTTTCATAGACTAGAAGTCATTGCTAGAGTCATGGAATGACAACTGAGCCCCTGGGTCTGCCCAGCAAGACTGACCTCTTCCACCCTGGCTCCAGGATGGCTGCTGGCCAGCCCTGGTGTTCATGCCAGTTCAGCACCTCTACAACATACTCCCTGTGGACATTGTGTTCTCCTGCAAGATATGGAGTAAACATAGGCCTCCTGGCCCCACAGGAGTCAGGGCATCCTGCCAGGCCTTTCATTCATTCACTCACTCACCCATCCATCACCCATCCATCCATCCATCCATCATCCATCCATCCATCCATCCATCACCCATCCATCCATCCATCCATCCATCATCCATCCATCCATCCATCCATCCATCACCCATCCATCCATCCATCCATCCATCACCCATCCATCCATCCATCCATCCATCCATCATCCATCCATCACCCATCCATCCATCCATCCATCCATCCATCATCCATCCATCACTCACTCACCCATCCATCACCCATCCATCCATCCATCCATCCATCCATCATCCATCCATCCACCCATCCATCCATCCATCACCCATCCATCCATCCATCCATCCATCATCCATCCATCCACCCACCCATCCATCCATCACCCATCCATCCATCCATCCATCCATCCATCATCCATCCATCCATCCATCACCCATCCATCCATCCATCCATCCATCATCCATCCATCACCCATCCATCCATCCATCCATCACCCATCATCCATCCCTCTAGGAATTCTTTGCTGAGTGTCTCTGACAGCTCAGACAGAGCAGGTACAGCAGTTAGTCATGACTTGGTGTATCTTGGCATCTAGCTTGTAGACATGCTTTATTTTGGTAAAGCATGCAGCAATTTTAAAACTTTCTATTTTATATAAACATCCTGATTTCCATCATTTTACTTCCTGCCTGTGTTAGAGCTTGAACTGAGGCTTCTATGCATTAAGCTTGCCTTCCCTCACTGAGCTGCATTCCCAGGCCCCCTCTCCTTTCCTGTAGAAATGGGGTGGTATCTACATTTACACCTTCTAACATGGCTGAGCTCCTCCTCACAAGCTCTCCTACTGGCTCTGCCCCACACCCTTCCCTAGCCTCACCAGGACAGTACAGCCTTTCATGTGTGACATTAGAAGTCCTTGCCGGAAGGAATCCATTGATTCCCTCCAGGAGGCTACCCTACCTGCATCAACCACTCTTGGACACAGAACTGCATGTGTGCTTGAAATGGAATGAGAGAGAAGTGGATTGAGTGGAAAGGTAGGACCTCCTGGGTTCCCCATAAATGGGACAGGTGAATTATATCAGATGTTGAACCTGAGATGCCAGAGAAGTCATTTTCTAGTCTCCTTGCCCATGGAGAGACTGTCCTATTGCTAACTACCCAGCACACTTCAAGGTTACAGCTTAGACACCATCCCGAGACACCTGTGCCTCCCATTAACAGGATTGTCATCATCTTTGTCTCTTCTAGTAGACATCCAGTTGCTGGCTTAGGTCCAGCTCCCTGTTGAACCCAGGCATACTTCCTTAGGCCCTCTATCCATTTTTTCTTGGGTCTACTGGCTTAGGCTAGGACAGTTGTCTCTTGTCATCTGTCTCTGCATTTGTGTCTGTCTTTTCAGAAGCAAGGTCAAAGATCATAGAATGTTAGAAGTGCTAAGTGGAGGGGCCAAAATGTGTTCTAAGAGAGGTGGGCACAGCTAAGCCAAGGCTGCTCTCAGAAACTCCCAGCAATCGTGAGAGAAGATCCAGCATATCTTCCACAGTGCACTGTGGTCCAGGCCTTGTGGAATTTCTGAGTGTCATTCAACATCCTGCCCAGCCATCTTCTCTCTGCTCCAAAATTCACACCTAGCTAGTTCCTTAGGAGCATAGTCATGGAAACAGTTGTGTTCATGGGTTCTGTATCCACAGACTCAACAAACCAGATCTGTATGGGAAATTGCAACTGATTTAAGATTCTCATCATTCTGTAACTAATCTAGCATAGCAAGTATTTATATAGCATGCACACTACCTAGAGATGACATAACATGCACAGGAAGATGTACGAACCCAGAGCTAATGTCATACCATTTCACACATCCATTGTCCATCCTCTGCACATACAGAAGCATGTCCGTTTAAAGTACTGTTACCTCTACTTCCCCTTATACATTGTCATGGTGGGGGTGGTCATGTAGGCCTTGGTGCAGGTGCAGGAGTCAGGGGTCAGGTTGATTTTTTCCTCCCACGGTGTCAGTCTATGGGACTGAACTCAAGTCCTAAGGCTTGGTGGCAAGCACCTTTACTGGAAAAGCCATCTTGCAAGGCCTATTCTCTCTACGTCTGAGATGAAGGATGCTATACTAGAAGGTAGAAGTGGCTATCTGGGACATGTCCCCCCCCCCACAGCCCACCCCTCTGCCTCCAAGCATGAATGAAGTCTTGGTTGACTGGCATTGGCTCTCATCTCCTTGGGAGGCAGCTCTGACCCTAGGAAGAACTCCAGGTTCCCTCTGGTGCCACCTTCTCCTCTTCCCAGGACTCAAGGGCAAGAGACACACTTGAAGGTGACAGATGCCTGCAATAAAACCCCAGTGCCTCTAGCTCCATTTGTCCAAGCCTGTCCATGACTAAAGACCGATTCTGGACCTACCCTTTGCAACCTCATGCCCAGGAATGACAGGGCCTCCTAAAAGTAGTAGCTTCCCTGTGAGGTGAGTCATGTCCCTACAGCTCCAGCTTATGAGGTGGCCCTACTGCTACAGACTCCTCTCTACTTTCCAAAGTCACAGGGTAGATCATATGAGCCTAGAGTCAGGGAAATGCAGTCTGGGGTTATTCCCATGCTCTGTGTCCCTGAAAGGTCCTCAGTGAGTCAACTCATTCAAGATTAGGAAAGATGGAGAGAGTAAACTGCATCATGGGGCCTCGTAGGAGAACCCAGGTGTGTTAGAAATAGTAACTCCTGGGGGTTAGAGGTTTTTCCAGGCCTGACCAGATCTGAGAAGCTGATTGACCAGGATCTTCTGCAATAGATTTCAGCATGTGGTGATGAGAGGAGGAGTCAGAGTAGGATTGCAGGAGAAGATGGGGGTAGGGAGGCAGAAGGTGGACTGGGGAATGGTAAACTCCTGGGAGGGAGTTGGGGAAAGTCCAGCAGTAGTAATAAGGCTGCCAGGAGCATGGATCTTTTCAGAGATCTCAGACTATGACATGCAGTTTCTTCCAGAACCCACCCGCTAGGCTTGTTATTTACAGGAGCTTTATGCCACTGGGGTCGAGTTTTGCCCTGGTTTGGTAAAACTGTGACTTCTTCCAGCTCAGGCCCGTGTGGTGCAAGACTGAACCCAGGCCTAGTGTGCTCAGCTGACCTATGCACCATCACCCTGGCCACAATTTGCATGAAATCCTGCCACTTTGGTGCTTTGTGACTCTGCAGACCTTCCTCGCTCTCTCTGAGCCTCAGCTTTCTCCTCTGCAAAGCTGAGAGTATATTAGTCATGTGTGTCCACACTGGGGTTTAGAACATCCCCCACAGGCTCCTTTATAAACTCTCAGTCTTTGCCCATGGTGCTAGTGTAGTCAGGGCCTAGTGGAAGGATATCCATCAGTGAGAGGGTCATGGAGGCTCCCGCTGTAACAGGAGCATAGACTCCATCATACAGGACTGCAGTGCTGTGGCATCTTAGCTGCTCAACTATGCACTGACATCTCCAAAACCAGGAGTGAGAATATGCCTCTCCCTCCTTACAGCCCAAACAAGCCCCCCCCCCCACTACAGCCCTAACAAACCTCCGCCCACTACAGCCCACCCCTCACCAACCAAAACAACCCTCCCTCCCCATTCTGTCACTTCTTGTTGGGTATTTGGTCATAGCAATGAAAAGGATAACAGAAAAGACACTTGACAGGCTATTAAATCAGATTATCAGAAACACAGTGTCTTAAAGCAATGTGAACTTCATAGTTCTGGGCTTGGAAGTGTGCAGCAGCAGCTGAAATCAAATCGTCCCACAAGGCTTGTTGTCCATCCCTTGTCCTCTCCCAGCTTCTTGGAGCACGGCCCCTCCCTCCATCTTCACAGCCAGCTGTGGCCAGTTAAGCCTTACCCCCAGATCATTCCTACTGACCAGCTAAGTCTGTTGTAGAAAGGACCCTGGTGACATAATGAGGGCCCACCCAGATAAACCAGGACAATGCTCTTGCTTAGGGTTCCCTGACTAGCTACGACTAAACCCACAGCCTTAGGATTCCTGTCATGTGGCAAATCTATTCACTGGGTTGGGTTAGGACACTATCTTATGTCTTCCACAGGAATGAGAAGTGGTTTTCATGCAAAAGAGCAAAGCCACAGTTCAGATAGGGTAGGCTGACCAAGGTGACCCTCATAGAGAGAAAGTATGACCTCATAGAGAGGTCAGCTGAAAGTGCCTATCAGCCCACAGGGGCCAGAGGTCAGCTGAGAATGACTGAGGTTGGTGGGGCTCCCCTGGGTGCCAGGGAAGCCATCTGAGACACAGGTCCAGGAAAGGGTTGACAAGCCCAGATCTGCCTGAGACCTTGCTTAAAGTGGGAGATGGGAAGGTTAACAATCTCATTAAAATTGTGTGCATACTTTCAATTTTTTTGGCTCCAAACTCATCCTTATATTGTACATTACCCAAGGGCTAAGATTGTTTTTTGGGGTTTTGTTTTGGTTTGGTTTTTTGGTTTTTTGGTTTTGTTTTTTTTTTGAGATTTATTTTTAAATTTTCTATGCGTATGAGTGTTTTGCCTGCATGTATGGATATGCACCACATGTGTGCAGAGTCAACAGATGCCAGAAGAGGGCCTTAGATCCCTCAGAACTGGAGTTATAGACTGTTGTGAGCCACCATGTGTATGCTGAAAATTGAACTCAGGTGCTCTCAACTGCTGAGACATCTCACCAGCTCCCAAATGTTGAGTTCTTAAATTTGATCATTTTCATTTTCTTTGTCCTCTGTTTCACTTCTAAAGCGGGCTGAGTGTGCCTCAATGTCAGCTGCCAAGGTACCCCAGTACCTGAGGCTACTCTGCTCAGCCATGAGTCCTGGATTTGGGATTGTTCAACTTGAGTCTCAGGAAGGGCATAGAAAAGGCCTGGGGACCCCTTACTCTGAAAAGCTTTCCAAAGACTGGTGGTCTAGTTTGAATAGACAGAGGGAGAGAATGGAGAAGGTGACCAAAGCAGCCACCCTAGAGGAGCAATCGGACATCTTAGGCTTTGCTCCTGGCAGGGGGTCTCTGCAGGTCTGCATCCTTCACACCCCTCACAGCCCTGCCAGAGGGCAGATCCTTGAGGATCTGCTCTCTGGCAGCTCTGTGACATGCTGTGTGTGCTGGCCAGGCTTCTGTGATGATGCAAGCCAGTCTCCATTGTGCAACAGAGATGAAGGGTCCCAGGGAGGGTGCACAGAGGTTTTGCCTCACTTGCACATTGAGCTGTGTCAAAATCAAACACCCCAGAGGGGAAGGTTTGGGGTTCAGAGGGAAGCTGTATTTTTTTACCTGGCAGTGCAGATCCTAGGGGCCAGGAACCAGGAGTGGGGAGCGAGGGAAAGATTAGGAGAAAGGAAAAAGAAAAGACAGAAGGAGGAAGAGGAGGGGGTGGCTTAGGGTGGGAGAGGAGGGAGAGGAGCTCAGGAGTCAGGAGGTCCCTGGTTGAGTGTTCTCACCTAGCTGACAGACAGCCTGGAGCAATGGTGGAAACTCTCAGCCCCAGATCTCACCCTGAGGCTGACTCTGCTGGGTAAAAATAGGTGTGGCTCACAGGACAAGGTCTTAAAGTCCCCAGTGGAGCTAAGTAAATAGTGACCTGATCCAGCCATGGAGGAAAACCAAACCTTGTTGACTTTGCAGGTCTGCTGCTTTGGGTGCGGCCACTTGGGTCTCTTCTGTGGGGCTTTTGACTAGCCTGGCCTTGGCTCTGCTCTGATCTCAGGCTGGAACCCTGGGGCACTGCCATCTGCCCTACAGGGTTTCAACAGACTCAGAGCCTCTGCAGCACTATGCTGCCCCCCACTGGTTAGTTCTGTGGGATCCCAGGAGGTCTCTGATACATGGTGACCAGGAGGCCTGAAGCACTCCACTTTGGAGAGCCCTGAGAGGAGACCCTCTCTAAGCAGATGGTGTAGGGAAGCACCAGTTACATTTCACATGTACAACAGAGTCTGTAAGGTTATGGTGGGGCTAGGAAGTCCTCATCCCAAGTGGGAACAAGTGGCAACGTGGATGTCATAGTACTGTGTGTTACTCCCGTGTTTGTGTGACCACATCTGCTGCACTGCCAGCCCTGTGAATGCAGGAACTCAGTTACATGAACTACAGAAGATTTGGTGGTCATGATCAGCAGCTACCTACTGATCATGTCTTTTCATGTTTGTTTCGTTTCTTTTATTATTTTTAGTTTATGTATCTGGCTTTTGTATGCATGTATGTCTGTGCACCACATGTGTGCAGTGCCTGTAGAGGTCAGAAGAGGGCATTGGATCCCCTGAGACTGGAGTTTCAGATGGTTGTGAGCCACCGTGTGAGTGCTGGAATCCCACCCGGGTCTTCTATAAGAGCCACTAAGCTTTTACTTTTAAGTTGACCATAGAGGTGTCAGCAGCAGTCAGCACAGCTTCCTGTGACTCCCATTTGCTGCATCTCGATAGCACTAAAGGCCATGTTCAATGAGTGGCGTGTTTCATACAAGTCGGGTGGGGAAGGTGAGTTCATGCGTATTCTCTGCAGAACAGAATTATCCTCTATCTGGATAATTACACGTGGAATATCTGTATTTCCATGGCCTCTGAGTAAGACAGGGAAGGAGCCAGCCTTGTGGCCAGTGACAAAAGCCCCTTCCTCTGCACCCTAGCTTCTGTCTGTCTTTCCATGGGAAGTATGTGACTGGCACAGACTTAGCAGAGACCGGCACAGTCCTGAACTATGTATCAGCAGTGTCCCTACTGGGCCTTCATTCAGAGGGTGGCGCTTTTGGGCAAGGAAGGCTCTGTGTTCTCCCAGCTGTGGTTTGGTCTTGGAAACTGAGATTAAGAACAAAGCAAAGATGCTAGGTGGTGGCTTTTCTCCTCCCACTGTGTGGAGGTTGAGGCACAGGATAGCTCCTGGCCTTTGGCTACATTCTGGTGTGTGTGTGTGTGTGTGTGTGTGTGTGTGTGTGTGATATGTCTATACATTTCTCTGGTTATAGGAGGGATATTACTGTGTGAGGCTGCCCTCGTTTGCACCAGCAGTCAAGAAAAGTTGTTCTGTTTTAATGAGACAGTCTCTTGATGTAGCCCTAGCTGGCCAGGAACTCACTATATAGACCAGGCTGGCCTTGGTTCACAGAGATCTGCCTGCCTCTGCCTCTTGAGTACTGAGACTAAAGGGTTACTCCACCACACCTGTCCTATGAACAGTTTTAAAATGAAGTGTGTCACTTATCACTTAAGAGACCCATTGAAAATGAAAACGTTGGTGAAAGACCAGAGTTAATACGGATTTTTAAGGAGGAAATGGGCCACTTTTGCTCTGAAGACTCTGCTGTGACTGTGACAGCTCTGAAGGGAAATCAGGAAAGTCACCAGTCTTAAAGCAGGACTATTGTCTCTGCCTGACATCGTGGCATGCACAAGGAGGGCTGAGGGTGGGCTTTCCTTAAAAAATGGAAATTGAGCAGGCCTTTTTTTTCCCCCCAGAGAGAGGGGAAGTGACTTGAGGTGCAGATGGGGACAGAGGAGTCATACCTGCAGAGCCTGCTCCAATCTACCTTGTGACTTTGCTGTTCTGCCTGTCTCGGGCTGGGATTTATTTTTCTGTTGTTTGAAGTCAGGCCAGCCTGTAACACAGAAAGTGCCAGCGGGGCCTTGTGCAAATCCCAAGGCTTGAGCCTCAAGGGGACTTGTGTCTCTGTCTTCACCCTTGTAACCATCATACAGTGCAGAGACCAGGCCAGCTTCCATGGATGGATTTGGGCCATTTGTGCCTTTTGCCTGTAGTGAAGAATGCTGCCATCTAGGAGGAGCTGACTTCTCTCCCCACCCCACCCCCACTCTACTCCTCCCCCCTACCCCCCACTGCTCCCCTTTTCTCCTAAAGTTGTTTGTTTCATCAGATATTTTATCACAGCAGGAAGTTGCCAACACTCCTCTTTGGTTAGATTTCCCCCAGTTTTGATTTATGAGATTTTCATTTCTGGTATTTAGAAATACAATGTATTTTTACATGTCTGTAGCATGTAATTATAAAAAATAAATCCCCATTATGTCTAGTGGCCCCCATGAGTCCCTCGGCTAGCTGACTGCCACTAGCACTTCCCATCTACCCTCTGTGGCTAGCCTGCAGAAATCCGACTACCATTCACTCAGATCCCCTACCTTAGTCCCATAAAATGAAAACTCCAGAGGCTTGTAATTTACCAGCCAGATTTATAACAGAAAATCCTCAACCCCTAAAAGGCCAGCACAAAGAACACAAAACTCAATTGGTATTGATAGAAGCTGCACACCTAGGTGGGGCAAATGTGCCCTACATTAATCTATGGCCCTTCTGTGGTATCCATAGCTACCTGTGGCTCTTCTAGCCACACGGCTCTGGTTCATCTTCTTCCTCCATCTTCCATCCGTCTCCATCTCCCCCCTCCACGTCTCTCTTTTTCTCCCCTCTCTAAATCTTTCAGCTCAGCCCCCTCCTTCCACTGCCCAATCACAGGCTCTAGTCTTATCTGACTACTTAAGATTTCATCTGACCTCACCTGAGTACAGACCCCACCCCTTTTGAGGGGGCAGAGAAAACAAACAACAATCCACAACACATGGCAGTCTTGTGTATCCTGAAACTCTGGTGAGTTCATTAGCTTTTATTAATTTGGAGGATTTCCAGGCAGAGTCTTGTCACCTGTGAACAGTTTTTTGCCTCCTCTTCCTCCCTCCTTTTCATCTCCATCTTCTGAGGCAGAGTCTCACTCTACAGACCAGGCTAACCTCAGCTCACAGAATCCTCCTGCCTCTGCCTCCTGTGCTGGGGTTAAAGACGCACGCTCTGTTCCCCAGAAGTTGTTGCCTCTTTCTTCTACCTTAGTTTGTTTTAGTTTCTTCTGTTTTTGTTCTATCTTTGCTATATCCTGACACCTTTTATTTCTTCTTCTTGCTTACTTTTTCTGGCTAGAATTTCTAAAATAATGTTCCATGACCACCCACCCCCCAGCTTGTTCCTGTTCCAGTCCCTTACCTTTATGTGTGATGTCAGTATGAGGCTCTCGTCATGCCCCCTATGGTGTTGAGACACCATTGTCTATGTGTACGTAGGTTCTGGGTGACTCGTGTTAGTATGAAGGAGACCTGGGCTTGTTCAGAGATTTTATCACTGTCTGCTAGGATGGTACCCAGTTTCCTACTCTTTATTCAGGGAGTGTCTTCCATATTGATTACTTCTCATTTGTTGAACCCTTGCTTTTCTGGGGTAATAGAACAATCAGTGAAACCCACCAATCTTTCCACTAACGGGTTCTGATTTTGTTATTCTGCTTAGAAAAGCCTTCACAAAATGGCCCTGTGAGCTCAGGCTTTGTTATGTGTATATCTATGTATGTGTCCGTGCATGTGTGTGTGTAGGTGCCATGGAGTCCAAAAGGGGGCATTAAATTCCTTGAGCTAGAATTACAGACATGTATGAGCAACTTGACCTGAGTGCTGGGATCAGAACTCTGATCTTTTGACAAAGCAGGAAGTGTTCTCAGACCCTGACTCAAGTCTTCTTAACAGATGTGTGGTTTTGTGGTGTGGACCCTACACTTTTAAGACAGTATACATCAATGAGTGTTGATTGTAGGTAGTCTTGGTACATCCACAGATCTCCTTTGCCAGTGTGTACCAAGGGAGTATTGTATTCTCTGTGAAAGAGAATGTTGTGTTCTACCTGTCACCACCTTAACTGAGTGGCTGCACTTAATGTGATCAGTGGAGTGACATATTGCATGCTTCTTCTAGGACATGAAAAGATCAGAGTCCTGCCAAGTGTCTCTGCCAGAAATCCTTCACCTGAACTCAATCCTTAATAGCTAATTTTCAGCTTATAAGAGCAAGTGTGTGTGTGTGTATGTGTGTGTGTGTGTGTGTTTCCATTTGGAGAACCAGATTAGAATGTGAGATATTTTATAAGAAAATTGATCTCAAGTCAATTTCCACTTTTCTAAAGGCAGAGGGGACTGTTCTAGACCAACAGTAAGACTGTAATAGTCAAGTACAGAGCTTGAACACAGAGAGGATCTAGCTTTCAGGTAAAGCTGGGTCATATACTTTTACAATAACTGGAGCAGCTTAAAAGAATGGGTGATTGGAGGTGTGGAAACATCTGTAGGGTTGCTGTCACATGTGGTGGTGGTGGTGGCATATAGCACAGTAGTCAAGAGGCAGACTAATTGTGTGAGAGAGGCTTTATCTGCAGTTCACACAGCCCAAGGACCAGCAGGAAACAGTTACAGTCATGCTTAAACCACTGTGGGGAGATGGTGTGGCAGTGGGGTTTTGAAGTATAAGTCAACTTGTCAGGAGTGTGTTCTGTCAGGAACACAGATGGCCACTGTGGTGGTTCAAATGAGGATGTCCCCATAGGCTTGGACATTTGAACCCTAGTGTTTGGTGCTGTGTGAGGGGATTTGGATGACACAGCCTTGCTGGAGGACTGTGTGACTATTCTTGGTTGTCAACTTGACTACATCTAGAATTAACAAAAAACTCAAATGGCTGGGAATACCTGTGAGGGATTTTTCTTAATTAAATCATTTGAGGTGGGAAGATCCCTATATGGACATGGAAGAGGAGGCTTTCACTCTCTGCCTGCTTGCTCTCACTGGCGAGTTCATTCTTTTATTGGCATTAGAAACCACTTCTTCATGGTTTGGGCATATACTAAAGACATCTAGCCTCATGGACTGAACAATATTGGATCCTTGGACCTTCTGTTGGTAGACAGCTTTGTTGGACTTGCTGGGGATCACAGCCTGTAAGCCATTCTAATGTAATATAAAATAACATAAAATATATTAATTCTATAAGTTCTGTCCACCTAGAGAACCCTGACTAATACAAGAAACCATGCCACTGGGACTGGGCTTTGAGATTTGTAGGGAGCCGCCTGAGTCGCACCCACATCCGCCATTACAAGATGGCGCCTACATCTGGCCGAGGACAAGTTGTAAACAGGCTAGTGCGCATGCACCTGGTAATTTTCCACCTCAGAGTCTCAGCCTCTCTCGTGGCGGCATCTGGCCTGATGTGCGGGAGCCAATGGGGAAGCTCCATGTCCCAGGCAAACGCTGTGACCTATATAAGGGACGGGCGTTCTATTGTTCAGGGTCTCCACTCGTGGCAAGCTTATGCTCTCCCTCTCAAGATGCATTAAAGCTTTACTGCAGAAGGATCCTATGTGTGCCGCGTCGTTCTTGCTGGCGAGACCGTAGCGCAGGACAGAGATTAAAAGCTTTATGCTGCTTCCTGTTCACCATCTCTGCTTTGTGATTGAGGTTGAAGATCTGAGCTGTCTACTTCCTGCTCCAGCTGCCATGTCTGCTGCCTGCTGCCAAACACCCCTACTGTGATGGATTCCTACCCCTCTGGAACTATAAACCAAATAACCCTTCCTTCTATCACTCTCCCTGAGCAAGGCTGCTTTTCTGCAGCAACAGAAAAGTAGCTAATACAGACACGTTTGTGTCTTTCTGCCACCCGTGTCCTTACACGCCAGAGTTTATCACATAAGTTATAATCTATATTAATCTCGTTGACTGCAATTCAACAAGGATCCCTGGTGTCTCTTCATATTGTGGCTGCTGACAATGTCCACTCTTAGGCACACATGCCATTTCTCACAAATAATCACAAGATGACAATGAAAGGGATATCGAAGTTGTAGGTGTCAAAGAGTGTTCATCTCTGTAGGTGACCAGATAAGGTTGACACACCACATGGCAGTGGAAGTCAAGTGGCCACAGCAAGGGGGAGAGGGCTTGTGCTGGGCTGAAGAAACATAGTGGAAAGTCCATCATCCTCTGAGTGATCCTGTGACACATGCACTTGACAGTCTGACAGTGGGTGTGTGGGTGGTACTCCATGGATCACTCCATAGAGTTTGGTCTGGTACTGTCAGTAAGTTAGTGAGCCTGGTTTGTCCCATAGAGTTTAACAGGCCTACGTGTCCCTGACCTAAAGTGGTGCTGGGTTTTTGTTGCTGTTGTTATTTTGTTTTGTTTTTTACACACGTCCTCACCCTGGACCATGATTTTCACTAGAAAGATGGTAACTTTTTATTTGCACAAACAAGGTGTAGTCTCACTCTGCCTCAGTGTGTCCATACAGTGGTACAAACTGTCTTTTACAAAGAGGGATTGCAGGGTTACTGTTTCCACCATACATAGTAAAGGAGAGAGTAGCTCAACTGATTTCCACATTACCACTCTGAAGATATGTGTTTTATGCAATTAAAAGTTGTAGAAATAAGCTGGTACAACCACTCTGGAAATCAGTCTGGAGGTTCCTCAGAAAATTGGACATAGTACTACCTGAGGACCCAGCTTTACCACTCCTGGGCATATACCCAGAAGATGCTCCAACATATAACAAGGACACATGCTACACTATGTTCACATCAGCCTTATTTATAATAGCCAGAAGCTGGAAAGAATCAAGATGTCCTTCAACAGAGAAATGGATACAGAAAATGTGGTACATTTACACAATGGAGTACTACTCAGCTATTAAAAACAATGACTTCATGAAATTCTTAGGCAAATGGATGGAACTAGAAAATATCATCCTGAATGAGGTAACTCAGTCACTAAAGAACACGCATGGTATGCACTCACTGATAAGTGGATATTAGCCAAAAAGCTCTGAATACCCAAGATACAATTCATGGACCACATGAAGCTCAAGAAGAAGGAAGACCAAAGTGTGGATGCTTCAGTCCCTCTTAGAAGGAGGAACAAAATACTCATAGGAGGGAATATGGAGACAAAGTGTGGAGCAGAGACTGAAGGAAAGGCCATCCAGAGACTGCCCCACCTGGGGATCCATCCCATATACAGTCACCAAACCCAGACACTATTACAGATGCTAAGAAGTGCTCGCTGACAGGAGCCTAATATAGCTGTCTCTTGAGAGGCTCTGCCAGAGTCTGACAAATAAGAGGTGGATGTTCACAGACAACCACTGAACTGAGCACAGGGTCCCCAATGGAGGAGTTAGAGAAAGGACTGAAGGAGCTGAAGGGGTTTGCAACTCTATGATAAGAACAACAATATCAACCAACCAGAGCCCCCAGAGCTCCCAGGGACTAAACCACCAACCAAAGAGTACACATGGAGGGACCCATGGCTCCAGCCATATATGTAACAGAGGATGGCATTGTTGGGCATCAATGAGAGGAGACACCCTTTGTTCTGTGAAGGCTTGATGCCCTAGTATCAGGGAATGCCAGGGAGGGGAGATGGGAGTGGGTTTGTGGGTGGGTGTCTTAGTCAGGGCTTCTATTCCTGCACAAACATCATGACCAAAAAGCAAGTTGGGGAGGCAAGGGTTTATTCAGCTTACTCTTCCACATCGCCATTCATCATGAAAGGAAGTCAGGACTGGAACTCAAGCAGGTCAGGAAGCAGGAGCCAATGCAGAGGCCATGGAGGGATGTTTCTTACTGGCTTGCTTCTCCTGCCTTACTCAGCTGGCTTTCTTATAGAACCCAAGACTACCAGCCCACAGATGGCACCACCCACAAGGGACCCTCCCCCCTTGATCACTAATTGAGAAAATGCCTTACACCTGGATCTCATAGAGATATTTTTCAACTGAAACTCCTTTCTCTGTGATAACTCCAGCTTGTGTCAAGTTGACACACAAAACCAGCCAGTACAGTGGGGGAGCACCCTCATAGAAGCAGGGGGAGGTGAATGGGATAGGAGGTTTCCAGAGGGGAAACCAGGAAAGGAGATAACATTTGAAATGTAAATAAAGAAAATATCCAATAAAAGACAAGAAAAAATAAGCAATAAAAAAATAACAAAAAAACCAATAATACTAAAAAACAATTGTAGAAATAAGCAAAAATGAAAATATCTCTGCATGTACCTACCACTAAGCATCCAGTGTTTTTCGTTTGTCTATTTGATTTCCTCACCAACACAGTATCTTTCTTTCCACATCAGCAAGCTCCTCCTCCTCAGCATTCCCCGTGCAGGCAACAATAAAGGGTTTAAGTTCCAAAATCTCTAAGAAGATTTCTCATTTATTCAGTACAGCAAATTGTTCTGCTGGAGACAGGAGGGGAGAGCCTCACTCTGAGAGGTTGGTGATTCGCCTGGAGCTGCTCAGGTGTAAGCACTGGAAGAAAATGCAGCCACACAGGTTTCTAGTCAGGAAAACGGGATCAGAAAACACGTGTCTAGATCAATTTCTCAAGATGCATTAATTACAAACTTAATTTATATTGCATGTTTAAAATTATATGTAAATTTTAAATGTTTGCTTTTTTATTTTGTGTGTATGAATGTTTTACCTGCATGCTTGTATGTATGTGTACCATATGTGTTGCAGTGCCTGCAGAGGCCAAAAGAGGGTATCAGATATCCAGGGACTGGAGTTAAGTAAGGATGGTTCTGAGCTGTGATGTGGGTGCTGGCAAACAAACCCTCGTCCTCTGGAAAAGTGGCCAGTGATCTTGATTAATGATCCATCTCTTCAGAGCCTATAACGTGAATTAGAACTTTCAGAAGTTGTTGAGGTTTTTTCCCACTTGGTTGCATTTAAAAGATAGAAAACAGAGAAGTCTCCTTCACCGTAGCTGGGTGAGTCTGAGCATCCTTCTGGGCTCATTGCTGTGGTGAGTGAGGAGGGCACTGAGCAGAAAGGATTTTTATAGGATGTAAAGCATCCCAGATCCTGAAGTCAGGAACCAGGCTGCGTACACCTGTCCCCAGAGCCCCCTTCATCCAGCTTTGTCCTCTAGGCTTCTGCCTGGAAGACTGGTAACAATGAAGTGTGCTTGCCGTATACAGAGTTACACGTGAATCGCTGTGAACATAAAACAACCCAAACAATAACAATAAAAAAAAAACTGTTGCTGACTCCCCACCCTTTCCTATCTGGGTCCATATTGTTAAAAACCTATGAGGACAAATGACCATTTCTGTTCATTCTCTACTAACTAAGGGCAGTGTAGACCTACCCACAGATGCACATATGGGTTCACACACAAGTGCACTGTTGGGCAAAGGAAAATTTCACACATATCCTGAAGTTTAGCTGAATATGTTGTCTAAAATGGACTAACTTGAGAAAAATGCACCAGTTTATAAAATGCACAAAGGCAGCCGTAAAATTATTCTCCTGCTCAGTGGGGCATACTTCAGAAGACAACAGCTTGTTTATGGAGGAGAGGAACAGGGGTGAGGATGACTTTGGGGGAGTCATATAGGATCACTAGGGGAATAAGCTATCCTGAAGCACGATGTTAGGGTGCACCTGAGCCCAGGGACAGACCACATCTAGTGATGTGATGTCACTAGTGACAGAAGACCATGCAGATGTGGTCACATTTCTCAGATGGCCTGTCTCTCTCTCTCTCTCTCTCTCTCTCTCTCTCTCTCTCTCTCTTTCTCTCTCTCTCTCTCTCATAAGAGTACACTGTGGCTGTCAGACACACCAGAAGAAGACATCGGATCCCAGATGGTTGTGAGCCACCATGTGGCTGCTGGGAATTGAACTCAGGACCTCTGGAAGAGCAGTCAGTGCTCTTTACCACTGAGCCCGCTCTCCAGTCCATCAGATGGCTTTTCTGATAGATAACAGACTTTCAAGCAGAGTGGGAGGTCTCCCTCTGCAGTCAGAACTGGAAATTCTGAACAGAGTCTCCCTGATCTATTGGGATGAGAAGGACCTTGGCTCTGAGTTTTTGCTTTTGTTTTTTAATTTCATTAGCCCCAGGGGCTCATCATGACAAAAGCTGCCATGTTTTGGATACCATTCCCCAAACCTGATATATGCGTATACACACACTCACTCTCACTACCATTGTTCACTTCGTCAGCAGTGCAACACTCTCATCTCTCGAGATCTTGTGGCATCGAGCACTTCTAAGACACCTGGTCTATCTCCAGCTGAGACTAGATTACTAGAAAAGGTGGCAGTTTCATATTCAGCCACTCATCCATCGGTATGAGCACCTACACCTGTGTGCTTGTCCCCATGAGCAATGTCCCAATGAGAGCATCTATACCTATCAATGGCTGTACTTTCTGTGTCTACAGTTGTAGTGAGCATTAACACATGGCGCCCTGTTGCTCTGCAGACAGCTGCATGCACCAGCACTGTCTTGGTGTTCTATCCTGGCATTCAGTAGATGCTTAGGATCTTTTCAGAGGTGGCCTGGGATGCCAGCCATGATGGTATAGATATAGCCACAGCACTCTAGAGGCTTTGGAACTGAGTTTGAGGTCAACCTAGACTATGTAACAAGACAGTACATTAAAAAAAACCAAAACAAAACAAAAAAAACAAAAGACATCCCCAAACCAAACACCAACAAAAGTGTGACCTGTTTGGAAGTAAAATAAATCTTATTATTTTTAGTTTTTTAAAAATAATTCATCTTTAATTATGTATATGTGTGCAGGTATGTGGGTGTGTTCATGTAAGTGCAGGTGCCCAAGAAGCTGAGAGACATAGCATGCCCTTGGAGCTGGAGTTACATGCAGTTATGAGCTGCCTGATACGGGTGCTACGATCAGAAGCTGGATCTTCTGCAAGCACAGCTAGTGCTCTTAGCTGCTCAGTCTTCTCTCCAGCCTCTCCTTGCTCATTGGACTTGTGTCTTCCTGCCTGCTGATCTCTTAACCACCTTTTGATGTGTTTGCTGGCATTGGGCTTGCAGGCTATGAATCTTCTCCTAGCCCCACCTATTTTTTTTTTTTTTTTTGTGGGATTGTTCTTTTGAATTAACCTTGTGGAAATATGCCACATCTCGGTGGGAACTGCTTTGTGTTCAGTTTCTCAAATCTAGCATCTCTCTATTCATTGGATGTCATCTTTCATCTACAGAAAATTCCTACCATACCCACTCCTTTATATTTTCCAATGTATGTCTTTTAGAACAACTAACCTGTCCCGCGCTACGGTCTCGCCAGCAAGAACGACGCGGCACACATAGGATCCTTCTGCAGTAAAAGCTTTAATGCATCTTGAGAGAGAGAGCATAAGCTTGCCACGAGTGGAGACACAGAACAATAGAACACTTGCCCTTTATATGGGTCACAGCGCTTGCCTGGGACATGGAGCTTCCCCATTGGCTCCCGCACACCAGGCCAGATGCCGCCACGAGAGAGGCTGAAATTCTGAAGTGGAAAATTACCAGGTGCATGCGCACTAGCCTGTTTACAACTTGTCCTCGGCCGAATGTAGGCGCCATCTTGTAATGGCGGATGTGGGTGCTCAGGCGGCTCCCAACACTAACCAGTTACTCTCCTACATTAGCTACGTTCTCCCCGTGGGCCTGGAGAGATGGCTCAGGAGTTAAGGGCCCTGGCTGCTCTTACAGAAGACACAGCTTGGGTTCCCAACACCCACATGGCAGCTCACAACTGTCTGTAACTACAGTTCCAGAGTATCCAACACCCTCTTCTGGCCTCTGTGGAAATAGCATGAATGTGGTACACAGATATCCATGCAGGTGAACACTCCTATCCATAAAATAAAATTAAAGAAACCTAAAAAGAGAGAGGGAAAAACTGTTCTCTTACTCTCCAAAGTGGCAGTTCTCAACCTGTGGGTCTTGACTCTTTCACAGAGGTCACCTAAGACCATTAGAAAACACAGATCATTTACATTACAATTCATACCAGTAGCAAAATTACAGTTATGAAGTAGCCATGAAAATAATTTTATGGTTGGGGGTCACCACAACATGAGGAACTGTATTAAAGGGCCGCAGCATTAGGAAGGCTGAGAACTGCTGATCTAAAGTGTTCATGTACTCTTACAGATCTTCTCAATTTGCTGCTGCTGTTGCATCCTCCTCCTCCTCCTCCTCCTCCTCCTCCTCCTCCTCCTCCTGCTCCTCCTTCCTCTTCTTCTTCCTCTTCTTCTTCTTCCTCCTCCTCCTCCTCCTCCTCCTCCTTTTCCTCCTCCTCCTCATGCTGAGTCTCTTACTGACGTCCACACTGTTCACAATGATCGCTATCACTCATGTGGACCCCAACCCGCATTATTTTGCCGTTTGTATTTATTTAATTAATATATTGGGCATTCACTTTTGCGTGTGATATAAGAGTCTAGTGTGTTTTACTGTTGAAGATCCAGCTGGGCCTGGACATCACTAAACAATTAATCCCTCACTTCCTCACTACTCCAAGTGGCGATCCTGTGTGTGCCTTGTGTGCTCTGTGTGCGGATTCGTCACTGTTCCTGGCTCCTACAGCCCAACTACATTGAATTACCGTGACCTTATCCTACCTCTGTGGTTTGGTCTCCTTTCATTTCCTTACGCAAATTTCCTCATCCCTCTCCATCTTTTCAGTCACCTTTTTGTGTGCCTTGGATCTGGTGACCCAGCTCTGAGCAGATGCTGGGCATGCACTGCACACTGAGCCACACCCCTGGCCCTTTCTTAACATTTCCTGTCCCTTCTCAGCATTTGAGCTTCATTCTTACCTTAACCCTGACACTGTTCATCTCCCATTAGTTAAAAGGAATCACATGGCCCTGACCTGGGCAGGGTGGCATGTGCCTGTAACGCCAGCACCAGGAGGAGGCAGGGGAGAGAGGAGGATAGCCCACAGTATGAGGCTGGTATCAGCTGCGTGGTGAATTGCAGGCAAAGAGAGCCACATCATGAGTGAGACCCTGTCTGAAAACAAACCAACAAGAGAATTATATTAAATTTAGGGTAACTGACACTTTAAATCTTAATGCTATTAAGTTTTCCATTCAAGAAAGTGTTTGTTTTCTGTATCCTTTACTGAAATTTTCTCTGTTCTATGATTTTCTTATGAAAGAAAATGTATTCATTTTTTAATATTTATTTAATGTATGATACTTACCTATCTTACATTTTCTTTAAGCTTAAGTTAATTTTCTTATTTATCAGTGTGGGTGGGTGGGGAGGCATGTGTCATGGCTCACAGGCAAAGGTCTGAGAACTCTGGGGAGTCTTTAAGTGGGCTTTGGGGAGTCAACTGTGGTCTCCAGAGTCGTTCAGGCATCGTCTTTCCCTGTTGAGCCCCCTCACCACCTCTCCCATCTTGAATTGTTTGGTTCACTGTAGAAGGTATTTTTTAAAAATTTAATTATTTTTACTTTATGTGTATGAATATTTTGACTGCTTGTTGAATATATGTGCATCATGTGAGTGAAGCGCCTTCAGAGGCTAGAAGGATGTCAGACCCTTGGAACTGGAGTCATAGATGTAGCTAACAACCATGGGGGTGCTGAGAATTGAACCCAGGGCCTCTGGAAGAGCAGCTTGTGCTCTTAATTATTGAGGCAAATGTCCAGCCCCTCACAAGTAGATGCTTTTTAAACAGCTTTATTGGAAGATAACTTCTTTCTAATTAGATATTGGGCAATAAAATGCCACTATTTGTGTATTTTAATAAAGTGTATAACTCAGCAACGTGCAGGGAAAACTCCAAATGTTTCCCCACCTGCACCTAACTTCAGTCACCCGGTGACCTCCATGGCTTCCTGTGTCTGTAGTTTACCTGTTTCTGGTAGAAATGGAACCACTTAGTGGGACCTTCATGCCAGCTGCTTCCTCTTGTCCCAGCATTTGGCATTTCATACAAGCTTGGTCCTCTATAAAATGATCTCTGTGTGCCTGGACCATGGTTTGTTTGTCTGTTGACTGACCCGTGGAGGGTGGCGTAGCTTCTACTTTAAGCTGCATAAGCTCTTCTCTGTTGTCAATTCTCTTGGGCATTACCTTCGGGTGGACTGGCTGGATTATAGAAGGTTCTTTGTCTAACTTTTTGATGAAACACCAAACTGTTTTCCACAGCGACTAGATCATTTTGCAGACCTACAAGCAAGGCACTGAGAATATACACTATTTTATTTTTCAGTTCAAAAAATGAGAATCAAATGTGAAGCTCCGAAGCTTCAGAATGACTATTCTAGCCCATTCTAGAACACAGAGTCGTTGAGACATATTGACTTAAGGTCTGGTTAATTTAGAAGGATAATGCTTTTCATTTCCAACCTTTTTTTAAAAATAATAAAGCTAATGTTTAAAAAAAAGAAAGAAAAGGAATACCTATTCCCCAAATATAAGTACATAAGATTTTAAGATATATATATCTTTAAATTTTATATATATATATATATCTTCAATGTTATGCCTGAATGTATGTTTGTGTATCATATGTGTGTGTTGCCTGTGGTGGCCAAAAGATGTGATCAGATCTCTTGGAAATGAAGTTGTAGATGGTTGTGAGCCACCAAGTGGGTCTGGGAATCAAACCAAGGGGAAGAACAGCCAATGTTCTTAACAACTGAGAGTCATCTCTCCAGCCTCAAGTGTTTGTCTTTTAAAGTGGCTAACTCAAGTTTATGAAAATTCATTACATGAATTTTGGCTTGAGATTAGGACATTTTTCATCCAGGTCTGGGACAGCCCCAAACATACTTCTGCCAAGTTGCTTTACATGTTCATGCAAAGTGGCATTCTCGGACTAGTGATTATAAAATCAAAATATCAGTCAACTCTGAAAATTGCTCTGCACCCTGCAGCCTCACATATCCAGCCAAGAGTTAATTATTTGAAAGTGAACAAACTCACCATCTCATTAGTGTGCCTATTGGCTTTAATCTTTAATAAATGGCAAGGTCATGTGCACAGCAATGAGTTGGGCAAAACAGCAACGAAGCATGCTTTCCATTGGTTCCCAGACCATGATTGATTTACTCTTTTTTATTTACATTCCTAGGGTCATGTAAAAACCTGAGCAGAAGAATCATAAGCAGGCAAAGGTTAAAGAATCTTGCCTTTGATGATAGCTGTCACTCATGGGCTGCCTTTCTTAGCTTCCAGACTTGCCTTTCCTCACAATCTAGTGTTGTCAAAGTCAGGCAAAGTTCACACCAGTGGGTTAATAAGCACAGTTTGACGATACTAGTCTACATGACAATTTTTTTTCTGTAATACTGATAGTTTTAACAATAATCATGATTTTTCTTTACCTTTGAAACAACTTTTAAAGACTAGATTTTGTCATCGGATTTTTGGTTGATGTTTGTTTTGGGTTGATGTTTGGTTGGTTGGTTTGTTTGTTTTTCCAGACAGGATTTCTGTGTGTAGCCCTGGCTGTCCTGGAACTCATACTGTAGACCAGGCTGGCCTTGAACTCAGAGATCCTCCTACCTCAGCCTTCCCAGTGCTGGGATCAAAGGCATGCACCACCACCACCTAGCTCATTTCCTTTTCTTGAGCACCCACCCACCACCATGTGATTAGCTCACACTGTATAAATGCCAGAGTAGCACCACAGCCAGGACCCAGTGCTACGTGCAGAGTAGCTGAACCAAGTCCAGCCAGCCACAAATGTGCTTGATAAAAGCCCCAGCATTGATGACAGATAGCAGGTGTCAAGTGTGCAAGTGGCCTGTGCAACACAGGGGGCCTTCCATGCTGATTCTACCCAGGACTCAAGAGTCTATGAAATAAGGAATTAAATCATACTATCCCCTGGAAACTCAACAATTGGCATCCATCTTCTGCTTCCATGAACGAAGAGTTTCGAGCTCATTGCCTACATCCTACAATGAGCAAAGCTGGACAACATTGAGTTCTCATTCAGCTCTCTAAGAACTGAGGGTGTAGGTAAGAGGGTCAGGCATGGCTCCCAAACCTGTAGACACAGGTGGGTAAGGAGTTCTGCAGAGTTAGCAGTGCCCCTCCCCCCAAGGCTTTGCTAAAGGAACTAGCCCCCAGCACCTCAGCACATGGCCTTGTGGGAAAGAACAGTACCGAATATAGAATTCCTTAAATTATTGACGATAAGGTCACATTGAAGTAGAGCTGGGTTCTCCACCCAGGACGAAGGGTGTCCTTATTTGAAGAGAAGAGGCACAGGACAGAGCTGGGGGTGGGGGATGGGAGTTTCCATGTGACAACAGAAGCAGAGCCCAGGTGGTCAAACTGCAAGCCAAGGCCAGCCAAGATGCAGGATCCCCCAGAAGCCAGGAGGAAGGGAAGGACTCTCCCTCCATGATTCAAAAGCAGTGAGACACGAAATCAGTCATCTTCCAGCCTGCAAGGGTTGCAAGTACATGCATTTCTGTGTTCAGCTCTCTGATTTGCAGCATTCTGTTACTGCAGTTCTGGGAAAGAAAAACAGAAACCTAGGGTGGAGACCATGGACCAGCAAAAATAGCCAGGGCCAGCTTAGCTGGGGTGGAGGCTGTGGACCATTGGAAACACAACATTCTGGTGTCTCACTGGAATTGAAGGTGGGACTCTCCAAGTCACAGTCGTGGGTAAAATCCCCACAGTTTGATGTCCAGGAAGCCCACTTGTTTTCATGGTAAAGAGCCATAAAAATGTTTACCTTGTGGCCTGGCATGGTGGCAAAGGCCTATACATCCAGGGCTTTGGAGCCTACCACTAAATACAAGTTCAAGGCATCTGGGCTACAAAAGAGACCCTGTCTCAACAAAACAAACACAGTCTTGTGCCTCTGTCAGAGGGAGGAGAATAGTACCCATTTATAAACCCTCCCAGTGCTTTCTCCATAATGGAAGCCAACTCTGCCAGGACTTTGCCAGATTGTTGTCTGGTACAGAATGAAGCCAGCCTTCCAGCCCCTAAATCTGGCTTTGTGTTTCACCTAAGCTGGAGAGAGGGCAGAATTTTTTTCAGAAAGATCTTTGATGGCCACAACCCAAGAATACCCTTCCCAGGAGACAGAGCTTCTCCCCATATTAAGTAGGCTCCAGCCTGAGACTAGGGGTTACAGTTGAAAGATCTGCAAAGCAAAGACTCTGTTTCAGAACTGCTTTGGGCCCAATGAGACGCCTCAGTGGATAAAGGTGCTTGTTGCCAAGTTTGATGATAAGTTCCATACCCAGGATCCATTCTGTGGAAGGAAAGAGCCGACTCCCGCAGATTGACCCCTGGCCTCCTACACACCCCACATGTGGCACATTTTGCACCGACACATCTACTGCACTGAATAAATAAAGCATAATAGTAAAAAGTTCTCAGAGAAACACAAAGATGACAGAAGAATCAAAAGAACAGAGTAGAGTCGGGCATGGTAGCACACACCTTTAATCCCAGCACTTGGGAGGCAGGAAAATCTCTGTGAGTTCAAGGTCAACTTGGTCTACATAGTGAGTTTCTGGATAGTCAGGGCTACCACTGTCAAGATGTCCAGAGAGAAAGAGAGACAGGACTTTGAAGTTACTGTCTCCTCAGTGTGGTGGTTTGAATGAAAATGGCCCCGTTTAGCCATATGGAGTCGCTGGGGTGGGCTTTAAGGTCTCAGAAACTCAAGCTAGGCCCAGTGTCGCTCTCTCTCCCTACTGTGGCAGATCCAGATGTAGAAGTCTCTGCTACCACTCCAGTGCCATGTCTTCCTGCATTCAGCCATGCCCTCCTCCAAGATGATAATGGACTGAACCTCTGATCTGTAAGCCAGTCCCAATTAAATGTTTTGTTTTGTTTTTGTAAGAGTTGCCGTGATCATGGTGTTTCTTCACAGTGATAGAAACCCTAAGACAAATGTTAAACCCAACTTCATTCCCAGCCGAGTTCACATAACATTCAATACCAAACTCCACTCCTGTTAACCAATACCTCGTGTCTGGGTTTCAGCAAAAAGTTTCAAAATATCCTAAAAGGAAAAACCATAGTCTGCAGGATTAAGAAAAAAAACCCAGACAGGATACAACTCAGGTGACTGGACAGAGAGGCAGACCAGACTGAATATGTTGAGATTCCTAAGGAAGACAGCAGGTGGCAGTCGGGAAAAGGAGCAATGTGATGCAGATCTTAACATCAAACAAGATGATAAAAATATAAAGACACAGGGGCTGGAGAGATGGCTCAGTGGTAAAGAGCACTGTCTGTTCTTCCAGAGGTCCTGAGTTCAGTTCCCAGCAACCACATGGTGGCTCACAGCCATCTATAATGGGATCCAAAGCCCTCTTCTGGTGTGTCTGAAGACAGCTACAGTGTACTCATATACATAAAATAAATAATTCTTTTAAAAAAATGTTAAGACATTAAATACGGATGTCTTCAGTGGGTAAAGCTCAGACTGGATATGGTCAAAGGTCAACAGAAGCTCTATAACTGAAGAAAAAAAGAACACAAGTTTGATGAGCCGAACATAGTAGCTAGGAGCTTCAGACAAGCCCATCAGGTGGGGCAAGCTGCATGCACAGGATGGAGAGGGGAGAAAGCTCCAGGTATCAGTAGCTGGAACTCCCTGAAATCAGCCGAGGAAACCAGATTGGGAAGCTCAGGGAACAGCAATGGGGTGAATACCAAAGATCACCGGTGTGGCCATTTTGTATTTTAGCAGAGAATCAGAGAGAAAAATCTAAAAAGACTCTGAAAAAACTACTTCACAAGGGGTAGTAACCTTTATTTTTCCACCATGGACAGAGTGAGCAAGAGAGTGGGAGTAGAGGCTGGCCAGATGGCTCAGTGGTTAAGAATGGTTCTTCCAGAGGTTTGTTTCCCAACAGCCATGTCTGGCCTCACCCAACTGTCTGAAGCTCTAGCACCACGGGGATCTAATGCCCTCTTGGTCTCCACATTGCTCCACTGTGCTTGAGTGGTATAAACTCACACAGATGCAGACAACATACACATAATTTTAAAAAATCTTCAAGTAAAAACTAAGAGAGTGAGTAAAAATTTAAAACATTTGAAAGCAAAGCCAGTGACTTGAATTGTACAAAACCCAAAATTTTTTTAGAAGTAAACAAGAAAGATTCTGTCAGATAAAAAGCTGAGGGAATTCATTGCCAATTGACACATCCTGCTGGAAATGTTAACTGTGAGGGCTGTAGAGATGGCTCAGTGGTTAAGAGCAGGTGCTGCTCTCTCAGAGGGCCTGGTCTGGTGCCAGCACCCATGTGTAGCTTACAACCATCACAGGGGAGAGAGAGAGAGAGAGAGAGAGAGAGAGAGAGAGAGAGAGAGAGAGAGAGAAATTAAAAGTTCTTCTAGGAGGGAAATTATATAGGTCAGAAACTGCTGTGCAGAAAACAGGGAAATCCTGGAGGATTGGATGAAGGTGGACTGTAAGTTCATTTCCATGTTCCCCACTGAGCTGCTAGATGACCACTGGTTCACAAGGGTGACAGTGTTACCGCTTGTGTGAGCACAGTGTGTGCATAGGTGAGACGCTGGGGAGTGTTGTCTCGGGTGCAGGCCGGAAGGAGGCTGGGGCAGCCCTGCAGCAGCCTTGCTTGGTGCACACGGGCCCTGGGTCCTGTCTTGCTCACACTGCAAGAAAACATGGTGCCCTTAAAGAGTTGCAAATGTATATTGTGCAAATTCTAAAACAGTCACTAGTTTACGAAAATGTGGATATGCTGTGAAAAAGAGAAAATGGACTAATAAAAACACTAAATTATAAATGACTATAAATGTAATATATAAATTATATATTATATAAAATGTAAATAGAATTAAAAAAGCAGGAAAAACAAAGAGAGTGAGTGCAACGGGCAGCAGGGTTGGCCCAGCTATTTAACAACTTTTTCTTTGAGACAGACTCTAATGATACATTCCTGGCTATCCTGGCACTCACTGTGTAGACCAGGCTGGCCTCAAACTCTCAGGGTTCTACCTGCCTCTGCTGGGATTAAAGGCATGTACCACCATGAATGCCAGCATCAATAATGACTTTATATGTGAATAACCTAAATACGCAGTTTAAAATCAAATTGTCACAGTTCACAGAAAGCAGTTTTAACCCAGACAAGTGTCATGTCTTATGCCTCATATCACAGTGCTCAGGAGGCTGAGCAGATGGACCAGCCTGCCTATGAAGCAAAACCCTTTCTCAAAAGATCCAAAATCAGCTAGCTAAATAAACAAACCAGACTGCCAAACTTACCAACTCCAAGAAATCCATAAATAGAAAGATTCAGATCTCAAGTAAAGGGATGAGGAGGTCACAAGGACATGGTAAAGGAAGTGGTGCTGGTGTCACAGACTCCTAGGATGGCTCTGAAGAGATGTGTGTGCAGCACAGAGCTCGGGCCTTAGGGGCACTGTCTTGTGGCATTAGTGCTAACAGGGCCAGACGAGTGGCCCCAGGCACAGGAAGGGCAGAGGTCTGGCTTACCTTTGCAATGAGTAAGTTAACAGCCAGAGAGATCGGTACAATGGCCACACCTAATGAACATACATCCTCGGCTCCAGCCTGTAGTCCTTGGGTGGCAGAATGAGCTGGAAGTGGCAGAGTATGGCAAGGGGGTAGCAGGGCCATTTGTGTTTGATTTCTCCACCCAGCCATGACAGCAAATGTGTGTGCAAGTCTCACACAAGTCTCACACATCACCATGTTTTGAAACCACGGTTTCTAGGTGGGAGATGGTGACACCTAGCCCCTCCTCTGTACCCTCATGCTTATAAGTGGTGATAATACTGTGTGGATGCTTCCAGAACTACAAGACATATCCCTTCTGTCCCCTTTAGACATTGGGACCCATGGACAGGAAGGCCCATTTCCTTGGAGACAGGTTATTTGAGTCAAGACTGTGTGCACTTGGCTGCAAATCGAACGCTCTCTGCACTCTGAGGCTTGTGGTCGGGGTCCAGGGTAGGTAAGAGGTCACAGGCTCCTTGGCAATAGGCAGGGGTCCCCAGCAGGCCAAATGGCCACACAGGTGCCCCCCTTCTTACAGTCAGCCCATGTTTCCGGGCCTTTGTGTCCCCATTTGTGACAGGACAAAGCTCCTTGTTCTCTGCTTTCCTGGGAGAACTGCCATGCCAGGACTGTGGCCAGGGAGCAGGATGCCCCTGCCATACAAATTAGACCTGCAGCTTGGTTCTGCCAGGATGTGTGGGGCTGGTGATCTCAGCCCAGTGTCATTCCACCGTGGAAGAGTGTGTGTGTGTGTGTGTGTGTGTGTGTGTGTGTGTGTGTAGGGCAGGGATAGTTTGCTCTGCAGGGCCACAGAAATGGCAGAGGAAAGCTCAGGAGGTGTGCTGTCATGGGGACTGTTCCTTGCTGCAAACTCAAAGTCTGATGAGGAGTGCTCAGCATGGTCCCTGTCTCTTTCTAATTGATTTATCTGGTAAGGGAACAAGTAATGAGGTCACATGGTTCAAAACTCAAGATGCTAAAAAAAAGCTTTGAAACCCCCCAGCCCCTCTACCTTGCCCTCCTGTGCCACCAGAGGCACGTGTACAGGCTTTTGTGATTCTCACACTATTAAAGCAATACAAACCGAACGGGTGAGAATATTCTACTCTCAGTTCTTTTTATGCAAGAAAGATCTGGAATTTTCACTGTTTTCTTTTTAAGCATGGTAGCCTATCCTAGAGGCCTAGAGAGCTGTGCACAGCTGTGGTGCTCTGTGGTGCACTCTGGACTTTTAAATGAAGACTTTGTTGGGGGGACTTGAGGTGAACTTTTGTAGATATGTCTGGTTTTATGACCTCTTTCTCCCACCATGGCTGTGTCCCCAGCCTCACCTCCTAGGGGCTTGCCTGGGCTACAGGTCATATGCTCCCCATTTTCTTATTTTTCTTTAATATATATGGGTGTTTGTCTGCATATATGTCTGTGCACCTTGTGAGTGCCAGGTACCTGTAGAGGCCAGAAGAAGGTCTTAGATCCCTTGGATTGTGACAGACAGTTGTGAGCTACTGTGTGTGTCTTGGGAATCAAACCCGGGTCCACTGTAAAAGTAGCAAGTGCCCCTTTTAAGCACTTTTAGCAAGTGCTCACTGAGCCATCTCTCCAGCCCCCTCCCCCCCCCGTTTTTGATATTTCTCACATGTGTACTCACATTTGCGCGGTTTTGAATGAGAATGGTCTCTCAATAAGCTCATGTGCTTGAATGCTTGGAACTGGGGAGAGGGTAAGTAGCCCACTCAGCCCCCAAACACAAGTGAGAAGCCCACAGAAGTGCTAGGAGAAGAGGAACAGCTGGAGGCATCCTGCTGCAATAAATGGAAAGACTGAGTCCTCATAGTGATGTTGATTGCAGTTCCCTTCTGTTTATGATACACAGATTGTTTCTCCTGTTCAGCAATGCAGCGCACAAATTAAAAAACCCAGTAATCTGATTTAAAGAAGTCTTAATCACACATATGGTACATAATCATAGGTCATAAGTGGAGGACTGGGTATGAGATGTAAGTTCTTACTTAGCTTGCCTACCATGCCTAAGGCAGATCTGATTCACTCTCTTTCTTCCTCCCTCCCTTCCTCTTCCTCTTCTCCCTCCCCCCCTCCCTTCCCCCCCCCTCCCCTCCCCTCCCCTCCCCCCCCCCTCCCCCCTCCCCCCCTCCCTTCCCTCAAGCACATGAGCTTATTGAGAGACCATTCTCATTCAAAACCGGGCAAAGGGGAGTAAACATGGGAGAAAAATCAAAAAGGGGGGGGGGAGGGGGCTGGAGAGATGGC
>JADRCH010000299.1:234638-244887 GCA_019843965.1 Rhynchomys soricoides
CTCTCTCTCTCTCTCTCTCTCTCTCTCTCTCTCTCTCTCTGCAGTAGATAAGAAGGAGTGGGGTGCAGTGAAGTTCAGCAGCCTGGCCTAGTGCTCCAGCTGCACAGAGCACCAGATTAGAAGCCTCAACCACCAAGGCCAGCAGCACACAGTACCTGGCGGCGAGCCCCAGGCTCCCTCTAGTGGCCAGTACTGTGAGTGTGCCCACTCTACCTCACCAAATAGGGTGCTGTGCCTGAGGCAGGATGTCCCTTCTCATCTTTCTCCAACGTTCTTTGGTCATTTCTGGAAATGCCGCTGGCCTTGCCGTGAATGAACAAAGGGCTAATGTGCACAAGCAAGCCGACTGGAGCCTGAAAAGCATTCCCAGTAGGCCATTATTTGATGGGAATTGTGAGTTTGGGGGGACTAGGATTAGAATGGAAAAATTTTTGGCAATGAAATTATTTTTAAAAATGAGACTTAGCCAAGGCTTTATGAAAGCCAAACATGCATAATCCAGCCCTCTACCACACTGCAGATTTGGTTCCAAATCACGGCAATAAAGTGAAGAGCATGATGGAATCCTGTGACTGTGTTAGTGACTGCCATCTCTTAAGGACATCTAAGACTAATCTCCGTGTCTTCTTGTCATCTTGTCTTTATTTTTAGTGGATGTGTAGCTATCACACATGTGCTGTATGATATTTCAACACCAGCATCTCCTCTGGTGCTGCTCCCTCTCCATGTTCGCCCAGCTCCTCCTACCTTGCTTCTTGGTCCTAGCCTATTGACTTGCCTTGCCAAGGGATCAAGATGGAAGCACCATTCTGAGGCCAGTATATAAGAGGTCATAGCTCCTACCTGGGTCCCCAACAGTGGCTCAGTCCGGAGTTTGCTGAGGTTCCTAGTGATGCTCAGCCACCTCAAGGCATCCAACTGTTTCCAGATAACCCGTGGCCCTAGCAGCCTTTGACTGCCACCACATAAGCAACCCACAGAAGATCAAGTGCACAAAGTCCCCAGACAGGTTTGTATCACCATATTTAAAAAGCAGGAATAGACACCCAGAGAAACTGCACATAACCCACTGGCCAAGAGCTGGTGTTCTCAGAGCAGAGATGTATAGCTCTCCCTTAGATAAGCAGCAGGCACCCCCAAGTCACAATAAGAGCAAAGAACATTGATGGGGTGTCAGTAATACAGGGGTTGCTTGTGTGTCCTAGCAACCACTCTTTAAACCAAGTGGGTATAGATCCTTCTTTTAGCCACAATAACACAAATATCTGGAAACAGCATCAACTCCTTGGGTGCTTCCAGCTCCTGATACAGCCCTCCAGGAGGCTGGGAGAGGCTCCACAATGAGCTCATTGGTAGACCTTGTGTACTGGGAAATTTCCAGCGAAGTTGAACATGTGGTACTGGTTTTGAAGGACTGGACATGTTCTCCTTTGCCACCACAACCTCACTGCACACTGCACTTGATATAAAAAGGCAGCGGAGGTCGCTAGTGATGGTGAGTCTATAAATGAGACTTTCAAGTCCCTGCCAATGGCGGCAACAGTGGAGAACCATGGTAATGCCAAGTGAGTGAGTTGCCTCAGTTCTGCCCATGAGAACAGCAGACAGTGGGCAGCTCTGCCAAGCCTGTGTGCTCTGGGTGCCTAGCACACACGGGCTGATGATCTCCCAGGAGAACCTAGCAGCCCTGGGGTAGCATGGTCCTGACTGGCCTGGCAAGGGTTTCTACATGCCTCTTCCTCTTAGTAAATCATTGCATTCACGAGTGGCATTGGCCAAGGCAAAAGTTCCTCAGCCTTTGGAAGGGAGAAACTATCTACAGGCGACACTTGTCTCTAGGAAAAGTGCTCAGCATGTACAAATTACAGTGGCCTGATTCCGGGTCTTCTCCCCAAAGCTAAGGGGAAAAGAGTGAGTTCGAGGTTTGAAACAAGGCAGTGGAGGAGATAAGTTACAAGACAAAATAAAAGAAGGATTTTTTTTTTTTTTTTAAGGATGGAGGGGACCCTGGCATGCATTTGTAACAAGGGATGGGTATGTGTGAATTCCTGAGTGAGTGTGTGTTGCTGACATGGGCAGAGCCATATCAAGGATCCATTGGCTCA
This sequence comes from Rhynchomys soricoides, assembly GCA_019843965.1. Lineage (NCBI taxonomy): Eukaryota > Metazoa > Chordata > Mammalia > Rodentia > Muridae > Rhynchomys > Rhynchomys soricoides. The sequence continues at coordinate 236,744 of JADRCH010000299.1, forward strand.
GATCCAACAAAGTGGCAAAGCCTTCCCCAAGTGAGGCTCCGAGAGATCACAAAGTCTCCCTCTGGTCCAAGAATCAGTATTTACAAATTACTGAGTAGTGGGTGCAAAAATGAGCAACTGCAGCTTCTTCCTCCAGGATTGCAACCTGAGACTGCTCCCCAACAGAGACCTCCTTAGGAAGCTACCTAATCCTGCTTCCCTGGGCTCCATCACAGCAAGCACAGCCCACCCGATCCCGGGTTTTCTGTATGTGTCTGCCCATTCTAAGTTCCAGCATTGTCCCAGTCAGCTTTTCAGGACTATGGCATGCAGCATGTGCTGGGATGTGCTGAAGGGGAATAGGCAATGGGCAATAAGAGACCCCTGAGCATCTGAGACTGTACAGGAGGCAGGAGGCAGGAGAATTCCTTTTCCCCTGGGACTTAAGGGAAGAAGAAGAAGGAGAGGAACAGGTGGGGCCTGTGTTGGCCCCCTGTACACGTGTCCTCTCACACGCACAGACATCTGGACATGTGTTAGAGCAGGTGCTCACCAAGCATCTCTATGCATTTGCAGCTGTTCTAGGCGTCAGCACCCTGCCTCATGAAGTTGGAACATGTCATTAACAGGCAAGATTCTTATCTTCTTTCCTTTTTATTTTTCTGTGATACAGTCTCACTATGAAGCCCTGGCTGGCCTGGAACTCACTATATAGACTAGGCTGGCCTCAAACTCTGAGATTCCACCTCCCAAGTGCTGGGATTAAAGCTGTTCACTGCAATGCTTGGTAACACCAGGATTCTTACAGGCTGCAGGTTACAGGGAGGCAAGTACCCTGTGGATGACAAAGGAGCAGAGGTGGCTTGTCTAAGCAGCTTCCCAGGAGGCCTCCCTAAGGATTCACCCTGAGTGAGCCCAGAGAGCTAACTGAGAGGAGCTCACAGAGCACCAGAGAGAGGAGACAGTGGCGCGGGGCAGGGCTGAGCATTTGCTTTCTGCAGAAGACCAGAACAGATGGTGACAGCCATATAACAGGAGGGAAGGAAGGAGCACTCCATACTTCACACTCACAGGGATGGGATTCAGTGCATCATAAATCCCATGTAGCCCATGCTGTCACTGTATCACCCTGTGTCCTCCTTGCTGTTCTGGAGCTTTCCAGGCAGATGCCCCCTCGAAGCCTACTGTCACTGTGCTTGCTTTCCCCAAGGCTGCCCTTGCCTTGGTGTGCTGTATCCACAGCACACCCTCCACAGGTATGCCCCTCCCAACGTCCCCTTTCACCCAGGGTGACCTCTACCCAGGCACATCTTTCCTAAAGGTTACCTCATCCCCAGGGCATTTGGCCCTGAGCTTCCTTTAGCATTCTGCTCAGCTCCCATTTCTGCCACAGCGTGGTGATAGTGACCACAGGAGTAATCCTCTTAGGTACACACACTCACAGGGAACTAGCTTCCTACACCCATTACCAGCTTTGTGCCTGGGGGCAGTGTTTCATGGGAGGGAGACTTCACTGGGCTTATGCCATCTGACCAGTCAAGACACTGCATAAGCCCAAGCATGGGCTCCAGGGGCACCCATAGATTTCCACACAGGGAATGCGGTGCCACAGCTACCTTTCCTGGAACCGCCTTAGACACACAATAGGAGAACCTGGGGACTTTGATACACAGTGGATAAGCACTAGTGGTTGCTCAACATGGGCTACCAGAGCCTCGCCTGAGCTGGAAACCAGAGGCTGCTGCTCTGCTTGCCCTTCTTGCCTTCCTCAGCTGAGTCCCAGCTTCCCAGGCCAGCAGGACCTACCAGGGGTAAGTTTCCTGGCCCTTACCTGACTGGGTCCTGCCTGCCAGTCTTCAGGGTTGGGTACAAGTAGGAACATTACAAGTTGGTGGGACCCAGAGGGCTTTCTGGGGTCATGTATCTATATGTAGAATGACTGAGTTTATCTTCCTGCAGACAGGCATTGGTGATATGGAGACCAAGGTGAACTAACAAATGTCCCTTTCTGGGATCTGCCACAGGAGGGAGAATCATGAATCAGGCAGCTCATAAACAGCCACAGGACACATAGGAACTCTCTCCCTTTGTGCCTCGAGGATGTCCCCTCCCCCCCCACCCCACCCCCCCCAGCTCCCTTTGCTTAGAAGTAGAAGCCTGAAGAGCTGTCTGCCTGGCTTCTTAGCTCAGGCCCTACAATCAGGTTCCCTCAGTCAGGAGAGCCCAGAACAAACTGAGTGACATCACCCAGGAACTCACCATCTTGGGCTGGTTTCTACCTGCTCTAAATCTGCCTCAGGTCCCGGCTCTACAGGACAGTGCCTTTCCAAGCAGTGGATCGCCTCCTGCAATACTCTGTGACTTCACCATCTGTGCATTGGAGAGAGGGAGTTAGAGAATTCTCAGCACTGGCCCTGACTTCTCAAATGCTTCAGCCTAGGAGAGACATTCTCAGAGCTGCTGGCAGAAAATGGAGAACAAAGAAGAAGGGTTTCCAGGGAGATGTGGGAACACAGTTGGGCACTTGGGGTTGCAAACGTCTCCCCCACCACTACCCCACATACAAAATAAATATGTTAATGCCTCATGGGACTCAAGGAAAAGACAGGGCATGACTGTGGAGCTCCAGTGGTCAGGATAATACAGCTCATAAAGAGCACTGAATCACCAACCCTACAGCCCTGGGACAAGTCCAAGTAGAGATGGCTGAGTAGACTGTCCAATAGGACCTCATTCTGACTATGGCTGGCATCTGTCTAGAGGCCTTTATCTAAGCAACAGCTTTCTGTGGGATCAGTTCCATGACAAGCTGGCCAGTTCCTTTCAGCATCTCTCATCTCTATGGAAGATGGGGTGGTCAGAAGGAGCCATCTCTACCTGTAGGGTGGGTTTGCTCACCCAGTCAGAGATGGTGAATGGGCCTGAACACAAAGTAGCAAAGGAAAGGGACCCTGAGAGGAACAGTTAGGAAAGCCATTGTGAGGAAGGGGCTGAAGGATGAATGGTACTCATGGAAAGGGGTCCAGGGGGGCAGTCATGTCATCTTCATGAATGACAAGTAGCTGACAGGGTGTAACCGTGAGACTTGTCACAGAAATCTGGAGAGAGAGCTTGGGACCCGGGACTAGACTGAGAGGATAATGAAGCTGGAGCAGAGAAAGCCTCCGTTGCAGTGGACCCTGTGCTGGCTCTTCATCCCATGGAACCTTCTTGGGAACCATTTGAAGTGAGTCTACATGTCCAGGGCCTGGGAAGTCCTACCTGTTTCCCCACTCCATCTCTGTACCGGCTGGGTTTGTGTCAACCTGACACAAGCTGGGGTTATCACAGAGAAAGGAGCCTCCCTCGAGGAAATGCCTCCATGAGATCCAGCGGTAAGGCATTTTCTCAGTTAGTGATCAAGGGGGGAGGGCTCATTGTGGGTGGTGCCATCCCTGGGCTGGTAGTCTTGGGCTCTATAAGAAAGCCAGCTGAGCAAGTCAGGAGAAGCAAGCAAGCCAGTAACATCCCTCCATGGCCTCTGCATCAGCTCCTGCTTCCTTCCCTGCTTGAGTTCTAGTCCTGACTTCCTTTGGTGATGAACAGCAATGCGGAAGGAAGTGTAAGCTGAATTAACCCCTTCCTCCCCAGCTTGCCTTTTGGTCATGATGTTTTGTGCAGGAATAGAAACCCTGACTAAGACCTCTAATCTAGAGATTCTAGATTAGAATCTCTAATGGTCAAAGGCTGCCTTGACTGTGGAGACCTTTCACTCTGCCAACTGACCTCTTGCTGGAGGTCAGGCAAGTCCTCAGGCTGAGGCAGGGCCTCTGAACTTGCAGGAGCTGGAAGCTGACTAGTACACTGTCCCTAAGCAAGACCACGGGGAGAGCCACTGTTCAGAAAAGTTCTCCAATAAAGCAAGATGACTCTCCACAGGCTGTTCCATCTTCTCCCCAATAGGCCTGATTGGAAAGGATGGACCAGTACACAGGGCAAAAACCCACAAGTGGCCACATGTGTCACTGCCAGCTAAACAAGGCTTCTAGGTCTTACCAGAATGGTCTGGAAGGAAAACTGAGATGGTACAGGTCAGGGCCCTCTTGAGAAGCAGGGCTCTCATATGAATTGCAGTGAAGTACAACTTTTCCTGACCTTCACCTTTGTGTGTGAGTGTGGACACACACACATACACACATACACACACACACACACACACACACACACACACACGCTGTGGCGGGGCACGGAGATCAGAGGACAACTTCTGTGAATCTATTTTTCCCTTTCACCTTGTTTTGAGGTAGGGTCTCTAGGCTAACTAGCCCACCAGCTTCTAGATGATTCTGCAGTCTCCACCTCCCACCTCACTGTAGGTGTGCTGGGACTGAAGATGTGCAGTGCAGTGGTTAGCTTTTATCTGTGGGCTTTGGGGACTCAACTCAAGTTGCCAGCCTGCATGGGAAGCACTTGCTTGTGGCGCCATCTCACCAGCCCTCATTTTAACTTTAAAAAAGTTTCAGAAATTTGACATTGAACTCACAATTCTAGCCCTTCCCTCATTTTAGACCCCCCCCCCTCAGGGCCCAGAAACCCAGCATTGGGCTCTGGCTTGGCTGGAGGCCTCCCCATTTCTGTTCTTAGTAAAACCACTTTGCAGGAGTTTGAATGGATCTCTGTGTTTATTTGGAGCAGATCACCTGAACTCTGTCTAAATATTGTGGTATGTCAGTTACTTTTTGTATTGCTGTGACAAAACAATCAATGAAAACAATTTAAGGGGTTCATTTTGGCTTAAGGGTCATGGCGGATCATGGAAGAGGAGATCTGGAAGCTGAGGTGTAAGGTGGCTGATCACACTGTGCATACAGTTAGGAAGCAGAGAGTGAACAGGAAGTGGCACAGTACTATACAACCTCAAGCCCTTGCTCCCAATCAGCTACTTCCTCCAGGAAGGCTTCAGCTTCCAAAGGTTCCACAACCTTCCAGAACAGCACCACCTGCTGGAGACCAAATGGTGGAACACACAAGCCCATGGGGGAAATTTCACCTTCACACAGCAGCATAAGTTTTATAATGTAGAACAATACATTCTAAAAATAAAGTTAAAGTCTGAAATGAAGACAGATGTGATTTCTGGTCCAGGAGCAGGCAAACATTAATTGCTGAGAATGCAACAAGCATGTGCCCTTTGTCACTAGCATCGACCAAGCCCTCACTTGGCATGTCACCCTGTGACCCCTCAGGATTGTCATCACCTGCATGGGAAGCATGCAGGTTCTCATGCTCACAGGTAAGTATTAGGGCAGTGGTTCTCAACCCATGGGTCGTGACCCCTTTGGCAAGTCTTTAGCTCTAAAAGAATATTTACATTATCAATCAGAACAGTAGCAAAATTACAGTTATGAAGTAGCAACAAAAATAATTTTATGTTTGGATCACCACAACATGAGGGACTGTATTAAAGGGTCACAGCACTAGGAAGGTTGGGAACCACTCAACCAGGAATGTTAAACACATGGTGGTGTTTCTTCAAAGGGAAATGCATAGCGTGTTGTCCATTCAGAAGGCTAGAGGCAGACGAAGTTCATAGCCTGGTGGTGTTTGTACTATCTGTGTGGCTGAGACCACACCGGATCATCTCCCAGACCCTTTTTGTGAGCCTGTCAATCTATAGAATCCATCTTTACGGAAGGCGTCACACATACTTTACAAGATTTTCAATGTAGTCGTGTCTTAAGCTTTATTGTCACACAGGATTGAGTTAATTATCACCAGGAAAATTTTCACCCAACTGTGTTGTGCTTAAATATTCATAGAATAAACCACTCAGGGTCAGACACTCGATGTTTGAACCAGCACCGGGGCTACTTGGCTGTGTTGAACTAAACTGCCTTCTCTGTCTCCTGCAGGTTGTTACTCTTCCAGTCCAGCCCCCTGCCTCCCACCATCTGTCCATGTGTTCTCAGAGTCCAATCCATTTGCCCCAGTATTACCCCATGTCAGTCTCAAGGACCAGGTACCTCATCCACTGTTGATATTGTCATCCACTGCTGCCCCACTTCTGCAGATGAGCCCAACCAAGATGCTCTCACTTTGTTCTTTAGAGAGGGCAGAGAAGCCATATGGTAGGCTCCCCCATCTTGTACTAACACAAAATACAGAGAAAGGAAACCTACCATTCATCCATCTCTCCATCTACAGATCCATCCACCCACACACCCATCCGTGTAGTCCTCCTCTTCCTCATCTCCTCCTGCCCTTCTCCCCTTTCATCCACCCATCCATCTAAGGAGTCACTCATCTTGACATCCATTCTTACACACATCCTCCCTCCCTCCCTCCCTCCCTTTCTCTCTTTTTTCCAGTTCTAATTATTTGTTTATTTATTATTCATTTAGTCAACTTGACATAAGCTAGAGTCATCTGGGAACAGGACCCTCAGTTGAAGAAATGTTCCCATGAGATTGGCCTAGTGCAGGTAGTGCTAACCCAGGCAGGTATTCTGGGACTGTGTAAGAAACACCCTTTGCTTACCTTCTTCTCCCAGGTCAGACCCTTCAAACTTGTTCAGCCTCTGCCCTGGCTCTGCCCATCATTGGAACACAGTTCCCTCTCTGAGGTTCTAGAGGGCCAACAGCCAGCCCTCAGGCTGCCACTTTATCCCCCAGCCTGACCTGCTGGCCTCCTGTATTGCTCACACACCTGGCTGCACAGAGCCCCTGAATTCACTCTGCCCCACACTGCATGCTGCAAACCTCAGCTGACTATGCTGCCCAGTATCCTTTGCCTAGCAGGTGGCTTCCAGCTAATTCAGCCATTGGGAATCCCTGGGTACAAGGAAGAGGGAGCTAAATGGGTGAGCCTGCTCCCCAACCACATCAAGTGCCAGGTGAATGCTGTACCACAGAGCCACATGCCAGGAATACATCTAGGTCTGCCTGTCCCTTGTCCTTGAGCTTCCAGCCTCGTGAGTGGGGTTGACTCTGTTCTGTCCCTAATTCTACCACATGCCTGTCACCGTAGCATCATGTGACCTGTCCCCATTGTGTCACTGGGGTTGGACTCCCTCCTGACCCTGAGGGCATCCCCTATGCTATGTTCATTCCTAGCCCTCTCAGGGCATGTGCCCGAGGACTGACCTACAAGGCCTGTGCCCACAGCTGAGTCTGACAGAAAGTCCTGGCTAATCAGAGGAGAGATAGAGGGAGGTGTGTTGTTAGGCTGGCTGCCATCACTGTAATAAAGTAATTGACTGATAAGGAGAAAGGGTTATTTCACCTCATTCCTTTGGAGATTTTGGTCACTTGACCCCTTGCTTGGCCTTTGGTAAAGGAAGCACAGCATGTCTGGGGCACAGGAGAACAAAGAGCTTACATCATGAGGCAGGGAGCAGAGAGGAGAGATGGACACCAGGGTCCCACAGTCCTCTAGACTTTCCAAAAGGGTCTACCTCACAAAGTTCCCACTCCCAATGATGCCACTCTGAGAACCAAGCCTTGAACACAGCAGAACAGGAGGGAGTTGGAGTATCCCCTGGGGCTACTGTGTCACCTGGCTGTGGCCACCTCACATGCTGTCCTCTGGGTCTACTCATGCTTCAAGTTTTTTCCCCAGAGGGCTTAGGGGTCTGTGGACCACAACTGTGGGGTGGGATGGTGTCCTGGGTTCCTGTGCTGCTGCTATTTCTTGTCTGTACTTTCTAGGTACCTGCCTCTGCTCCTGCATGGGTTCTTCACTGTTTCTGCTCCAAGGGCAGGGATACAAGGTCAAAAGGATCCTTTATGCTTTTTTGGTTTTAATGCCAAATGGTTTGTTTGTTTGTTTGTTTGTTTGTTTATTTGATGAATGAAATTAAGGTGATGTTCAGTGGAGATTGTCTTTTCAATTTTTGTTTTGTTTTTTGAGACAGCATCTCCTGTAGCTCAGGCTACTCTTGAACTCTCTAGGAAACCAAGGATGACCTTGAAATAGTCATCCTCCTGCTTCCACATTAGGCATTTCCAAGCCTCCAGTTCTGCCATATTTGAAGAGTTCACTATTATGTAGTCATCCGTAACACCCTCCATCAACCCCTCCCCCACCCTTCATCATCCCCTCCCCCACCCTTCACCATCCTCTCCCCCACCTCCATCATCTTCTCCCCCACCCTTCACCATCCCCTCCCCCACCCTCCATCAACCCCT
>JADRCH010000299.1:259438-330483 GCA_019843965.1 Rhynchomys soricoides
ACACACACACACACACACACACGCACCATACTGCAGACACAGAGACACACACACCATTCCAGACATACACCATACCACACACACACACACACACGTATACACACATCATACCAGACATACACACCGTACCACAGACACACGCATACACATCATACCAGACAGACAGACACACACACCATACCACAGACACACCATTCCAGACATACACCATAACACACACACACACACACACACACACACCCCACATTACTGCTTTGGGAAACGACAGTGAGCTGTTATCTGCTGGAACATGTTGGCTCACACATCCCCAGCTAGCAACAATTTGCTACATCCTGATGGCATGGCCTACAAACTGCAATCCACCACCGTGTAAGGCCACCCGCTGTCCTCTGGCCCTCCTATAGGTCATGGGGAGGCATGTAGGTTATAGGAGAATTTGTACCCACTTACTGTTTCCCAAAGCCTGCCAGCACTGGGTACTGCATTATGTTCAGTCCCTGTCAGTCTTACAGGGGAGTATGGGAGTGTTTGACCCTGCGGTGTTCTAATTGGTTGTGATTTGAACATGTTTTTCCTCTTAGTAAGTTGCTTTATATGTGAAATTTTGTCATGTTCAATTTGCAGTCCACTGTTAGAGCCAGGCTTGGAAAGTCTGCTGTTCACCAATATTTCCTAACATAGTCCTCCTCTCTCTCCCTCCCTCTTCTCCCTCCCCTTCTCCTCTCCTCTCCCTTCTCCTCTTTCTCCTCCATTTTTGAAACAGGGTTTCATGTAGCCCAGGCTGGCCCTAAACCCTCTATGTAGCTGAGGATGACCTTGACCTACAATCCTCCTACATCTACTCCCGAGAGCTGTGCTAATAGCCTGCACCAGTACACTTGGTTTCTGTGTAGCCGGGGATGAAACTTCATGCATGCTAAACTGGTGGTCCATTAGCTGAGCCCAATTCCCACCTTACTATATTTTCTTCTTGTCTTTGGTGTAAAAATATTTACTTTTAACCCAGTTGGACTTTTTTGAGCAAGATGTAGGCCAGAGAGCTCTATTTGTTTCTTTAAATTAATAATCAACCCTCAGGATTTGTTTTAAGTTTATGGAAAAACATGAGAGCAGAATTGGATTCCCATATGCTCACTCTGCCCGTTCCTTCTCTTGTTAAACATTTACCGCGCTGTACCAGCCGACGCCAGTGCAGTGTGCTGACCTCAATCCATGTTCTGCAGCGGGCTGTGCGTGGGTTTGGGCAGTGTGTAAGGACATGTGTCCGTCCTTGTGATCTTAAATCTCACCATTCTCCCCTCCGCCCTGGAAACCACTGACCTTTGCACTATCTCTGGTTCCCTGGGGTGGCTTTTCAGAGTTCTGTGAGTTGTGATCGCAGTGGACGGCACCTCTGCGGATAGCTTCTCTTGCTTCAGTTTGTTCAGGCATCCGGAGTGTCTTTCCATACTTCCTAGTGTGTCTCCTCTCCATCTGGCTTTTGCCATTATCAGAACCCCAGCACCACTGGCTTTGTTTTGTTTTTCCATTCACTCACTAACCAGTGTCATAGTTGCTTTCAGGATTGCTTGGTTCTAAGTAATGCTGCCATCAGTGTTTGCGTGTGGGACTTTATATGGACATTAGTTTTCTGTCCATTTGAAGAAATGCCAAAGAGAGAGTGCCCTAGTTAGGGTTTGCATTGTTGTGATGAAACACCATGGCCAATAGCAACTTGGGAAGGAAAGGGTTTAATTGGCTTATGCTTCATCATCACTGTTCATCATCAACGGAAGTCAGGAACTCAACCATGGAAGGAGTCTGGAGGCAGGAGCTGATGCAGAGGTCATAGAGGGGTGCTGCTTACTGGCTTGCTCCTCATGGCTTTCTCAGCCTGCTTTCTTAAAGAACCCAGGACTACAAGCACAGGACCCCACCCACAATGAGCTGGGCCCTCCCATGCCAATCACTATTTAAGAAAATGCCCCATAGGCTTGCCTGCACCCTGCTCTGATGGAGGTGTTTTCTTAGTTGAGGTTCTCTATTGTTCTGTGCTCTAGCTGTGCCAAGTTGACATAAAAGCAGCCGGTACAGAGTAGGTTCTAGAACCTGTAGTTAAAGTGAGCTGTGCCTTAGAACAAGAATGCTTTGGGGAACTGGGGAGGTGGTGTACTGGGTAAGAGTGCTTGCTGCTCTGGCAGAGGACCTGCGTTCTGTTCCTAGCACTCAAGCCAGGCAGTTTACAACCTCCTGTGGCTCTAGCCCCATGGGAACTGGTGCCACCTTCTGGCCTCCACTGGTGCTGCAGTTTGAATTGAGTTTTCTGACCGAGTTTTGAGGGTTGGCTTTTCAGGTCTCCCAGTTTATGGATTCTCATTTTATTTTCTTGACAGAGTCCTTTAAAAGTAGAAATATTTAAGCAAATGAAGGAGAACTGAACTCTCCTTTTCATGAGCCCTCTGGTTCTGTGCTTTGAAAGTTATTGATAAATGCAAGGCTGTCCATGCCTCTCTTATTATCTTTGAGTGGCTTATAATCTCAGGTCTGTGATTCATTTGGACATGATTTTTGTGGAGGTTGTGCAATGTTTGAGCCAGCGTGGCCTCCTGTAACATGGTCAAACACTGACCCCTGACAGTTCACATGCCCACAGGCTAGTGAGACGGTGGTGGAAGCAGGCATGGGATTGGGTCTGAAAGGCAGATGTGTGAGGTTAGCCAAGGCATCTCTGCTCTGTGCTGAAAGAGCCCCGGGTAAGCATCAGGCATTTCTGGGTGCACATATAGCAGCATGCTGTGCATGTGGGAATTCGTGAGGCTGCATCACACCTGTGGGTTCGGTGCAACTGAGTGTGTGGAGTATGTGCTGCTTTGGTCTTTGCCCTAAACCATGCATATGTGGTAAATGGACACATCAAGGAAAGATACCAGCAAGAACCTCAGGTTTTATAGGAAGGCACTGAATGTAGCAGCCATCCACACTGACTTCTCTTCACTCCGACTGTCACTCTCTTCACTCTGACTGTCACTCTCTTCACTCTGACTGTCACCTTCTCTTCATTCTGACTGTCACTCTCTTCAGCCTTTCCCATTAGCTCCCCTCCCCCCAGTCACCCTGTGCTCTGGAGGCTGATGTCAAGAAAAGCTCCTTTTTGTCGCTTTTATGGTTTCTGGGCCTGGTGCAATAAGCCCGGTGTAGCCTCAAGAGAAGTCTGGTGGGTTTTGCATTAACAGCAAGGGACAGAGGCTTAAAGTGGTGTGACCAAGGTCACAGACTGGTCAGTTCCAAGGGATGTTCTAAAATGTCTCTGAGGATTTGCACCAGGTTTATGTCAATTTTCAGGGATTAATAAAGGGAGCCCCCTAAAGCTACAGTCACTGTCTGATCTAACAGCTATCATCAGTCTTCACATTCACAGACGTCAGGGTTACCCCTGTCCCCTTGCATAGTGCCAGTCTTCCCAAGCAGCCTCCTGTTCATGGAGCCCCAGGGATGACCAATGCAGGAGAAAGCATCCATTGGAACCTGGATGGTTTCCCCTGAAACCAGAGAGCCCTTTCTAACCCTCTGGCTGCTCCTTCAACAGGTGTTCCAACCCTCTGTTGCCATGAAGATTGCAGTAATTGGGCAGAGCCTGTTTGGCCAGGAGGTCTACTGCCAGCTGAGGAAGGAGGGCCATGAGGTGGTGGGTGTGTTCACCATCCCAGACAAGGATGGGAAAGCAGATCCCTTGGGTGAGTGAGCAGCTCAGGGGCAGGGAGGAAGGTGGAAGGAAACCTACCTGCTGGGGCAGAAGCACTACAGTGGGCTGGTGGGTAACGTCCGGGTCTCATGGCAAAGCCCTTGCTAAAGGACACTTACACACCCTCCATCCTGAATCCACCCTGATGCTTAGTGGCTGCGGCACTGCCCTGGAATAAAGTGACTGTGGGGTGGGATCTGTAATCTGACCAATGGCCATGGAGACCCTGGCTTGTCCCATGTACCTCTCTTCTCTAACCCAAGCATCTAAGCTCTGAAGGGCTCCTAAGGGTGGTTCCTGGGGTTGTCATGCTTCATGTCAAGGTGGACATGCTTCATGTCACCATCTCTGGGGCTCTGTTAGCCCTGAGTGCCTAGTCCACCCCAGGGTTCCTGGCACAGCAGAGTGGGTGGAGCTGAGAGGTTTCCCTTTCAGCATCTTCTGTGTGTTCCTACCTCACTGGGGAGGAGCCACTTGAGAATCACAGTCCTGGACCCTTTCCTTGGAACTGAAGAACGTCACCCAGGATGCTGGGGCTTCTGTATGATGAACAGACCCTTCTCAGGCCTGATGGGGAAAGACTGTAGGGCCCAGCCTAAGAAGGAGAGAGTGGGAGCAGGAAGGTGGCTCTGTGCACCCAGCCAGATCCAGGGCAGAGCAAGCAGCCACAGTCCGACCCCTGGACTCTGATGATGCCTGCCAAGTATCAGCCCTGCACCTGACCGCAGCATGATATGCATGACCCCACTGTCTGAGTCTGAGTTCTACAAACAGATACTAACAGTGGCCAGATAATTTCTGCTCCCAGGGCCAGCCCAGGCCAGTTGGGACCACTGCTTGGCCTTGACCTTGGATGGCCTGCAGTAGTGTCTCACTGGCCACAGTGAGGCTTCTTTGGAAGTGTAGTCTGACCTAGTCTCATTGCAGCTGGTCACACTGTAAAGCAGAAATTTGTCCTGGTCTTCAGCCGGCTTCCTCTTTTCCCCTGTTTTATTTATCCTAGTACATGGGGTGTCGTCATCTACACCCCAAGAAGTCTCCTCTTTTCAGTGAGCGCCTTGGCAAGACCCTCCTACTGGTTCCAAACCTGGTGACATTGATGATGTAGATTAGCCCTCACATCAGGTCATGGTGGCAGAGATGAGGACAGAGAGGGGGGTCAGGCCAGTCAAGGGTGGACAATACAACAGGAGTGCTCTCAAGAGAACCGCTAAGGATGTTGCTCATAAGTACTGAAGAATGGCTGGCTAAAGAGATCCCCTTACAGTCAGGCTTGTGCCTTCCAGAGGCAGCTGCTCCCACCAATCTGAGGATAAGAGGGGATGGTATTGTGTAGGAAATGACCTGCAAGGAGGCAGGAGGAGCCCTGCAGGCTGGGGCTGGGCCTCCGGGCTGCAGGTGTGAGGAACAGAGTGTGGACATCGGGCCAGGTCGGCTTACTGGGAACAGGGATTAAGCAGCTTCTCTGGGAAGGAGCTCTTGTAGCTGAGGTGAGGCATCCAGCCAGGGTGGTGGACAGGATCCGCACCAGAGGACTGAACCCTTTCCTCACTCTTCTTGTCCTCCTCCCCTGGCCTCTCCACCTCCTGGTACAGCTGACACCCGGAGAGTGGAGAGGTGGGGAAAGGGAAGAAAGGGAGTAGAGATGGTGGGCGAGGAGGAGGACATGGTGTTGGCGTGGATAGGCCTCTGGAAAGAACTGTAAGGAGAGCGGCTATGGGGAACCTGTTAGAGCTGAGCAAGGGAGGCATGCGGAGACCACACCCAGGCAGGAAAGTCTCTACCCAGGCCTCCCCCCCCCCCCCCGTGGCTGGCCCCACCCACATCCTAGCAGAACTTTGCTGGATAGTGGGAACTGGAAAGGGCACTAAGAATGAGCCCACAGACACTTCTCTGGGTAGAGACAGCTGGCAGTGTGTGGTAGGACAGAGAGGAAGATTGCTCACTTCTCTCTACAGGCCTGGAGGCTGAGAAAGATGGCGTGCCCGTGTTCAAGTTCTCCCGGTGGCGGGCTCGAGGACAGGCTCTACCCGAGGTGGTGGCCAAATACCAGGCTCTGGGTGCAGAGCTCAACGTGCTCCCCTTCTGCAGCCAGTTCATACCCATGGAGGTCATCAATGCCCCCCGGCATGGCTCCATCATCTACCATCCATCTCTGCTACCCAGGCATCGAGGGGCTTCAGCCATCAACTGGTAAAATGGGCTCCACCCCCAATTTGCCCAGCATGTCACCCTCCCTCAGCCTGAAACATCTCTCTGGGCCCATCAAGTGCACTGTGCTGACGCTTACCCTGCACTGCCGTGTGTCTCCCTGAACCACAGCAGAGAAGTGTTAAGACAGCATGCTTGCCAGGTGGTGGTGCACACTTTTAATCCCAGCACTCAGGAGGCAGAAGCCAGAGGATCTCTGAGTTTGGGGATAGCTTGGTCTACAGAGTGAGTTCCAGGATAGCAAGGGATATATGCTGTCTCAAAAAATAAAAACAAACAAAAAAAACCCAAAACAGACAAACCCCACAGGCTTTGTAGCAGCAGGAACAAGAGCTTTGCTAGCAGCAGGACAGAGGGTGCAAGGGGCTGTACCAGGATGTCATAGAGGCTGCAGAGAGCAGGCCTTCTGTCTACTCATCCCGCCTGTCTAAGTCAGCATGCCTTTGGCATGTAACTGGCATGGTTGGCTATCATAAACACTTTCTTTTCTTCCCTTTCTATAGGAGCAGGTGTCAGCCCTCCTATGGGAGGAGGTAGCCCCCCACCCCAAAGAGTGGCAGGGGACAGGAGACAGCTCCCAGGGTGTCCTCTGTGACACTTTCTATCAGAGTGACATTTTCCTCCTATCTCCCAGGACCCTCATTCATGGAGATAAGAAAGGAGGCTTCACCATCTTCTGGGCTGATGATGGTCTGGACACTGGTGACCTTCTGCTGCAAAAGGAATGTGAGGTGCTTCCAGATGACACCGTGAGCACGCTGTACAACCGTTTCCTCTTCCCGGAGGGCATCAAAGGGATGGTAAGGCTGAAGGCTGGCCAAGCCTGCCCTCCCATCACCTACCTGCTCTGACATTCTTGGCTCTGCTGCTCTCCCTGATCCCCACTGGCCATGCACCCGCCACCAATTTCAGCACATGTGAAAGAGGGATACTCACTATTTAGGATCTCAAAGGGATGGAATGATGAACATGACAGAACTGTGGGCAGAGTGGGCAGAACCCAACTCAAGAGGAAGTTAGCCGAAAAGGGCATTTTGGTTGGAATCATTGACTAGACAAGTCTCAACACAGGGTGAGGCAGGTGTGGTTGAACCCAAAAGCCTCTGTGGCTTTGGGTTCTCACATCTCTTTTTGGCCCTTTTCTGTTAGTTCATTTTATCCTCAGGTCAGTTGTCCTGCATGAGATGAAAGTTCCTTGGCTTCTATGTCTAAGCTTTCAGTTTCCTAGTCCCTGGGGTGACAAACCCCATTTCTCCAAGATACATGGATGAAAGATCAAGGAAGACTCTGATTGGGCATCCTGGGGTCATGTGGTTATACTGACTCAGTTGCTGGCCAGAGCAATAGGAATACTCTGATTTGTGGGGGACTCTGCAAACATCACAGCCTGCAGAGTGTCGATCCAGGAGAGGCAAGAAGGAAATTTGGTTCAATATGACTCAGTAGCCAGTGTTGGTTCACACTTCATGTTTATTTTAGGCACATTTAAGCACAGCACAATTTGGTGAAAAAATATTTCCTGGTGATAATTAACTCAATCCTGTGTGCACAATAAAGCTTAAGGCAAGACTACAGAGAAACCCTACTTTGTAAAGTACATGTGACACCTTCCATAAAGATGGGTTCTGTAGATTGGACTGAGGAAAAACAAGGTCATGATAAGGGTTTGGAGAAGGCTGTGGTGTGGTCTCAGCCACATAGATAGCATAGCACAAATGTCACCAGGCTATTAACCGCATCCTTTCCCAGCCTTCTGGGCAGACAACCCGTTTATTACACATCTCTCCACTTGAAGAGACAACCCTGCATGGTTTTTGTTTGTTTGTTTGGTTGGTTGGTTATTGGCTTTTAGAGGCAGGGTCTCTCTGTGTAGCTCTGGCTATCCTGGAACTGGCTCTATAGAGCACACTGGCCTCAAGCTCAAGAGATCCACTTGCTCCTGCCTCCTGAGTGCTGGGATCCAAGGTGTTCGCCATAACTCCAGGCTAACCCTGCTTGTTTAGCCTTCTTGCCAAGGTGTTCGCCATAACTCCAGGCTAACCCTGCTTGTTTAGCCTTCCTGATTGCCCTTGTCCTTATCTGTGAACTAAGGACCTCTGCCTCCTACACTGATTAGCTGTCTTGGTGATATACATCCTGCTGTGATCAATTGGGGAAGATAGCCACTCTATTGCAGTGGTGTCCCAGACTCTCCACAAGGCAAGGTTGTGGAAAGCCAAGGAAGGACATGGATGCCTTTTAGACCAGTGACCCCAGGAGGTCCTATTGACCCTGTGTATGTGCAAGCCGCAGTTGTTTCTGGAGGGTAGGCTAGTGAGAGAGGACCAAAACCCTTGATAATCAGGCCAGGAAGTTTCCTGACAAAGAGCCTTGTCACATGGCAGGGAGCAAGGTGTCAGTCACCAGACCACTACAAGCCCTGAGCCTTCTGCCTCTTACCTCAGTCCCTTTTAACAGTAGTAAGCAAATCTGCCTTGTTGGATACTTAGCCTGAGACAATAGGACTTCGCATTCCACAGCAAATGGCTCAGGTGGCCATTAGAGATGGAGTGTCCATGGCAACCACTGGTCACATGTGTCTATTTAAATTAATTATAATTAATTTCTGTCTTAGTTAGGGTTTTACTGCTGTGAACAGACATCATAACCAAGGCAACTCTTACAAGGACATTTAATTGGGGCTGGCTTACAGGTTCAGAGATTCAGTCAATGATCATCAAGGTGGGAACATGGCAGTGTCCAGGCAGGCATGGTGCAGGAGGAGCTGAGAGTTCTACATCTTCATCTGAAGGCTGCTAGCAGAATACTGACTTCCAGGCAGCTAGGATGAGGGTCTTAAAGCCCAGGGCCACAGTGGCACACCTACTCCAACAAGGCCACACCTACTCCAATAGGACCACACCCTCTAATAGAGCCACTCCCTGGCCGAGCATATACAAACCATCACAATTTCATTTAGGAATTTGGGATTGGGAGATAGCTTTGTAGTATAGTGATTACCCTGTATGGGGGAGGCCCCGGGTTTCATCCCCTGCATTCTCACACACACACACACACACACACACACACACACACACACCTTTGAAGTCCCCAGGAGCTGCAAGGCCCCTGGCTACTGTACAGTATTATACAAACACAGCCCACGTTTATCACTATAGTGTATTCCAACAGGCAGCCCTCCTGCACTACAGTTCTGATACCCTATTTCTTTCTTTAATTTTTTCTATTTATTTATTTTACACGTGTAGCGTTTGCCTGCGTGTATATATGTGCACCGTGAACGTTAGAGAGACCATGCAAGTAGAGTTACAGGAGGTTGTGAGCTGTCGCGTGAGTGCTGGGAACGGAACCCAGGGCTTCTCACAAGAACAGCCAATGCCCTTAATGGCTGGGCCACCTCCCCAACCCCATGGCACTCTATCTCTTGTCAACAATAGCCCTCTTGGGTCCTCCCTCAGGGTAGGTTACAGCCTCCTTTCCACCCCATGATTCAGACCCCAGAGAAGTTACTTTACTACAGATACCCAAGTCCATATCAGGGCTCGAGAGCTATTCTCCTTCAGGAAGGTTCCAGACAGCAACCCATAGGTGTGTGTGTCTGTTATCCCCGGTGGGGTCTGCCAGTTTCCTCCCTTAGAGATCTAGAAAGTCTATATAATCTAAGGCCATGGTGTGTTGCTGACAGTCTGGGTACCATTCCACTCTCCCCAAATCCTGTCACCCATATACCCTGTGTCCATGCTGTAGGCTTCTCAGGTGCCTGCAGGGTGAGGACCAGGGCTGGATGTGAATGAGATGCTGATGCCAGGGAAGCTGACTGTAGAGTCTCCTTGCAGGTTCAGGCTGTGCGACTGATTGCAGAGGGCACAGCTCCCCGCCACCCCCAGCCTGACGAAGGAGCCACCTATGAGGGCATTCAGAAGAAGGAGACAGCCAGGGTGAGTACCAACCCAGCTACCCAGCATCACCCGTGAATGTCTGGGGAAGCAAGGTTTAGCTGACAGAGAAACAGCAGTGGAGGGTGAGATTCCAGCACATCATTGAAACATGGAAGGACAAGGTCCATTCAGGCATCAGGTTCTTCCTGTTTCTCCTTAAGTAGAAGAAGCAAGCATCACTCCAGGGAGGAAGAATAACTAGGGCTATGACGTATATTAGCCTTGGTGCTGGACTCTCCGGGGCATTGAGCAGCAGGAGCACTTCTTGGAGCAGCAGTGGGTAGTTGTCCCATGGCTGCTTCTACTTGGGACTGGTTATTTCTCTAAAGAGGTCTGCATGAGCCCTGTATACATGAATATACTGTAGTGGGCCTCTACAGGATGGGCCAATGTACTCTTCCTAGAGACTCTGAGGCCTCAGCCACCTTGACAATGGTAGAGTAACCTCTTCCCAAAGCCATTCTATAGGTTGTACAGAGAGAGAACTTGGGTCACAGCCCCAAACCAGGGCTCTGCACTCAGACACACATCTAGGAGGAAGCCCAGGCTAAGCCCACTGCAAGGCTAGGCCCACTGTGCAGCAGTCTTCAGGACTAGAAAAGGCTAGCTAAGGAGACAACATCTTGGATCCTATAGATCAATTGGGACCAGCCAGCAGAGGTCATTCACAACTGGATCCGTGGGAATGACAAGGTGCCAGGTGCCTGGACAGAGGCTTGTGGACAGGTAGGTTCCCACGAGGTTAGTATTCTGCAGGAGACGCTGTATGCCCCTACCCTGCAATCTTGAAAAACATCCACTAAGTTGAAAATGCTTGATAAATTCTACAACTTGATTCCAAATCCTTCCAAATGCCCCCTACTCCAGGACTAGGAGATCCTGTACCATTCAGAGCTAAAAGTAAGGTGTCTGCTGCCACTGATGGCCCCAGGATCCTACTGCAACCTGGGACCCTGCTGAATTTGCTTAGCTTGAGCATTATCCCTGTGCTCTCTGATGCCATAGGCCCAGCTCTGACTTTGCCCCAGGGGAGAGACAACTTACTTTGAGCTGGGACTGGGCAGCAGCTGGGCTTATGATCAAGAGATGCAAGTTTTGTGTCCCCCTCAAAGTCTGCCTGATGTCCATACAGTCTGCTGTCTAGTCCCCTGATCCCCAGATCACTGTAAACAGACTATGCAGAGGTCCCTTCACTTTCTGCACTGACTCACCACCCTTTGCTATGGCTGGTCCATCTGTAGCAGTGGCCAACAGCAGCCAAGGGTGTGGCTTTGTGGTGTACATTGAGAAGACTTTCTTAGGGGTCTGTGTCCCTGAGCCTAAGGCTCTGAGTCAGTGCAAAGGTCTCAAGGATACCCAAGGCTTGAGGTATCCAGGTCCTCAGATCTACTGGTTCTCATCTGTGGCCCAAAGACTGGGTCTAGGTCCTCCTCAGCCTTGTGTGTAGATTACAGCTCTTCCAGGTCTCTCCTGTTGCCCCTGAAGGCTGGTATCAGGCCCACTCAGCCTTGCACACTCTAGGGTCACACCAGCTCCCATACCACTTGGCCCTTCTCAGCCCTGTGGAGTTTCAACTGGGCTGCAGATAGCAGGGCCTCATCTTATCCATTGTCTCTTGGCTTCTCTCCCTCCATAGAAGCTGACATTTTTCAACTCAACACTCAACACTTCAGGACTGGTGGCCCAGGGAGAAGCTTTGCCCATCCCAGGAGCTCATCGTCCAGGCCTGGTTACCAAAGCGGGACTCATCCTCTTTGGGAATGACGATAAAATGGTAAGGTAACAGCACACTGCTGAGTCACTGGCCTGCATCATAGGTTCAAGGTCACCCACACTGCTGTCCTTGGGCTCAGGCCCTACAGGAAGACCCCAGGCTGCCCTTGAAGAGACAAAGAGAACCAAGAGTCAAGGGAGAAGCTACCACCTGAGCACAGGCTGTGTGGGGTAGGCTGTATTTTCTCTGACAGGCTGGACACCCTGTGTGACAGAAATCCTTACCAGTAGCCCTGGCCTAGGATTTAAAAGCATCAAAGCCATATCCTTAAACCCCCAGGCCTCAGTTTCCTCTTTCTGAATTGGAATGGCATACTTAGTACAGGCATCTGCTGGGTTCTGGTAGTTATTACTGGACTTTGCACATCAGAATAGCAGCTGAATTGGATGGAGCGTACTTAGGCACCAACCACTATTTAAAAACAATGAATAGGCTTTCCATTTCATTCTCCAGCCAACCCTATGAGATAATTATAGATATTGTTTGCATATGTCAGAGGAGCCAATCACAATGAAAAGACATAAAAAGTTTGCCCAAGGTTGCTCAAGCTAGTAAATGGCAGAGCTGGGCTTCAGACCCTAAATTCTGGTTCTGAGGCTGCTGTGGTGGCTCTGAGACTCTACCCTGGGAATTTCTCACAGGTCTGGGGAGAAGCAGGTCTCCAACACTTTGCAAGCTGTGGTGGAGTGTGGAGAGTTGTGCTGACCGACAAGGCTCTCTTGTATTCTCATGCTGTATTATGCCTCCAGAGAGGCCAAGGCTGTCTAACAGCTGCCATTTCACAGTGGGTGGGCATTTAGATGGGCGTAATGCATGTATACAGACTGATGCTGTCTGTTGTTGAGGTCCCTAGAAATAGCATCCTAGACAGGAATTCTCTCACAAATGATTATTCAGGAGCACTCTGGGGGAAAAAAAATCCCATGAGGCTGTGAGAGCAGAGCAAAGCCATGAGATAAGGACTAGGTTTGTCTGATCCAGGTGTCTCTGAGGATCCACTGACTTTGCCTCTGCCCTGCACATGTGCACACAAGCCAGCATCTGCTGTTCTCGTCCTTGGAATAGTATGGAGCCCTTGGTCTCTCTGGTCACAGGTGCTTTCCCATCAGGTGCAGCAAGGAGGAGAGTGTACAGTGGCCAGTTCCTTCCTTGCAGCAGCTGGAGGCTGGTGTTAGCATTCAGGAGGGGCAGGTTCCTCAGAGCCCTGGCTGCCTCTGCCCCTACAGCCAAACAAACAACAGAGCACAGAAGCCTTCGGGAAACATGACTCATAGCTGGCCTTCTGCTTGCTGACAGTTCTAGAATATCTTCAAAGGCAACTACGTTGGTGCTATAGACACTGTGTTCAGCCCTGGTTGTGACTCTGGAATATTCTTATATCTACCTCAGATTTTCCAGATTTTGTAACATATTGTATGAGTTACTTGGACCCTGTTTGCTCATACATAATTATCTAGTAAATGTTGGAAGGTTGAGAGACAAGATAAATGATTTTGGATGAGCTGGCAGCAGGTTGGCATGTCTTCACTGATAAGGGTGACTCTGCCCATACTGCACACTTTCCACAAGCTCCACAGAGCTGGAGCCAGGCTCTGCCTGGAGTGCTGTCCACTAGGATGCAGACCAGACTTACCTGACTCTCCTTGTATGCTTTCCTCTCTCCACCTGCATCTCAGACAGCCACCTGTCCTCCAGATGTTGCCATGGGCTTCTGGGAGTGATCCCATGACTAACGATCCATTGTTGACTCAGTTGTCTTTCACAGTACTTCTCCAAGCATTTCTTTTTCTGATGAAAAGCTGTCCTTTTTGTAGAAATAACATCATTATTTAACAAAAGAAAGCATTTGCCTTGTGGTACTTACTCTGTGGTAAGGGCCTGCTTGACATGAGGGAGGCCCTAGGTCACACACACACACACACACACACACACACACACGTGCACACACACGCACACACGCGCACACAGAATCTAGAAAGCAAGCAGCAAGCACAGTGTGGCACAGATGGACGATTAGGATAAAGGATGGGCAGATTGTGTGTAGTTTCTCCCATACACCTCGGACAGTGTGTCTCAGTTCTGAACACCCTGTCATCTCCTGTGGCTCCTGCTCGCTTGGCTGTGAGGCTTGGAGGGAAAGTGTGAACTCCCTGCTCAGCTGCCCACCCTACCCTGGTCCTCCTGAGCTTCTCCCTTTTGCAGCTGCTCGTGAAGAATATCCAGCTGGAAGATGGCAAGATGATGCCAGCCTCCCAGTTCTTCAAGGGGTCTGCTAGCAGTGCCCTGGAGCTGACAGAGGCGGAGCTGGCCACAGCAGAGGCTGTGAGGGTAAGACACACCTTCAGTGGTACACCAGTTGGGCAGATTGTACACTGCACCTGTGTTTTCTGTGTTCACATTGCCTGGCATAGGGAATATGCACTGACCTTAGAGTCAATGTTGTCTCTGTCCTGTGTTAGCACTTTCTGATGTTCCCTGCTCCCTTCTTTCTTTATACCTGGGCCCCTGAGATTTGGGTCAGCAGAATCTAGCTTTTCTAGGGACTCACTCCAAATGGTTAACAAATGAAATTTAGCTTTGGAATAGTTAAAGGAGGTGGGGGCTTAACCCCATCACCTGTGATAAGTGTGTGTCTGAAACTGGCCCAGAGAGGGTAACACACAGTAACACCCAGGCGGTGACCAGCACAAGCTTCATACACAGGTTCCCTTCCAGCTCCTTCCCTACATGGTCTGTCATTTCCTCTCCATCCCTTCTGGGTGAGCACACCTGAGAGTGGAAGGGAGGTGAGAATGACCTCTGGTGGCAAGTAAGTGCAACAAGAAACAGACTTCTCTAGGAGACAGACTTCAGAGAGCAGCTTGTTTTTACTGGGGCGGGATAAAGGCTTTTTAAACCTTTAGGGATGAGTAGGTTGTATGGGGTGTGTATACAGCATTGGTCAGGGCCACCTTAGCCTAGCTTCAACTATGAGACTTACTCTGGTGTAGGCAAAGGTGGAGGGTGCAGGACTACATGTGCCTGGGACATGTAGGCCTGAGTCAAGGGAGGGAGTAGTCCAACTTCCTGCCATCCTCAAATATGACTCAACCCCACTCCTGCTCTGGACTCCCCCACAATGGTCTACGGGTAGCTTTCTTCTCTGGTTGTCTAACCTGAAGCTGGGTCAGCAGCCACTTTCCAAGATCTGTTCCTGGCCCCTCCCACTCTGTCTCCCTGTCCTCAGAGTCATGTATGGTACTGAGCCTTGTTGAGCAGATGACACTGAAGGGTTTCAGCTTAGTCATCCATCCAGTTAGGGGCTCAAGGTTAGCTGTTCCTCTACCTGTGATGACTCTATCCAGATAAACCCATCTGAGAGGCAAGCCTCGTAAGTTGAATCTTCACTGAGTGCACGGGCCTCAGCAGCATCATGCGCAGTAGAGTGTGTTGGTGTGACCATGAGGCTGCCTTGGGGCTGCAGCTTGCCCCACTCCAGGCATCAGGAGTGTATCCCACCATACGAGTATCCTGGGAAAAAAACTCCAAATGCAGATTCTACATGGGCTTTACAGCACATGAAGAATCCACATGTGTCCCTCACTTAACAAGTACCACCCTCACACCATGTGAAGAAGAGAGTGGCAAGTCCTCACAAGCTAAGGGACTTGGGGACACTTGCTGAGCTCCTCCTGATTGCCAGGCAGTGGATGGGAGTGGCTGCTGTCCCAGTGGTACAGACAAAAAAACAGCTTTGGAAGACATTCTGTGCAGAACAGGGCCTGTAAGACAAGGCCTCAGAGAAGGGGTCAGCATTGGAGGGAAGCTGAGAGCTGGCTACAGAGAAAAGATCTGGATAAACCTTAGTGCAGAGGACTGTAAGTGTAAGGACAGCACAGGTGCAGGGACAGCACAGGTGCAGAGACAGTACAGGTGCAGGGACAGCACAGGTGCAGGGACAGCAGAGGTACAGGGACAGCACAGGTACAGGGACAGTACAGGTGCAGGGACAGCACAGGTACAGGGACAGTACAGGTGCAGGGACAGCACAGGTACAGGGACAGCACAGGTACAGGGACAGCACAGGTGCAGGGACAGCACAGGTGCAGGGACAGCACAGGTACAGGGACAGCACAGGTACAGGGACAGTACAGGTGCAGGGACAGCACAGGTACAGGGACAGCACAGGTACAGGGGCAGTACAAGTGCAAGAACACCCCAGATGCAGAGACAGCACAGGTGCAGGGACAGCCCTGGTTGAAGAGGTCACCTCTGCCATGACCCAGGAACAAAAGAGGGAGCTGAATGGAGGTGGGTCACAGCTGGAAACAGTGTTATAACACTGAAGACTCTACAAGAGACAGTCATAGGGTGCCAGGCAGTCTTCCCTAGGAATGCTTGGAGCTTTAAATGTTTGGGAGGGAAGGGAGGATGGAAAGAGGGAAGGAGGGAAGGAGGGAAGGAGGGAAGGAGGGAGAGGAGGGAGGGAGTAGCTCCACATTTGCTAGATTTAACCCCCTCCCTCTAAATTAAGAAATTTTCAGCATATTCCTGAGCTGCTGTGGCTGTGGCCCTGCCTCTGAGCCTGCTCGGGGTCACTGGACCAGCTGGACCAACAGGCTCTGAGCCAAAGATGCTTGCTTGCAATGGCTGCTGTTGAGGCCTGTGCAACAGGGTAAAAGTTGTCCCAGTGGGCGTTACAATTGGGTAGCTCAGGCTGGCATCGGTGAGAAACAGCCATCCCACCATAACCACTGGTTGGCCACCTTTCTGTGGGAGTTCCGGCTGCTGGTCTCGTGGCCCTGGGCTCTCCTCACATGCCCAGTAGGCCAGCAGTTCATTCTGCTATACTTCAGAGGCCCCAGGTCAGAGAAGTGCTAGCCAGTCAGTATCTCAGAGCAGACAAGTCCATGAGGCCCTCACTGTGTCTGGCCTTCACCATCATAAGCATTCCATGCTGCCATGTGAGTCCTGTGCTGGGGACACTGGAACCTGACAGCTGCAACAAGACCAGGAATAAACCTTTCTGATACCCAGCCATTTTCCACTGCCTTCCTGGGAGACCAAGCACATGGCAGGAGACCAGCAGCCTACTGTCAGAGCTGTGGCCCACTCTGGGCCTTAGGGACAGTGCCTTGAAGACCACAGAGGTGGAGCCCTCAGCCAGCCATGTGAATGGCACCATACTTCACCCAGCACCTCTGTCTCTTATGGCCTTTGTTTTCCAGAGCTCTTGGATGCGAATCCTGCCCAATGTCCCAGAGGTAGAAGACTCTACAGATTTCTTCAAGTCAGGAGCTGCATCAGTAGATGTTGTGAGGTGAGTCCAGGGGCAAGGAAGACCCTTCCAAGTATCCACTGTGGCCCCACTGAGGCCACCATTGGCTGTATTTGCATATCATTCAGGAGGAGATCATAAAGGGCCCTCCAGCAGATGTAGAAGCTAGGCCTAAATATTTGCCCCCAAGCTGATCGCTCATCCCGGAAGGGCTGCTGATACTCAGCTGTCACTGCTAACCCTTGTCTGATGTTGGCTGCTGCAGATCAGGGACTTGGGCTCACATATAATGATAAATACTATGACCAAAGCAGTGTGGGTAGAAAAGGGTTTATTTGGCTAACAGATGGTACTCCATCACCGAAGGAAGCCTAAGCAGGAACTGGGAGGCAGGAACTGAATGAAGCAGAGGCTATATGGGACCACTGCTTTCCACGGTTTGCTCAACCTGCTCTCCATTACCACTCAGTGCCCAGAGATGGCACTTCCCACAGTGGGCTGGGCTCTCTAGCATCAATTTTTAAACAAGAAATCACTACACAGACTTGCCTCCAGGCCAGTCTGATGGAGGAATTTTCTCAGTTGAGGTTCGTCTTCCCAGAGTACTGGCTGGTTTTCTGTTGCTGTGATAAAACACCATGACCAAGGCAACTTATAGAAGGGACGGTTTCTTTCAGGCTTCAGTTCCAGAGGGATGATAGTCCATGGTGGCTGAACAGAGGTGTGGTGGCAGTAACAGTGGAGAGAGAACTCACATCTCAAACCATAAACAGGAAACAGGGAAGGCTAGAGTCTTTTGAAACCTCAACACCTGCCCTCAGTGACATACCTCCTTCAACAAGGCCACACCTCCTAGCCCTCCCCAAATAGCTCCACCAACTGGGGACCAAGCATTCAGATGTGGGAGATTATTGGGGGTACATCTCATTCAAACCACTACCAAATGTAGCTTGTGTCATCAAATTGACAGACGAACAAACACAAAAACTAACCAATGACCCATGATGCTGGGGAGGGAACCCAAGTCCTAAGGCATAGAGAGTACTCACCCACCCACCCTACACTACCCTACCCCACCCCACCCCCACCCCACCCCACACCACCCCACACACTCTACCCTACTCACCCCATCCAGCCCCAGCTGCATTCTGACCCAGGCCTTGTCTTTTAAAACACTCTCCTAAGTGTGTGTCAACCTGGCTCCTTGTTGCTCATTTTCCCCTAATGACATTGAGCACTTCACTGGTATCTGCCCCGTGCTGCTACTCTGGTAAAATAGCCCTCTGGGCTCAGCCCATTTCTAAGTGGGTTTTGTTTTCCGTTGTTTGGATTCTCTAAACATCCTGAACCCAAACCCTTTATCATATACTTGGTTTGGACATACTTTCTCCCCACCTGTGTCCTTCAAAGGTCATTATTGATCTTTATTAGTTATTGCTGTCATTCAGTGTGTCGTCTTACACAGTCATGACAAAGTTTGAGAGAACTGTTCTATTATTGTATCTGTTTTATAGATGACAAAATGGAAGGTGTAAATGAGTCAGTCATTTGTTCAACATCACTGGTTAGTACCTGCTTAGTACCTGATAGAGAGAGAGTTTGAAACCAAGGCCTTCTGCATCCACAGCTTGCTGCAGTAAACATTATTTGGGGGTTTTGACACCACTTTTGATCATTTCACTTCCAAATAAAAGACACAAAACCTTTATATTCATAATAAGCCTTAAAGCACTAGAGCTGGGCAGATATCAACCCTCTGTGCTATTTTCTACTTCCCGGTCAATAACCACGAGATAAAACTTGCCCCACCTGGGCTGTTCCTACTCCAACAGGCCAGCCCTCATGGGCATGAGCTCATAATCTATCTACACCAGGGTGCCTTCGTCCTCCCTCCCCTCTCTGTCTCTGCCTCAGACCCCAAGCCCGGAAACCAACTGAAGCCCCATCTATCTCTCCTGCCCAGCGACAGGCTATAGGCATCTTTATTTAACCAATAGTTTAAAATTAAGGCACAAGGTTTGCACAGCAAAGCTGCTATACGTGAGAATTCACTCATTTTGAGGCAACTAGACCTTGGAATGCAGAATTTAGCAATTACAATGCATAGCAACAGACCAACCCTCAACAACAGACCGGACTCGGACTCGTGCATCCCTCTAGGTGATTATTCAGACTCTGCCAGGCTCTCCCCTTCTCCTCTCCCGCAGGCTGGTGGAGGAAGTGAAGGAACTCTGTGATGGGCTGGAGTTAGAAAATGAGGACGTTTACATGGCCACCACCTTTAGAGACTTCATCCAGCTCCTAGTGAGGAAGCTGAGAGGGGAGGACGACGGGAGCGAGTGTGTCATTAACTACGTGAGTGCTGCCCTGGGCCCGTAGATGGCCGACACCACCGGGCACCTGAGCACCTGGAGCCTGGCTCTCACCCTCCAGTTTCACCAGCCCCAGATAACATTTTCCACAGAAGATATTGCTGCCCAGTGCACAGAGTATGGGAAAGTCCTACGTTTCAAAGCTCTTGAGGGGAGAGGCTTCTGTCCCCTGTGAGGAGGGCAGTCAACCCTGTGTGCGCCCATCATGCAAGGGAAGGTGCCACTGTGTCTATAAATCCATTTATGAGAAAGTTCCTGAAGTTTCCCTTAGGGCAGCTGGCCAGTCTACCATCCCCAGAGGAAGGGAAGGGGTTCTGGGTACTTTGTTCACCTCATGTTTTGGAACAGGTGGTCAGGGTGGACTCCAGGTCACCCGTAGGATAGTGGACAAATAACCAGTGAACAGACTTCAGGATGGGCTGGTGTTCCTGGGACTCCAGGGTTCAGGGTGAAGAAGTCCATGTAGGCAGGCAACATGTCTGAGGGTAGAAGGACCTTGCCGCACATAGCAAGCTACCACCAAGAACCCTCCCCCCACCCCCCCATCTAGCCCTGTGTCTCCTGAGGATCTGGCAGACCTGGGACTCCAGCCCTGGGACTCTGCCTGAGCTTGTGTACCTTGATCCTCCTTACCACTCAGGGGCCCTACTGTCTAGGGCAGTTCCTGGAACCCCGGCCTTCGTGTGATTACACATCTGTCTGTGTGTCTTTGGGCATGCACTTGTCACACATGCCTGTGTGTGAGGGACCCACTGTAACTGAGCCTTCCTTCCCAGGTGGAAAAGGCAGTGAACAAGCTGACTCTCCAAATGCCCTACCAGCTCTTCATAGGCGGCGAGTTCGTGGATGCTGAGGGCTCTAAGACGTACAATTCTATCAACCCAACGGATGGAAGTGTGAGTAGGCTGCAGTCCCCTTCTTTCCACCACCTCCAGCCTGCCTTCTAGGGACAGGGGCCTGTGCCTGGATGTGTGTGTGTGGTTATTACAAACATGCAAGGGTTCCATCCTAGGCCATAGGAGTGTCTCCTGAGGATCTGGTAGACCTGGGACTCCAGCCCTGGCACTCTGCCTGAGCCTGTGTACCTTGACCCTCCTTCCTGTTCAGGGAGGTGAGGAGAGGGAAGCAAGGGGGCAGGAAGGCACTGAGGAACCAGACTCTGCTTTATAGAATGAGGATGCTTAAGAGCCATTGCTCCCTCCATGCTGCAGCCATCTCCGTTGTATGGTGGCTACATCGGCAAGTCTTCCTCAAACAGAAGTCCGTGTGTGCCAAGCATTCTTGACTGTGAATCTCTCATGTCATGCCCAAAGCAAATGATCACATGACTGATCACACATGAGGGTTTCCAAGAAAAGACCCGGCATGGGGATGACCTTCCGTCTTCGGGTACCCACTCAGTCCACAGAAAATAGAGAAATTTAAAATGGGTCATCTGGGGGAAGGTGACAAAGTGAAATCCAAGGGGCTAGCAGGATGGGAGGTGTCCTTGGGATGACAACTTTGCAAGTCTGATATGGATAGAGCTACCTGCCAGGCCCCGGGGGCATGCTGGTCTCGCTTCTCCACCCAGCCCCTGTGGTTCCCACAGGACCTATCAGGTCAGGAATGAGATTGGGACATGGATACAGCCTTTCTGGCTCAGCTCACTGAGCCAATGGATCTCAGCTGCCTTTGTGAACAGCAGTAGACTGCCTGTGTCCCTCACGTGCAGTTGGGCTATCAGTCCCTTCAGGCTCCATGGGAGCATGAGAGGGATGTGCAGAGACCTCAAGGCCCCACTCTCCTTTGCTGTCTGATTCCTCCCTGTCCATCAGTGGCAAAACTTTCCCTCAGCGCCTGCCTCTGAGTGCCTCAGGATGAGCCAGGGAGCCAGGGAAGGCTGTCATGGCTCTGTCCTTTCCACAGGTCATCTGCCAGGTGTCCCTGGCTCAGGTGAGTGATGTTGACAAGGCGGTGGCAGCAGCAAAGGAGGCCTTTGAGAACGGACTGTGGGGAAAGATAAACGCCCGAGACCGGGGCCGGCTCCTGTACAGGTGAGAATTAGGAGTTGCCTGCTGCCCTCACCAACTTCAGCTAGGGGCAGGGGCAGGGTGGGACCCTTATAGAGGGCTCTATACCTGGGGTCCCACAGTGGGAAGGGACCTGGACACGGCAGCATACGGCTTAGAAAAGGTCTTGCAGAAAGTTTGGAAAGGCAGGTGAGGCGTCCACAGCTAGCTGTGACCTTAGAGGAAAGGTGCTGGGGTCAGTGAGAAGCTGCAGAGGTGAGACTGTGCTCCAGAGGAGCCACGGGCCGAGGTGCCACAAAGGGGAGGTGTGCTTGGTCCTGCCTGTCACTGCTTAGCCTGGCTGCCCGCCGCTGAACCTCCTGCTGTCATGTCTTCCTCTTTCAGGATTTTAAAAACATTGTTATAGTGTGTGTGTGTGTGTGTGTGTGTGTGTGTGTGTGTGTATGTGCTGGGTGATGTTTGTGGTTTATGTGTGATGTGTATGGGGGTGTATATGTGGTGTGAGGTGTGTACGTGTGTGTGGTATGTGTGGTATTGTGTGTGCAGTGTGGTGTGTGTGTGGTGTGTGCTCTGTGTGTGTGGCATATATTCTGTGTATGTGGTGTGAGGCATGTGCATGTGCGTATATGTGGAGGGGGGATATGTGGTGTATGTGCTCTGTGTGTGTGTCGTGTGTGTGTTGATGGTGCATGTGTGTGCTGTGTGTGTGTGTGTATGGTGTGTACACACATGTGTGCATACACATATGTACACCACACTGTGCACATGTAAATTAGAGGACACCTTTCCTGAGTCAGTCCTCTCTTCCCGTTGTGGGATGCAGGTGACAAACTCAGGTTGGGAGGCTTGCACATCAAGGGCTTTTAACCATTGAGCCATTTTGCTGGACCACATCTTCCTCTTCATAATGTGTTTTAGACACAGGAAAGGGCCTCTCCCTGTAGTGCAAGCTAAAAGTCTTGGATTTCTGGTGGCTTTAGTTTGTGACCGAAGGTTGCAGCTATAAAGGAGCCTAGATGAAACCCTGTGCCTCTAGAGCCTGAGCCACCGACAGTCCACCTTGTAGATGCAAAACATATCTCTCATTTCCAAAGTGGCAAGAACACTTTGAGCTAATGGGAGTGCTCTTGGCTGGGAAATACAGGTCCAGATTGCCCCAAATAACATTTTTTGACATGAAAGCAGCTCCATTCATTTTTTAAAATTTTTTGTGTATGTATACATATTTTGTGCATGTGTGATAGTGTATGTGCTTGTTCATGTGTGTGACATGTGCATGGGTGGAAATTAGAACACAGCCTGAAGTGTTAGTCCCTGTCTTCCATCTTGTTTGAGCTAGGGTCTCTTGTTATTTCATAGCTACATGAGCCAGGCTAACTGGCCCTCAAACTTCGGAGAACGCTCCTGTTTCTGCCTCCCACCTCACCACAGGCATGCTGGGAGCTTGCCTTATGTGGATTCTAGGGACCCAGACTCAGGTTCCCACACTTGCATAGCAAGGACTTTAAGCACCAAACCCTTCATAAGGTTTTACAGCCACACAACAGAAAGCCGTACATCAAGGCTTTAAAGAAAATACAGAATAGAGTCCGACGCATGGCTCAGCTGTTTAGAGCACATACTGCTCTTGCAGAGGACTCAAGTTCAGTTCCCAGCACCCACATGGCAGCTCACAACACCTGCAACTCCAGTTCCAGGTGGCCTGATCCCCTCTTTTGGCCTCAGTCCTCTGAGGGCACTGCACATAACATGGTGCACATACAGACCCGCAGACAAACATACACATAAAATAAAAATAAATAAGTCTTAAAAGACAACTCATAGCAGCAGAATCATCAGGCTAAGGGGGCATAGCAAAGTGGGGGAATCTCTGCTGTAAGTCTCAGATGCTCTCTGATTACATCCCCAGCTTAGAGATTGATGGGAGCTAGTGATCTGATAAATTCGGACATTTCAAAAGGTTCCACCTGAGAGTCACGGAGTTGTTAGTTCAGAGATAGAGGTGGGCAGTGAATGACTAACAAGGGGACCAAAATTAATCTGTGAGAATTTGGCTTGGGATCTGCATCATCCCAACCCTCCACAATCATACCTTCTAGTCAGTCAGTCTGCCTTGGAAGATCTTTAATCTGGCATGGTCGCCCTCCCTCCCCCCCAACTTCAGCTCACACTCTGGACTGGGGAGTGATATCTCCAGAAGCAGGAGGTTATGGGCAGATGAGCCAAACAGAGTCAGATGAAGCCAGTAGAGTCTGCTTGGTTGTTTTCTCAGTGTCCCGGAGGACCCTCAACACTGTGGAGCATGGTTTGATGCAGGCCTACCAGGGTTTGTCTAGTGACTAGCAGGAAAGCATGGCCCTGCAGTATGAATGGCGGCTTTGTCAGCTCCTGAAGCCAGATATTCCAGGTAGCACAGCAATAGGGATCCAAAGAGGGCCCTTCACTGCATGCAAATAGTGCAGACTGGGGAGCAAGACAGA
Organism: Rhynchomys soricoides; assembly: GCA_019843965.1. Taxonomy (NCBI): domain Eukaryota; kingdom Metazoa; phylum Chordata; class Mammalia; order Rodentia; family Muridae; genus Rhynchomys; species Rhynchomys soricoides. Next base: position 283,204 of record JADRCH010000299.1, read on the forward strand.
TAAAGCTGAGGTCAGCGTGCACTGCCTACTGAGGTGTCTAGACTCCCTGAAGAAGCCATGGAGTTTAGGAAAGAGTCAGCTACTGACCCATGGTTCCCAGAGCTGGCAATGGTCTCAACTGTGCTGCTCCAGACTCCCGTGGGCCTTTAACTGGAAGCATATTCCATGAGATGATCTGCTGCCACCTAGTGGCCACTGTTGTAATAACCCCAGCTAGCTCAGGCCTAAGAGGAGACTGACTCTGGGGAAAGCACATCTCCAAGGGTCACTGCTGTGTGTGCCCCTGACAGTTGTGCTCAGGTCAGGTCAGCTCAGCAGGCTTGGGGCAGGCAGTACAGTCGTTCTGAAGAAGTAGCCTCAGAGCGCCCCTGGCTTGGTGTAGTGCCCCTGGCAAAGGTCCCCAGGTCAGAGGCCTGGGTCACCTGAGTAACAGGCAAGATCAGCAAGAAGGGGTTAAAAGCTGGAGCCCTGAAACGAACTTGGTATGGGACCTGAGGGCAACCCACCCAAACATAGATTGTGGTTGTGTCCTAAGTGAAGAGGGAAATGATGGGAGTGCCCTGGAGGATGTCAGTGACTTTGTCAGGAGGATCTGGAGCCTGTGCAGAGAGGGGGAGGGTGGGAACTGACCAGTCAGCTTCAGTCAAACATTCAGACTTGAACCCAGGAACCTCTGCAAGACTGAGGCCTGCTCCCTTAGCAGCAGACCCTCCTATCAGTGAGAGGACACTGTTATTAACTCCAGGCTGCTCACAGCGGTCATCATAAGCAGAGCAGGATAGCCAGATGCTGATGAGATCAGATCCTCCCCCCCACACCCCTCCTACTTCCAGGGCTGGGGCCACCTCTCGACCTCCAGATCTCAGCCTCAGGAATATGACTCCTGGACTGAACTGGCCACTGGGTTGGATGTACTTTCTCTCTTTTGGAGTTATCCAAAACTAGAGAGTAGCCAAGGGCAGTGGCCTCTCTGCCATAGACAGGTGAACACCTCTTCAGGATAACTTCATGAGGACAATGTAAAGTTGCCAATCCATGGTTCTTCCAGGAAGGAAGGAAGAGGAAAGGAGGGACAAAGGATGTCATTCTCACACCCATCCAGGAAGAGAAACCGATGGTCTCATCTTACAAATAAGAACAGTGAGGCCAGCATGTCTTAATGACAGTTCTGGTAGTAGAGGGCAGAGACCCTGACTCCATAAGGAATGGCATTGAAAGAGCAGGCAAGACAGTGCCAGGCCTAAGCCAGTTTCCTGCCTCTCTCTTGCTGTTGGCCAGGTTGGCGGATTTAATGGAACAGCACCAGGAAGAGCTAGCCACTATTGAGGCCCTGGATGCAGGTGCCGTCTACACGCTGGCCCTGAAGACGCATGTGGGCATGTCCATCCAGACCTTCCGATACTTCGCTGGCTGGTGTGATAAGATCCAGGTGGGGTGTGAGCTCCCATCTCCCATGTGTGCATTTGAATGTGTGCAGGCAGATTCCTGGGGAGGAGACTCGAAGGGTGGTGCTCTGCCAGGCATGCTGCCCAACAGCTACCACAGTGGTGGGTTAAAACATTGGCAAAGCTAGGTTCTGCAGGTGGGAGTCCAGCAGACTCAGTCAGCTTTGTGTCAGGATCTCACAAGGGTGCCAGTCAGCTCTCTGTTGCAGGAAGAAATAGCTGGAGAGTCAACTTGTAGGATGAATGGGTATAGTTTGGCTCATGGTTTGGATGGTCCCCATGTACAACCTGTTGACTCCACTGTTCTTGAGTCTGTGGATGCACATCACAAGAGTAAGTGACAGAGCAAACCTGCTTATGTCACAGCAGGTGAGTCTTACATACAAGGAGACTGGAGTTTGACTTAGTTCCTTGAGTTCAGGCACACCCCCAAGACCTAACCTCCGCACCCCTCCTCTTAAGACTTCTCCTACCTCCTAGCAATGCCCTTCTGGATAACAGGCCATTAGCATGTCGGCCTTTGGGAGACACTCAAAACCAAACTACGACAAATGCTTCCGATGGGTGGGCCTTATCTTGAGGCTCTGAGGTGGGCCTGTTGCCACGACCACTCAGATATTGATGAAATTAAGTTCTGATGGTTCCAGGGCATGTGTCTGTGAGGGCTACAGGCAAGGGCCTCTCTCCATGATCCTCTAGTGTCCAGTGACAATGTCATCTGTGAGCTTTGGGTCTCTGCCTCTGTCATATAACTGTGGAAGTGGTCCTGGGGGTTCCTGCGGTGTCTCTAGGCCTGTGCAAGGTCCTTCCCACCTCCCAAGGTCCCTTGTGAGAAGATAGATCTTGCACATACCCTGCCTTGGGATCAAGCACTCAATCTTGGAAGGCTCCCCAGGGAGAAGAAGGCTCAAAGCTCCTCTTCTCCCTAAGGGGCTGAAAACAATGGAGCACTGATGGCCATGTGAGAGGTGGGCTGCCATCACCACCCACTTTCTGCTTCCTCATGACTTTCCTGGAGCCACCTCTTCCTGAGCCCCCTGGGCCACCTCAGCACTAATGGCTCTAGGGGTATATGGCTTTCTCCAGAGGCCTCCTCATCTTTTCTTTGCCCAGATATCAGAGCAAGAGGCCTTGCCCCTGACAGGACTAGCCTCCTGTCCAAGGGCTGTGCCTGAAATGGAACTGTTGCTTTGCTCTCACTGCTCATCCAGCCTGACACCTCTGAACTCCTGCCATGTCCCTGTCAAGTGTAAGCTGGCAGCTTTGGCCTCCTACCCCGGTCATCACGTGACAATCAGTACCTAAACAAGACCTTGTTTCTCCCAGGTCTCCTACAGGGACTGGCTGACCAAGGATGGGAATACCCCCACCCTACCCTGGTGACGCTGCTATGCTTCTTCTAGGGTGCCACCATCCCCATCAACCAGGCTAGACCCAACCGCAACCTGACCTTGACCAAGAAGGAACCTGTTGGGTGAGTGGCAAGGCACGGGTGTGCTGGCATGTTCTGGGATACCATATGCCAGCCCTAGCTTGTAACATCCTCTGCATATATCCATGGATGGCTATGCCATTCATATCTAAAATACCTGCTCTGTCTGGCACTGCTGTGGTCATTGTGCCATTATTTAAATGCATAGTAACTGTCAGTCGGAACCATGACAGTAAACAGGGGGGCTACATCCAAAATTACTGTGAAACAACTGCATTCATACAAAAGAGTTGGTGTTAGCCAGAGGAGTGAGCCAACAGCATGTACCTATAATTAAAAGACCAGGTGATTTGGCTACCACCATCAGAGGCTCCATAGCCAGATGGCCACCTGCAATCTGGGAAGACAGCCACTCAGTCAGAGAAGCTGGAAGGCTCAGAATAAGAGCGGCACATGACACAGCCCATTCCAAGGCTGAAGGCCTAGAATCTCCCTAGAGAGGCGCTGGCGTGACTCTGGGTTCCAAGGTTGAAGAATCTGGAGTCTGATGACATGGATGGTCCTGCTGAAGAACACATGTGAGCGGCTCTGTGTTCTGCTGATTGCTCCATCCAGGCCCCCAGCCTAGTAGATGCTGCCACCCACATTCAAGGAGTGGCTTCCCTACTCAGTTAAGTTAGAGCAAAGTTAGAGCAAAGGTTAACCTCATGACAATGCAGCACAGAGCTCAGCAGGGGAAATGCAAAGGCAGACTAGGCTGCAGGGAAAACGTGGTCACCTCATCTCACTCACAGAGGGTCTCAGGGAATGCTGAGAAAGAAAGCATGCTGGGATAGATATCTTGGCCATAAGCATTTGGAATCCTGTGTCACAGACATGGCAAATCTCTCACAGGGGACTTAGGAGCCTGCATCTGTCCTGCATGTGGCTCTATAGGAGCAGGGTCTCCATCCGAAACACTTAAACTGCCATGGTCTTAATACATTCTCCTGAAGCCCCTAAATGGGAAGGGGGAGGGAGAGAGGAAGGGAGGGAGGGAGGATTCAGACACTGTAGGGCAGCTAGTATCATGGGTAAACCAATGGCAAGAGGCTTCCTGCAGAGAGTGGCCACTAAGAGTTGCCATGACCTGCATGGCTTAGGGATTGGCCTAACTGGGATAATAAGCAACGAAGAAATGGCAGCACACATACAGATATGCTGGGATTGGCTGAGCCTTGTGCTTTGATGGAGCTATGCCAATGGCAAACCGGATACATCTGAATCTAAGAGGTGGGTTCATTATATACAGCTGAATAAAGGCACAGGTTTAGCTAATCTCAGTAGGGGTCTCTGTAGGGGAGCAGTCTCTGACTGTAAATGTCCTAGAGGAAGAAGCTGTAGTTGACATTGTGCATGTTCTGTCAATATCTACACACAAATAAGGATGAGACTTCGCCTTTCCTGTGGATCTGAGGCACAGGGCAACTTGGTCTCATGGCTTTGGGCCTGTGGCTGCACTGCAGCACAGCAGAAGCAAATGGCACAGGAGTCTGCCCACCTCCTGGCAGCCAGGAACCCTTCAGCACATGGGCACATGTGCAATCCAAGTTTGCATGGCATGCTGGTGGCTGCTGACAGAATCGTCACCCTGACCCCTGTCTCACGGTCATGTTGCATTCTCTTTGGGATTCTGGAGGTGTGGGTTTGGGGAGAAGACACAATTCACCCTACAGCAAGGGGCCTCTTCTGACATTTTCCTTCTTTGGCTCTCCTAAACCCCATGGCCAGTGTCTTAGTCAGGGTTTCTGTTCCCACACAAACATCATGACCAAGAAGCAAGTTGGGGAGGAAAGGGTTTATTGAGCTTACACTTCCATGCTGCTGTTCATCATGAAAGGAAGTCAGGACTAGAATTCAAGCAGGTCAAGGAGCAGGAGCTGATGCAGAGGCCATGAAGGAATGCTGCTTACCGGCTTGCTTGCTTGCTTGCTTCTCCTGACTTGCTCAGCTGGCTTTCTTATAGAGCCCAAGACTACCAGCCCAGGGATGGTACCACTCACAAGGGGCCCTCCCCCCTTGATCACTAATTAAGAAAATGCCTTACCACTGGATCTCATGGAGGCATTTTCTCAACTGAAACTCCTTTCTCTGTGATAACTCCAGCTTGTGTCAAGTTGACACAAAACCAACCAGTACAGCCAGCATCCAGCAGCTTCAGGCTCTGCTCTCTGCTACCCACCCAGACCCTCTACTATGCTGGGTGTATGATGGACAGAGGGGTGCAGCCTCCTAACCCCCAGTGTGTTCTACCAGGGTGATACACAGGCTCTCAATTGGCTTTTTTCCGTGCAGGGACTGGCTGATACTTACCCTGTCTCCCTTAAGATGCCTCACAGTTATCCTGTCCACTGGCCTCTCTACATGTGCTTTCTCAATACCTGGGCCCAACTAAGAAACCTCCTTTCTGGTTCCCTGGTAGTAGTGATGGTGACACAGGAGCTGAGAAAGGCAGGGACACACATAATTAGGTCTGCATAACTGCTGCCCACCTACCCCTGAGTCTATGCTACCACTGGTCTGAGTGTGAGACTCACATTCTGAGCCAGATGTTCCTGAGAATGACTGACCTCCCCAGGCCTCCACACCAGTGTCTGCTCACTGTACCCGCCCTTACTTCTCTGCCTCCCTAGACAGCATCCCTCAGACACTCACCTCCATACCAGCCAGTCTGCACCTCAGCATCAGAGGTTTGGGCTGCCTCAGCAGGACCATTGCCTTTCCTGGAAATCCTGGCTTTGACAGTGGCAGCCAGTCCTGGATGAGGGGCTGGAGTTGACAGGTCCTCTCTGGGCAGCCTGGCTGAGAAGGGACAAAGACTCTCTGCTTTTGTTCATAGGGTCTGTGGCATTGTCATCCCCTGGAACTATCCTTTAATGATGCTGTCCTGGAAGACTGCAGCCTGCCTGGCTGCTGGGAACACCGTGGTGATCAAGCCTGCCCAGGTGAGTGCACGCTCTCTGGACCAGGCTGTGTCCCATGAAGGGAATGGGGAACTTACTGTCAGGAGACAAAGGTCTCTTCACCCACACCACTCACTGAGGAGCTGGCCCTCAAAGGCCAGCTTAGAGACACACGAGGGAGATGAGAGAGATAGTTGGCTGAGAAGACTGTCCAGCTACCAGCAATTGAGACCTGGAGATTGCGTTGGCATATGCCACCACTCAGAGGGCAGGGTTTCTACTGCCATTCTGGATCCGCACCCTGGATCTTGTCTTCTGTCCCGTGCCTGTCCCATGTCCAGGGCAGGCCAGTGTTGTGGCTCTGAGTGAAGTGGAGTAGCAGTTAGGAGTTTGCTGCTACTCCAGGAGCCCCAAGTTCCCAGCCTCGGGTCACTGCCAGCTGTCTACAGTTCCAGACACGCACACACTCACACACACACACAAACACGCACACACATGCACAAATTCATACATACACACATATATACACACAGAAACACAAGTACACAGAAACCTACACAAACACAGATACACACACAAACACATGCACATACAGACACACAAATACACACAGACACATATACACACACACACACAAACACACATACACCAAACACACACAAACACATACACACACAAATTTATACAAACACACATACATACACACAGAAACACAAATACACAGAAACACACACAGAAACACACACACACACACACACACACACACTCCAGCTTGAGCAAGCTCCCACCTAACTCTGTTTCTTCTTTCCCTTTTTTTTCTTTTAATTTTATTTTTTTAGAGGGTCTCCTTTCCCCAAGACTGGCTCCTACTTGCTATGTTGTTGAGAAAGATCTGTAGCTCCTCTTTCCAGGGGCTGAGTGCTGGGATTCCAGGCATGGGTCAGCAGCCCAGTTTATTCTGTGCTGAGGATGGAGCTCAGGGCTATAGGCACCCTAGGACAGGGTTCCCTTAATACTCTCTCCCCACACACATACACATAAGCCAGATCCCCAGAACTGCCTTACCTTGCTTTTTCCCAAGTTAATTATGTTTATTATTTTATTCATTACTATTATATTTATTTATATTATTTTTATTTACTTCTGGTTTTTTGAGACAGGATCCCCCTGGCTGTCCTTGAAGTCACTAACACATTCAACAAATTATCAGTTTGCATGCACCAGCTTATTTAAGCGTGACAAAAATCCTCTGAGGTGAACCTTGATTTCCTGCCAAGTGGGTGCTGCTGGAGGGTCATGGTCATTGTTTTGGCTCAGGTCATCTTTGTCCTTCAGAACATTTGGTCCTAAGAAAGGCCACTGACAAGGACTAAGGCCCCAGAATCACAGCCAAGGCACTGTGGAGTATGAAATGACCTAACCTTGACTGAAAGAAACCACTGACCCAGCAGTTTATAGGAGCTGGGGGAGGGGAGGATTGGGAACTGGAAGGGCTGGAAAGTGGCCTCCCTTTGGTTTCCAGAAATGGAGCAATAATACTCAGAGTTACACATAGGCATAGATAGCTGGTCACCGGAGCCCTTGTGCTCAGTACAGTTCCACCAGAGGCTTCTTCTATAGACTGGCATGTGCAGTTTTCTGAGCTGAAGCTAGTCTCCTGCTGAGGGGCTACTGAGGGTCACCTGGTTGGGGGAACTGGCCATTGTGGATGGGCCTGCTAGCCAGTCCCATTGAACACTGCTGCTTCGGTGACAAATTCAAACACACTGAGATGATATGAGCATGCGGTGGAAAGGGGCCCAGGACTGGCTGAGACACGCCAGTAGGAGAGTACAGCGTACTGGGGGCTTACAAGACCTAATTCTCCCTGAGAGATGTTGGGGGTGCTAGCTGTGTGGGCAGTGCCTATGGTTGGCCATGAATATGGCCTCTCTTTGGTCTTCCTACTGCCCCAGGCACTGCTGCCCCTTCCTGCTTCTGAAAGCTAGCTTCTGAAAGCTGGCACAAAGAGAGAAGGCTATGAAGGGAGGTCTGGCTGCACTCTGCATCCAAATCCTCTGTACCCAGACTCCTGCTCTGTTCCCATTCAGGTGACCCCACTCACAGCCTTGAAGTTTGCAGAGCTGACACTGAAGGCCGGTATTCCCAAGGGTGTGGTCAACATCCTCCCAGGATCTGGTAAGGACTGGGGTGAGGAAAAGGCTGAGGCTCAGAGCATCCAGGTACATACACAAACACAGATCCACACACAAGCACATGCACATATAGACACTGGCCCAAGCAGTATAGGAAGGGCAATGCCCATGACCAGCCTGTGGTGGAGGAGGCCACATCCTGAGGAGACACAGAGCCTTGAAGGGTCATGACATTCAGATAACTCCTCAGATGCTTTCTGTTTTGTGTATAAGTGTTTACTTGTGTGTATATTATGCAGCACGTGTGTGCAATGCCTGTAGAGGCCCAAAGAGAGTGTTGGATCCCTTACAACTGGAGTTACAGATAATTGTAAGCCACCATGTAGGTACTAGGAATCACAGCGAGGTCTTCTGAAGAACAGCAAGTGTTCTTAATTGCTGAACTATCTCTCTGGGCCTGTTCTTTGCTTTTTAATAGATGGCTTAATCCATTTATATTTAATGTTGTTTGCTATAGTTGGAGTTGTCATTTTGCTTTCTGTCTTCTGTCCATCTCTCTTTTACTGCTTTATTGAATGGTGTCATATTTTAATTTTTTAATATGGAATCTTGCCGTGTTACTAAAGATGGTCTCAAACTCCTGGACTCAAGTGATCCTCCTGCCTCAGTCTCTTGAATACTGGAACTATAGGTTTGAGCCATTTTATCTGTCTGACATTGTAGTTTTTTTAATAATGATTTTTTTGTGGTGTGTATGTATGTGTATATATATACATACATATAAGTACATGTGATGTGTGTATTATTAAACTTTTTAAGACTTTTTTAAAAATTAAGACTTTTTTTTTTTTTTTGCTTTGAGATAAGGTCTCACTGTGTAGTTCCGGCTGGATTGGAACTCACTGGTTAGCCAGATCTCTATTCCATCATGTGTTTTTTATTCTTCTTAACATCTTCTCTAGGACTTATCATTTACTCCTTAATTTGTGAAAATCTACTTTACACTGAGCAAACAGAAATGTTGCTCTGTGTAGCTTGGGACCTCCTTTTGTGCTGTTACCTTTTGTGTATATACATGTGTATCATCAGTGCAATCATGTGGCAACTAGTGTAGCTACTGATGTACACTTTGTAGCATTTCATGTCTGCTAGTGAAGCCGGAAGGAGGGCTATCTTCGGCAGTTCTTATCTGTCCACTCTTTCCTGGTCTCATGGTGGATCTGAGTCTCTGCCTGCCACCCCCTTTCTCTGGCTTGTGCCTCCCCTCTGTTATAGGTGTTCAAGCTGTTACCTGTTTTAGGGACGGCAACGAAACTGTAGAGCTGCTTTAGATAGTTGGTTTTAAAATCACTTAAAAGATGAAAGAGAAATGAAGTGTGTGTCACATTGCTTGAGTAGGCATATTCTTGGTTCTTGACCCCCCCCTCCCTCTTTCATGGATTCTGACTACTGTCAGATACTGATTCTAGATTCAGTATCTGATTCAGTACTGATTCTTGCTTTCATCTTTGAGAGCTTTCTTCAGTGGTTCTACTTGCCACAAATGGGATGACATCCTTTCTTTCTTCCGTTTTTTGAAGACCTAGATGGCTTTGCTTATATAAGAGAAGCTGCTTTTTGCTGTATTTTCAGTATGTTGCCCCCCTACCATCCTGTGTTGTCCCATGTGCTATCCATATGTTACTCCACATGCTTTCCTGGGTCACCCCATGTGCCTTTACTGTCACATCATGTACCTTCTGGCCTCTGGTTTCTGATGAGACATCAGCTGTTGGTCTGCTTGGTGTTCCTGTGTATCTGACAGGTCATTCCTCCCTCACTGTTTTCCTCTGCATTTCTGCCCCGTGTGTCAGTGTGTGGACTTCATTGTGTTCATTACTATTTGAAACTCTTCCGGCTTCTTAGATGCACAGATTAGTGTTGTTCACATTTTTAGCCATCTTCAACATGGTTGTTTTGTACACGCTCTCCTCTCCTCTCCCCTCGGTACTCCTATGACATGTGCATTGCTACAACCAAGAGTGCCTTGCTTGGCTCAGAGGCTCTGGCCATTTTTTCAACCCCTTTGTCCTCTGTTCACTGGTTCTTCTGTCATCATCTGAGGTTGGTTGAGCCCTTGCTTTAGTTTTAATGTGTCCTGCTGGGTTTCCTTGTGTTTCCTGGGTTCCCTGCTGGGTTTCCTTGTGTTTCCTGGGTCCCCTGCTGGGTTTGCTTCCTTCCTTTGTGAAGCACCTCAGCTGTTTCTTCACTTTACCTTTTCATTCTTTCTCTTTTTCTTTTCTTCTTTCTTTTTTCCTAAGCATTTTAAGCAATATTTTGTAGCAACCTTGAATACTGTCTCCCCTCCCTTTTCAAAGCTTACTCTTTCTTTGAGTGCTTGTTTAGTGACTTTATTAGACAATTCCAATGACATCTCTTTCCCCAAAGTCTGTAGCTTTATTATCATTTCTCTGAGGGTTGAGCTGGAGCCTCAGGCACCTGCCAGAACGCAGTCTCAGTAAGGTTCACTTGACTGGATTTCTCTGGCTGCTGTTAATCCTTCTGCCTCTGCCAATGTCACTTAGCTGTTTAGCTCAGGTACTCATCATCATGTATATGTAAATGTATGTATGTATGTATGTATATGTGTGTACATGTATGTATTTATATATGCTCATCATATATATGCATATGGTTTTTTCTGCATGTATGTTGATATACCATGTGCACACCTGGTACCCAAGGAGGCCAAAGAAGAGCATCAGATCCACTGGACCTGGAGTTACAGATGATTGTGAGCCACCATGTGGGTGCTGGGAATCAAACCTGGGTTAGCTGTTTTCTTAACCACTGACTCTAACTCCTGTCATCATTTTTTGACAGTACTCCATGACATTCTACAACTTCAAGACCTTTGAATGAGTAATTTTTTAAAAAGATTCAGTTTATTATTTTAAATTATGTGTGGAAGGATATATGCACATGAGTGGAGGTGCCCATGGAGATCAGCAGGTTTGTACTCCCCTGAAGCTGGAGTTACAGATGGCTGTGAGACACCAAGATGGGTGCTGGGAATCAAATCTAGGTCCTCCAAGAAAGCAACCAGTGCTCTCCACTGCTGAGCCATGTCTCCAGCCTGTGAAGGGATGATTTTTGATGCCAGCATTTGAAGTTTGAAGGACTTCTTCCTCATCCTCCTCTTGGATATCATATGACCCACAGGTTATCTTATTACCTCCTGGAGCTTCCAACTCCTTCTAAGTTGCTTACCCTCAAATCTCTGTTCTTGAGTGCCCTTAAGATTGAGTGTTTCTTGCTGGTTCCTTTTGGGAGTGCTCTCTGTTCTTATGGACAGCTTTCCTGCTGGTAAAAGTCTCTCCCGTGAGGAAATGGAGCAGGTAGACAATGTTCTAGAGTGCTCCTTTACAAAGGGCCTGGTGAAGAAGAGATCCCCAACCACTCAGCTGTATTTGCCAAGTAGACTACCCCGCCAGTGAAATGCTGGGTGTCAGAGAGAAACATAAGGGAGTCGTTTCTCTCCTTCCATCACATGAGTTCCAGGAGCTTCCCTCAGGTATTAAGGCTTGGCAGCAGGCACTTTATCCACTGAGCTATTTCTCTGGTTCCATTGTGTTGTGTTCTTATTATTCTAAGTATGAGACATTTGCAATCTCAACTTCTCTTTGAACCTAGAAACACACAACAATTCCAGAACTTGCCAAGTGTGTTTTTAAAGACTGTTGCTCATGAAGTTTCTCGTTGCCTATGTTACCATCAAAGTACACAGCATGTATCTGTGTGACAGGGTGGCTGTGGCAAAATCACAGACCTGAAGGAATTTCCCTGATGGCGCATGCTGCTGAAGTGGGTAGGGTGGCCCAAACTGTAGTCTTAGTACTTGGTAGGCTGAGCCTGGAGGTTTATTGTAGCTGGACTTTGTCTACTTTGTGGGTTCATCTTTCTTCCACCCCTCACTACCCCTTTCCACCCTTTCAAGCCCCTAACACTAGATAGGAGAGAAAAACGGATAGAAAGAAAAGGGGGCAGCATTATCATAGACCACTTCCTGCTGATTAGGGGTGTTTCTTGGGGCAAGTTTGAGCTTCACTGTCAGGATATCTAATTTCTTCTTTTTCTTGTTTTTTCTTTGTGCATGACTACTTAACAAACCATGACCAACAACAGCAAACAACCAACAACCAACAACCCTGCCCCTTGGGGCCCTAGCATTTATATACCCTCTCAAAAGTCCCCAGAATTCTAAATGCCACACAATCACAGAAACTGTCTGCAGCTGGTAAAATCACTCCCCTGCTAGAGCAGGAGGCAAATCATAGTCAGCTGCTGTGGACAGTCTGAAGCAGCCCCACATCCCACACCTGGGATTGAAACAAAAACATTCCCATAATATTTCTGTGTTTTTCAAAGAGACCAAAACTCCAAAATTGTCACTACAGTTTACTTCAAGTTTGAGACCCTGGGCTACACAGAAAGACCTTGCCATAAGCAATGTTATTGTTTTTCATGCTAGCTTGCTTTCTTTATATCTGGAGAAGCATCTCAGCAAATCTTTTTCTGGTTTTAAATAACTCATTTGTTTTCTTAAAGGTAGTGGGGTTTTTTGTTGGGTAAAATGGCACTGTGTGGAGAGAGGTCCTGTGTCCACCCCAGGAGCTCGTGGCCCCTGGGAGGAACAGGACGTGGGCAGTTTGACTGCGAGTACCCACATGGGCCACCAGGCGTGTGTTGGGCCGTGAGGAGCCTCCTGTGGAAACACAACCCTGCGGGTGGGGGAGGTGGCCGAGAGTCTCAAGGATCACAGGGAACCTGCTCCATCAGGTTTCCATGCTCTTGGGTGCCGCAGATGCCGTCGGATGCTGCGGAAGAGCTGAGAACGAAGTGGGGGCCTGCATATGGGGCTGAGAAAGGGGAGAAGCAGGGAAGGGAAGGAGCATGGTCGGATCCTTCGGGGAGACCGTGGTTCTTGGCTTGGACATCGGCTAGCTGCATTGGTTGATTGGGTAGCTGCCATGGCTGGGAATGCTGGGACGCCTTTGGTGGGAGGCTAGATGGCAGCTCTTTAGACGAAGGCCAGGTCCATTGTTCCCCATGGCGGATGAAGAGAGACAGTCCAGGGTTTCAAGGCGTTTATTGTCATGGTGGAGAGTGACATGGGTGAATCCGTACCCAGAGACCTCAGGGAGGGGTGAGGTTGAAATAGTAACTGGGAAGGGGTGTGGCTAAGTCTCTTGGTGTCTCATTAACATGGGGATGTCTTGAGGCTACATGACCATGCCTCTACCTGAAGAGGGGCTTGAGGGACATTCCCTTTTTATGTCACCAAATGTCATAGACCTATGGAGAGATGTAGCCACATGTCAGGAGCTGTTTCTAGGAGCATTGGTAAATGCCTGCCATCCCTTATACGGTTGCCCCCTGCTGGAGACAACCTATTGGGCCCACGGGGTTTAAACCTTAGCTCTACCAGAAACCAGGCTGCCTTCCACGGCCCCACATTTTTTAAAAAATATTTTTGTGTATTTTGGATATGAGTCTCTTGTCACATACATCTTTGTGAACATCTTCTCCACTAAGCAGTAATTTATCAGTGGTATCAAAGTGGAATTAACTTCAAGGTCAGCAACTCCCAGGCTCTCCTCTCAAATAAGCTGGCTGTATGGAGTATCCAGTTTACCAGAGTAGAGCCCTGGGATTGGATATAGGGACCAGGGCTGGGAAAGATTAAAGGCACTTCTTCAAAGGCATTAGATTTGAGATACCATAAACCATCCAAGCCTGAGGCTGGGTAAGCAGAAGATGAGAGGTGGCTCTCGATTCCAGGGAGTGTGGCTGGTGATGCATATTTAGGAGATGACCTATCTAAGGGTGGCCTTTGGAGAGCTGGCCATGATCAGCTGAGGAAGCCCTGTAAACTGAGAAGTGTGAACCTAGGGCAAGCTAGCCCTGGGTGTTTAAAGATTGCATAAAAGACAGAGATGGGAAGAAGTAGTCAGGGAAAAGGACAAACCATGAGAGCAGAAACCAAACCAAGAAAGAACCTGGGGGCTTGGTGAGGGGTGTCTATTGATGCTGAGAAAAAGCAGCAACCTACCCTATGGTCTCACTGAATCAGGGACCAGAAAGACACCTGGTCACTGACAAGGCTGAGGGATATGAAGGAGGGATGTGTACTATGGGGCAGGCTGGAGCTCAGTAGTACAAGTAAATAGGACAAGACTATCAGCATCCCATGGGTGGGATCATCCCATAATGCTCCTCCATGGACCACAGTCAGTGTTGACCCTGACATTTGAAAGTCACCGGGTTTAGGTGACCTCCAGTCAACTCTGATTTCCACACTTGATACAAAGTGTAGTTTCTGGTACCTCCATGATGAAGTGTTGAACCTGGGGGCTTCCTCATCAGACAGTTATGGTTATAGCCCAAGAGCAGAGTTGTCAGGGTGGCACCCTCTGATGCCTTGCTCCCTGCTGTGAAGATGCCACTGCACTTCACAGCACTGTAGCCTCACATAGCCATCCCTCTGTGTAGATCTGTATCTTGATTTCCTTTTTTATAAGGACACCAGTCACATAGGGTAGAGTCCATCCTATGACTCCTTTAGACCCTGCCAACCAGTGCACTCACATTCAGAGGCAATGAGGTTGGTACGTCAATATTTTAATTTGGAAGAACATATTTCAACCCATAGTAGGGCAAAGCCCCATGAGCCCCTGACATGGAGTACCATGAAAACAGCATTATGTAGCATCCTTTGGTAGCTGTGTGAGGGACAGGTGATTGCCTTTTTCAGACCGCAGAGGTCTCCTTGACTTTCTCACCTATCCTAACCACAGGCTCGCTGGTTGGCCAGAGACTCTCAGACCACCCTGATGTGAGGAAACTAGGGTTCACAGGCTCCACGGAGGTAGGAAAACACATCATGAAAAGGTAGGTGGGTCATCCGAGGTGTGGTATCTGGGTATAGAGATAACCCCACAAGCTGGGTCCTGCTTCTTGGGTATGGTGGGTATAGCCACCCCAGCATGTTAATACAGATTCAGAGTTTCCCATAAGCCCTTGTGAGGCTCAGTTGAGGCCACACAACCCAGCGGGGTTCTGGTACCATGCTATTTCCTAAACCCAGCAGTGCTAGAAGTCATCGGATCTGACTTGAGATTGCCATGAGTGTGAATTAGACACTGATTTTAAAAACCCAACACACACTAAGATGTACTCATTCATAACTTTTACATTGATTGCAAACCAACCTGGCAATGTTTTAGATACTTAGATTAAATGGAATCTATTACAGTTGGCTTTCTGTATCCATGGTGTCCACATGGCAGATTCCAACAGCTGCAGATTGAAAATATTTGGAAAGTCAATTTTGCCTGTGCTAAACATGTATGACCTTGCACTTACTTAACCAGTACAAGTACTTATACCATGTTGGCATTGTGTTAGACACCATGTACCAAGGGCTGTGGGTACAAGATGAGTATAGTTTCTGTGTATTTTGTCCATAAGGAGCCTCGGCACCTGAGGGCTTTGGTATGTACAAGGCTGCTCTGACTCGCCTGTGAGCAGTGCTGGGGCGGGGAACTCATGCCCTTGGGTGGTCTAGAACAAAAAGACCTGTTCTCTTGGGCCATGCTTGGCACTTACTTTAAGTGGCATGGCTGAAGTACGATTGTTGCCCATGGACACGTGTCTGTGATTCCTGACATCTTTCTGCTTGGTCACTAAAACCCTGAGATATCCCTTCTGGCCAGCACAGCTCTCTGGCCACAGCCACTCCAGGGGAGGGATGATCTCTTTAGGATATACTCAGTCCACATTTCTGGAGCACCAGCTGTGTGCTAGGCACTGGGATGTCATAGGAACCAGACAAATGCATGCTACTGTAGAGAGGCCTGCCTTCTCACAGATGGAGTCATTATTAAACACACAGTGGAGCACAGCATCTGACAGAGACACAGGGAAGTGAGGGTTTTATACGGGACCCTAAGAAGGGGACAGAGGGGAGGGGAGGAGGACACCTGTGAGTATGAAAGGCCAAGCCTGGGCTGGGTGTTAGAAGAATAGAAGTTGGCCCAGTGGTAGGAGGCAGAGTGGATTGTAGGTGCAGGGATGGTGTCTGGTGGCTCTTTGGAGTCTAACACACTCTGGACTTGCCTTGTACCTTCAAGCCCCTGGGCCCTGGGCCACCTGACCTTGGCTCCACCCCTCTGTTCCTTCCAGCTGTGCCCTGAGTAATGTGAAGAAGGTCTCCCTGGAGCTGGGTGGAAAATCACCCCTTCTCATCTTTGCTGACTGTGACCTCAACAAGGCTGTGCAGATGGTGAGGCTGGGGTAGAGAGAGATGGAGACATATGGGAGGAAGAAGTGGGAGGCATCGGGGCAGAGGCAAAGAGACAGAAGCGCAGTATCTCTCAGCATCTATGGTTAGCCTAAGCTGTACAACCGCCCGTGATGTTACCACAAGTAGCATAGTGAGAAGCACCCTTGGGGCAAGGATGTGTTTGCCAGAGTGTATTCCAGCATGTCCTGTTATACTGTTGAGCAAGATGCATGGGTTGGGAACATGAGCAGGCTCCCTGTCATGGCATTTGTTGAAAGCAAAGTATCCCCGGATCTCTTGGACATGACCATGCAGACAGCCACCAGTCTGCCAATGACCCTGTGCATACATGCTCAGAGTCTCCACCATGCACTGGGTAGCTACAGGCCAGGCTTCAGCATACCCATCTGCATAGGGCCAAGGAAGTACCCATCTGTAGTGACTAAGGACTCAGGACAGTGACTGCATGTGGCACATGCCATGGAAGTGGAGTGATTCTTACCATTGGTGTTGTCACTTATGTGCTTTGGTCCTCTTTCTGCTCCACATCAGTCAGGCCCATTCAGCCAGGTATCCAATTATCTTAGCAGCCTGTGTAAGCCTCATTCTGCCATGACACCCAGCATTGTCCAAAAGGAGGCCCACCTTGCTTAATGGGAAGCTGAGTGAGGCCAGGTCCTTGATCATGTCCCCCTTGAGCCCAACAGCCCAGGGTCTTGGCTCAATGCAAGGTGTTGCTGCTGCTGAGCCCTGCACATGTAGGGAAGCCTGTGCCAACTGTTGGGCTGTGTCATGCAGGCCAGGAGAGCTGGACTGGACTTCACACCCTATCCTTGGCCTCCTGCTGTAGGCTTCTCAGCTCCTAGTGTGTCCTAATGGATTTCCTGTACCAGAGCTGACCCCTCAGCCTTGCCCTCAAGTTATGCATGCAGCCCGGTGCCTCTCCAGCCTGGTCCCAAGAAGACCTGGTACCCAGTAAGCCTACCGATGGTCTGGGGGAGCAGGCAGGCTCAAGCTCACCCCATATTGTTCTCTATTGTTGGTCTGAATAGCATTGTTCTCTTGACAGTGGGGTTGAGGCCTCTATGGCTTCCTATTACCATGTGACCTGTATCCTCATTTTCCACTGCCACCTCTTGCCTTCACAGGCTGAGGGTTGCACAGGACATATGTGTCCAGTGCTGGTCAAGCCTGAGCCATGCGCGGGAGGAAGGCAGAATGCAGGCACAACCTCTCTTCCCTGAGAAGGAATAGCAGTCCTGAGAGGCACTAGGGCAGAAGCACTGAGGAGATCCATGACCTGGCATTTCTGTCCTTCTCTGAAGGGCATGAGCTCCGTTTTCTTCAACAAAGGGGAGAACTGCATTGCGGCAGGCCGGCTCTTTGTGGAAGACTCCATCCATGACCAGTTTGTGCAGAAAGTGGTAAGTTCAAGGCTAGAGTCTGAGCTGGAGGGGCTGCAGGAGAGGTGGTGGTACCCAGTGAGGAGTGGCTGGGGGCCTCTTATTGGGTACCACCACTCTGTTTAGAGGATCCCTGGGGAACTCTCTTGAGTCTTCAGCTCAAATTGACATAACCAAAAGGGCCCGTGGGCTGAGGGTGTCTCAGTGGCCTAGTGCTTGCACAGGCTTTGGGTTCCATTCACACCACCACCACAAAGAAGACACATTCTCTGGAAACAGAGCTGAGAATGAGGATCAGGTGTACAGGAGTCATGGGGTTGCCCTCCTTAGGTGAAGCCATAAGAAGGAGCAGGAAAGCACAGGGAAAAGGAGAGGAGAGCAAGGACACATGGCCTCAGAAGCCTGGAGCAGCATCGCTGGGGCAAGAAGTATCCCGTGCAGGTGCTCAGAGTCAAGAGGCCCGCCTCTGCCCCCAGCCCAAAATGTTGTGGTTGCCACAAGCTGGCCATGAGGTGAGGAGGGCAGCTTCCGCCAGCTCCCAAGGATAACAGCAGCAGCCTGCCAGAGTCTCTGGGGACCTGGCAGGTGCTAGGCAGCAGCTCCCACTGGTACTGGCTGATTTAACAAAACCCCAAAGGGCCAACAATGGCTTTGGGAACAAATGGGTCTTCTTGGCCCCAGAGGCATGTCTTTTTTGCTTGTTGTTTGTTTGTTTGTTTGTTTGTGGTGCTGGAATGGAGCCCAGGGCTTAGCTGGTGAGATTATTGCTCTGTCACTGAGCCTGAGTCCCAGCAAGGAATGTTTTTAATGCCGGACTTCTGGATTTCTCTGTGGATTGGCTTATAACCAGCTTCATCATGTGAGGTTGGCAGCTGTAGAGCGACACTTTTCTAACATAAAACCAGAGAGGGAGAAGCTCCAGCTGTTAGGATGAAGTTATGCCACCCTCCTTCAAATCTAGACAACAGTGTCAAGGTGATGGCGTCTGAGGCAGGAGGTGTCCCTGTGACAACTGTAAATCCATCTTAGGTCCTGAAGATCAGACAGGAACCTAACAGAAATATGCAGGGATGCTGAGAGGTGCTGAGTCGGTCACTTTACATACACTGTGGCTAGGACACCCTGAGGAAAGGATAGGGTGACATTGCCACTTAGGGACATTTCCTGGGGAAGGTCTGTGTAACTGAATACCAGAGATATGTGATTCATACGGAAGGAGGTTTGTGCTCACTCATGGTTCCAGAGTGCTTGGTCACTTGGCCCAGTAGCATTGGGCCTGTGGTAAGGCAGACTATCATGGTGAGGAGTGCACAGCAGAGCGGAAACACTGACCTCGTGGCTCTGAGAGAAGAGAGGAAGGGCCAATTCCCAATATCTCCTTCAAGGGAACAACTTCAGTGACCTCACTCCCCTCAGTGCTGTCCTATCTCCTAAAGGTCCCACCGCATCCCAACAGCTCCCCAAGCCTGGCAACCAAGCCTTGAACACATGGGAGGACACTGGTGCCAAACCATAGTAGTCAGGAATGGATCTCAGTATGAAAGGCAACAAAAACAAGAAAAGACTAGGCAGCTGTGCTGCGTAACAAATGACACACAACACTGGTAGTGAGTTTACCTGGCTCACACTCCATCCTGACTGAAGAGGCTGGGAACAACTCTGTGTGATCTCAAGACTCCAGGGCAGGAGCCTGGGGGCCAGGCCATACTAGAAAGGGTCTGGAGCCTCTCTCCAAGATCTATCTTGTTGGCCTCTGATTCTGATCGTTTGTGTCCCGTATAGTTTTGGTTGTGAGCCTAGCCTTTAATGACTGAGTCATCTCTCCAGTCCATGTTTCCTTTCTTAATACTACATCCTGACTCATTTTTCTTAAGGATGATTTTATGTGGATACGTGTTTCTCCTGCATGTGTGTATGTACATTACATGCTTGGTATCTGCAGATGTCAGAAGGCATTGACTCCCCTGGAACTAGAGTTATAGATGGTTATGAGCCTCTGAGTCTGGGAACCAATTTCTGATCCTCTGGAAGAGCAGCTGGTGCTTTTAACTCATGAGCCGTCTCTTCAGACCCTAATTCATTTCCTGTTTCCCTACCAACCCAAGCTCCAGAGCCTTTAGATCGCCTCCTCTATTACTTCCTGATGACACCCTATGAAGCATCTCTAAGCCACAAAGCCTAGACTCACTTAAGGCAGAGGGAAGGCTACGCGGAGGAGGCCACTCTCAAGCTATTTGTTGAAGCAGAGGAAAATGAGGGCAGAGATTGGTAGACTTGATCCTCAGATCCCTTCTCTCCATTCAGTGTCTGTCCTTCTATCTGTCACTGAGACTGCTGCAGAAGATAGGTTTGAAGTCAGGCTGGGAAAGCCCCATTAGCTGGGAAATGGCCTCCACACGTTCTTCCAGGATCTGCGGTCAGCACAAAGCCTCAGAGGTCAGAGGTGTCCTAGTGCTGACAGTCACAGAACACTGTGGACCTGACCTGCAGACTTTCTGCAGGTGGAGGAAGTAGAGAAGATGAAAATCGGCAACCCCTTGGACAGAGACACCAACCATGGCCCGCAGAACCATGAGGCCCACCTGAGGAAGCTGGTGGAGTATTGTCAACGTGGTGTGAAGGAAGGGGCCACACTGGTCTGTGGTGGGAACCAAGTCCCAAGGCCAGGTCAGTCAGCGTTCTCCAGCTCACCTGGGTAAACTGAGGCAGCAAACACTAAGCCTCTGTTTTCCAGCCCAGCTCTAACTAAATATAGCCAGTTCCAAGTACTGGTATGGTCAGGATCCAGATCTGCAGCTCAGAGTCAGATCTTGGACATAATAGGCCTTAGCTGTTTGGTCACTCTCTGGACCCAAGTCTGGGTCTGAGAAGGTAAGAACTCCAGAACATTCCCTAGTGCTGGCATCCCTGATGTGCAGGGAGTTGCTATTGGCAATACTCCACCATGGTGACAGTCTCCTTTAAGATTTCAAGGTCCTCCCATTTTGTTTTCTCTTTCAACCAGCTGTTTTATGGTGGTATGTGACTTCTGGAGAGGTGTGAACTAATGCCTACTCACCCCAGATAGGGCACCAGGAACTGACCAAAACAGATGGACCCACTGATGTCTAGCTTAGTGAGCCAGTGAGTTTATTGGAGTCATTTACAAGAATATGAATGGTTCAAAGGCAGCTATATCAGAGCCTGGGCGACGACTCCCAGACTTGTGTCATTTACTCCAGTGTTATGAGCCTCCCTCCTCCCTCTTCCCTCCTCCCTCTTCTTCCCTCCAGGGAGTATTTTAGTTTAGAAGAAAAAGCTAGGCAACAGGTGGAAACTCCACAGTGTCCCTCCAGTATTGATCAGCTGCCCATAGCTGGGAGTGAGCCTTTGCCTGCAGCAAGCAATCCTTGAGATGGTGCAGATCTTCACAGGCACATGGGTCAGGCCACCAATCCACAGCTCTTGACACAGTCAGCACTAGTTACATACTTCCACCTGATGGTCCCAGGCACTTGGCTTTATCAATTCATCTCACTGCTTGTTGTAATTGCTTTTCTTTTGCTGCTAAGACACCATGACCACACAATGTGCATAAAAATTTGTTAGGTTTACGGTTTCAAGGGGTGAGTCCATGACCATCATGGCAGAGAGCATCTCTGTAACAGCATGGTAGTTATGGCTCTGGAGCAGTAACTGAGAGCTCACATACTGAGACAAAAACTATGTGGCTGGGAGAGCTGATTGGGAATGGTTTGTGGGCTTTTGAAACCTTATAGTCTGCCCCCAAACACATGCCTCCTTCAACAAGGCCACACCTCCTAATCCTTCCCAAGCATTTCCACTAACTAGGGACCAAGCATTCAAATATATGAGCCTGTGGAGGTCATTCTCATTGAAACCAGCATAGTGTCTGACCCCAGGCACACCTGCTTCTCTGGAATCTACTCTCAGTTATAGCCACCCAAACCAGGAAAGCAGAAGCCACATGAGTGGAGTCTTGTGCTGCCTACCCATACACCACAGCTCCACATCTTGCCTGCCTTTGCTATCTGCCTTTTATATTCTGTGTAGAACCCTGCACAGAAGAGGCTTTCATTGGCAGGTGGGAAGAAGGAGGGGGTCAGAGGACACACATCCCCTTCTGACCCCTTGATTTTAATTCTCTCCTGGTGCTGTTAAGTCTGGCACCTCCTTTATGTTTTGACTCTCATGCACCTCATCCTGCCAAGTGTCCCTGTGAGTCAGCCATTGACCTTTTGTTTATTCACCCTCTGAGAGCTCTTGGGTCCTGATACCCAGCAGTGCCTTCCTGCTTCAGGGACAAGTTCCCGTTTGTGAACAATGTGACTTGCCCTTGACCCCCAGCCACCGTCTTGCATTCTCTCTTGATGCTTCTCATCTTCTGCTGTCTGTATTGGCTGTTCCTCAGCTTGGCAAACAGCTCCCCAGCACCCCACCTAGAGAACAACATGTTATTTAGCTCAAGTGACATTCAAGCACATACTGCCCTCTATCACCAAAGTAGGGAGTTCTTTAAGACTGGGGACAGTGTGGCAAGCCCTAGCAGGGGACAGATGGCAAGCTTTGTTCACAGAGCAGGGAGAGGGACCCAGCAGGGCCAGTGCAGCTCCCGGGAACATAGGGGCAGCACATCTGTTCTCTGAACTAGAGGGTGGAGAGTTTTCAAGAACCTAGTCAAGAACAGGACAGATTAGGACTGACTCTTTTTGGCCATTTCTACCTGGAAGGCAGAGGATGAGGTGCCTGGGTCTATAGTGCACCTGTTAGGATCAGAACAAACAGAGTGCTGTGTGAGCCAGGCCCTGGCCATGGTAGGAAAGAGACTGTCAGGGACTTACACCTCCAGCATGCGTCAGAGCACTGTCTCCCCTACAGGCTTCTTCTTTCAGCCAACTGTTTTCACAAACGTAGAGGACCACATGTACATCGCTAAGGAGGAGTCCTTTGGGCCCATCATGATCATCTCTCGGTTTGCTGATGGGTATGTGATCCACCATGCTGCTCCAGGCTTTTTCTCTCTGTGTGTGGAGTCTTGACATGAGCTGTAAGAGATGGTCCATGAGGAGGAAACTGAGTCAGTGAAGAACCTGTGCACCATGCCTAGACTGCCTGCCTCTTAAAACACAGGAGGTCTTGGCCTCCCTTTGCCTCTTCTCCCTTGGGCCAGGATGGCCTCCAGGCCCAGATGAGCAAAAACCAATTTCCTCCCATGTCCCTGTTTCCCTGGGTCTGTCTTGTATCTCTCTGGCATTACTTACAGCCCACCAGGTCCAGTTCTAATGGTGTCCTGTGAGTATTAAATTGACTCTACCCAAGTGGCTGGGACAACTTGGGTCTCACTCATGAATGAGCTTCAAGTTGGCTGGATGGAGTGAGCTTGTCTCTACTCAGTACCACATCTATATTTTCCTGGAACAAAGGAGGCAGCTGTGCTCATCTGGACTCCATGAGCCTCCATGGCAGCCTAGGACAGGGCAGGTCACTGGCCTGAGCCGGGTTTGCTTGGAAACCAACTGAAGGTAGCATGAATCCTTGAGCACTAGTTTCAGAGCACACTCCTCAGCCAGCCACCATTGAGACCATCAGGTTAAAGAGAAGGAAGGGTCCACTCACAGTGGAGGAACCACAGATCTTTGGGTACATTTGACCATCCATACCTTTTTTTTTTCTTGACTAATTTTTCAGGCAAAATGATACCTTCCCCTTCCCCTTTCCAACCAATGGTCACTGTATGACTACAATCACTCTGCTGACTGTATCAGACAGACTTCACTGTCTTTGCCTAACAGACTCAATCCTAGCTCTTTGGCCTGATGTCTGCTGAATGCTCAGTCTACTTCTGCCCTCAGCTGCCTTTCTGGGCTCCGTCCTTGCATGAGGGCCTATGCCCAGATCTGCTCTGTGAAGTGCCATTGCCCCGTCTCTTCTGGCTTCTGATCTGCTGCCTGCTTCTTCTCCAGTCTTTCTCTGGCTTCTGCAGTTTTTCTCTTTTAGAATTCCATGGGTGGGAATCAAAGGAGCTAGGAATTTTGTGAAGGCAGATTCTGATCTTGCCTTGTCCCCAGTCCAAAAATGGTTGCTCTGAGCATTCCTCAGGGAGCTCTCGGATTTCCCCCACAGGGATGTGGATGCCGTGCTGTCTCGGGCCAATGCCACAGAATTTGGCCTGGCCTCTGGTGTCTTCACCCGGGATATCAACAAGGCCCTATATGTCAGTGACAAACTGCAGGCAGGCACTGTGTTTGTCAACACGTACAACAAGACTGATGTGGCCGCACCTTTTGGAGGATTCAAGCAGTCTGGATTTGGCAAAGACCTGGGTAACCAAACTCTGTCTGTGGGACTGCTTTTCAGCAAAGACCACCAAGTGCCAGGACTGAGTGTCCCCAGTGCTGGAGTGTCACACTAATCAAGACAGCTGGTTGCTGATCAGTTGTTGCAGGGAGGGGACACTCTTGGGCCTGAGGTACTTGCTGAGACTGCAGGCAAGGATATGTATGTATAACAGGTTCTAGTCACAGGCAGGCAAGAAGACAACTTCTTCGCTGCCAATAGCCAGTAGGGTACCCATCTCACCTCTTCTACCATCAGTGTGGTAGGGAAGCTTCTAGAATGGTTGCCCTAGATTATTCTCCTGACTGAACTGGAGCCCAAGTCCACAGTTTACTACAGGGATGGCTTGGGTTGGATACATAATTTCCCTGGGGCATTGGTTTTTTTAATCTGAGGAGAGAGCCAGGCTACCCACAGGTGTGTACCAGGGGTTCCCAGAGGGGTCCCCTGCATACCCATAAGGTGTCCCAACAGTGTGTGCTATCTTGCAGGAGAAGCAGCCCTGAACGAGTACCTGCGGATCAAGACTGTAACTTTCGAGTACTGAAGCCAAGTCTCTGTGGTACTTCTCCTGTACCCTGCTGACCTCCCCTCAGGGAACCCTGGCCCATCTGGTGGCTTAGCACCCTCCTGTCCCCAGCACTGCTCCCTTCAGCTGCTGGAGAGATTGGCCTGGACCCCTCCTGGTGACAGGACACTCTGAACAATCAGAAGTGGCTCCAAGTGGAGTAAGCAGTCATGTCCCACATGAATAAAAATTGTGAGCAGAGGTCACCTGCACTTTGTGTCAGCACTCTGTCTGTGGGTGCCTCGGATGGCCCCAGAAGCAATGGTCGCCCTGAGTCCTGGGCATGTAGCATCACTCGGCCTTCAGAGAATGAGACTCCTTAGTTGGGACACAGGAGGAAATGCATGGGTCATCCCACACCTCCAAAAGCAGAATGGGTACAAGAGGCTGTGGAAGAGGGTACGCCCCAGAAACAGGAAATGGGATTTAGGACGTGAGCCCTTGGGCCATGAAGCACCCTGGTCTCCTCGGCAAGGACCCAGGTTCTCACCAGCCACTCCGTGGACTTGGGTAATCACAGTGGTGGCCTGGGGCCTACATTAGGGACTCTACCCTGCCTGGCATTTCCCTGGGCAGCACTCCCATCTTCTACCATCTATAGTTCTTTTTGTCTTACACCACCCCAGTCGAGAGCACAGCCCCTGCAAGGCTTCTGATTCCTGTGTGCTCACCTGAGGGTGCCCAAGGCCCTCCCCCCTGGACCTTTCTCCTGGAAGTCCCACATACCATATCTCAACAGATTTGCTGTTGCCTCGGCTTACCCAACATTCTCTTGGCATGCCCAACACTACCACTTTTCTTTGGCTCTGCCTCTCTGGGTCCAAAAATCTTTAAAGGCCTTTCTGTTCTTCATCTCCCCTGGTCAGGCAGGCAGTGACCTGGATCAGCCTATGCTTGTGTGGCAATAATTTCAGGCCTAAGTGGTATCCTGAACTTCCTCCACATCCTTGCCCTTCTCCTGAGCATGGTGCATGCCTCAGAGTGACATTTTGGTCAATGAGAAGCCACATACCTAATATTGATCCCAGAAGATGGTAGCAGATCTGAGAATTCCTATCACCTATGATGTCATAAGCGATGTGATATAAACATTTCACTCCTGTATTTGTGATGGGGCTGTGTAAACCCCACATGGCTGCTGGAGTATAAAATGTGAGTGGTCACAGTGGCACTATCACTGGCCGTGAGTCTAATAAGTGATAACCAGTGATAATCAGTATATTCACTTTTTAAAAAGATTTATTTTATTGTTTTTGTCTCTGTATTTGTGTTTATATGCACATGCATGCAGGTACCAGAAGAGATCAGAAGAGGATATAAAAAATATCAAACCAGGGTTTAGGGAGTTGTAGGCTGACAGACATGGGTGGTGTGAATCAAACTCAGGTCATCTGCAAAGGCAGCAAGCTCTTAACTCCTGAGCCACCTCTCTAGTCCATAAGTGGGGGGGCGGGGGGTCTAAAACCAGTTATCAGATAAGCAGCAGGCTTATCTGTCTGGTGTGTGTGTGAGATGTCCCCAGTAGATCATGTCCAGTGAGTAACCTTGACCATCTAGATTACATGAGTTTACTCTGCTGTGATGTGCACAGTGACATTGCCTGATAGCAAAGTTCTTGGACCTTATCCCAGTTCCGAAGTGACATAGGAGAGTAGATTGTGTGACTCCCACATGTGAACA
The DNA here is from genome assembly GCA_019843965.1 of Rhynchomys soricoides. Classification (NCBI taxonomy): domain Eukaryota; kingdom Metazoa; phylum Chordata; class Mammalia; order Rodentia; family Muridae; genus Rhynchomys; species Rhynchomys soricoides. The sequence continues at coordinate 309,468 of JADRCH010000299.1, forward strand.
CTGGTAGTAGTAATGGTAACCACAATAGCTTGTCGAATGCTGCATGCCATACAGGCTTCTAAATCCTCTCCACACATTCGTACCGCACATGCTGTGGTCCAGGGAAGGACTGCCAACTGTAGTACAGAAGATAGCTTGCTCAGGGACCTGTGGCTGCTATGCAGTTCTTTTTACCCCTTCACAAACCATGAGACCCTTGAAGCCCATACTGTGCAGTGACACAGAAACCCAGGTCCTGAGTCTCCTAGGAATGACTCTGAAGCCTTCAGTCCACAGCTATAGGACACCAGTTCCTAATGGGAGATCCAGGCCATGCCCTCTATGTGAAAGCTCTACCCGTGTAGGGGGTAAAATGGGCTGCTCCCCAAGGCTCACTGCACCTAAGCTGCAGCCTCTCAAAGGTCTTCTTACAGGTCTATGAAAGGCATGTGGCTCTGTGAGGCTTGTTCTGGGTCTATGTGTGTGTGTGTGTGTGTGCATGTATGTGTGTGTATATGTCTGTGTGTATGTGTGTGTGTATGTGTGTGTGCATGTATGTGTGTGTATGTGTGTGTATGGGGGGGTGTGCATGTATGTGTGTGTGTATGTGTGTGTAGATATGTGTGTGTATGTGTGCGTGGGGGGGTCCGTGTGTGTGTGTGTATGTGTGTGTATGTGGGGGGGCGTGTATGTGTGTGTGTGTATGTGTGTGTATATATGTGTGTGTATGTGGGGGGGGGTTCTGTGTGTGTGTGTGTGTGTGTGTGTGTGTGTGTGTGTTGGCTGGCAGGGTGCTTCCGGATTACTTCTTGTCTGTAGTCCCCTCTCCCTGATGAAGGCCTCTGGGCATATCCAACCTTTCTTCCTGATGCCCATGGAAGGGAAAAATGCGCTTTTACTTCCACTGCCCATTTTAAAGTGGGATAAGGACGTACTACTGTGACACTAAACACCACCCTGCCATTTCCAACTGCCACCTCCCTCCTTTCCCAGAACCTTTTCATTTTGTAAAGCTGAGTTTTTCCTGCCTTTAAACACAGGCTTTTCATTTTCAGGTAAGGCAAGCGGAGTCTGTGAGCCCAGAGTTCACCTTCAGCTAGGCTGGAAATAGAAACATACCCTTTACCACATGTCCCACAGCAATCTAAAGGGGGTGGGGATAGCTCAGTGGGAGAGCAGTCATCTAGGTGTGTGGGGCTCTGGGTTCTAGCCTCTGCACCCGTGTACACGCACACGCACGCACGCGCGCACACACACACACATGCACGTGCACACACACACGCACACACACGTTAGTAATCTGCAGTCATTGTTCTAACACACTGTATGTGTATTGCATGTGCTTCATGTTACATTTAAAATATACCACAAGGTTTGTCCTCCTGTTCTGACATGTCTTCTTTTCATATCTGCTGCCCTCCAAATGAGATAATTCAGGCCCTTTGTACGGTCCTAAGTAGAAAGATTTGGATCCTGTGAGGAGACCCAGCTGCCCTGGGATACCCACCCCTTGCCAGCTCCTCCTCATGTGCAGTCAGCTAAACCTATCTTTAGCATCAGGTCAGTTTCCTCAAGGCATCAGGTCGTTCCTGAGAGGAGGGGGTTTTTAGCTCCCTGGGTGCTGTCCCTGAGGATTGCAGCAGTCAGGTCTCCAGACAACAGCTGTACTTACATGCAAGCTGTCCCTACTGTGGCCCTCCAAGTTGATCAGCTGCTTCTGACTCCCATCTTCCTCCTCCAGACAGACCAACAGTGCTGAGGCCACCACAGAGTCCACACTGACAAGTGCTGTAAGTCACCGTCCCTGGAAGTTAGTCAGTCCGGGGTTAGTCCAGGACCTGTAGGGAGAAGCTTGCTAACCGGTCAGGAGCATACCCAACATTCTGAATCTGGCACTGCCTGACATTCTCTGGTGAGCAAATCTCGATTTCCTATCTGAAAACAACAACTTCAATACCCATATTCCCAATCCAAATTCTCATGGTGATATGTGCAACCACGGTGTCAGTGGGTGCCATAAAATCCAAGTGTTAGTACCACTACTGTGTAAAAATTTTGCTCACACTTATGGTTTTGCAAATTATTAGTGGGTTCCCAATGACAGCCTTGTCTTCCTGGCAGCATTTGGCTACATGTACAGCTGCCAGGAAGGGCTAGGGGTGGGGTAGGGTGTGGTAAACTGCTTCAGAGTTGACCTGGCCCAATGCCAGTCAGGGTCTCTCATGGGACTGGTCTCAGCTCTCTACAGAGATCCCTGGGAGGCCAATTAACCTGACAGGACAGGAGTGAAGATGGACTTCCCTATGTGTTTAATGAAAGTCAGGGATGCCATTGTGCCCTAGATGGACAGGCTGGAGAGGGTGTCCTTAACTAGCTCTTGGATATCAGGAGGGGAGCAGTGAGGGGCCACCCTGGGTGGACTTGAAGCATCTTCTAATTAATCAAAAAGGAAATGTTCGCATTGTGTAATTTCCTTCCTGTTTTGTATGCAAACATAATATTTTAGATTTAATATTTGAAAGATGACAGGTGTGATGTTACAGAGCTGTAATCCTCACACTCAGGAGTCAAAGGTTTTGTGGGTTTAAGGACAGTCTAGTTGACATAGCAAGTTCCAGGCCAACCACTGCTATACAGCGAAATCTTATTTTAATATAAAAAAGAAATAACCCACAGAATATCCCCCCTGTGTGTATGCATGTCCATCTGTCTGTCTTTGTGTGTCTGTGTGCCTGTCTTTGTATGTCTGTCTGTGTATGGGACCCTGAGCATCCCGAGCAAGCACTCTGTCACTAAGCCACATCTCAGTCCTAGCCATCACATAGCAGGACCTGGACAATCAAGAGTAACCACCTCGCTCATCAGTCCATCCATCCAACCATCCTTCCACCCATTCCTTCACCAACTCCTTGCTTAGGACAAACAGCCTTATTCACAGAAAGCCATGGGGTCAGGCACAGGCCATTCTTTAAATCCCTGCTCTGCCAGGGCAGCATATGTAGCCTTGGGCAAGTGGGCACCTCTAGCCACTTGGCTTCCTTCACCCATGAAAGAGCAGCAGCTCTGCACAGCCCAGGCCGCATGCAGATGAGTGGCAGGCAGAGGACCCTGGACAGAGTCCTGAGGACTGCTTTCTCCCTTCATCATTGAATCTGCTTATTTATTTGCTGATGTCCCCAAACCCTGCAGAGTCCCTGCTGACACCCTGATCTGCTCTTGCCTGCCTCTGGCTACCTCTGTCCTCAGGGACTGTGGAGAGTGGTGTCCCCAAGGAGCATCAGCCTTGTGTGAGGACTAGTGGGTGCTGGACTTTGTTCTGCTCTTTCAGGTGGGATATCTCTGAGTTCCCCAGAACTCACATGTTGGCATGTTTGTAGTGAACCTCCTGTTCTTTTTTGTTTTGTTTTGTTTTGTTTCTGCCTCTCTTCACTCTCACAGGGCTTTCTGGCTCAGCCTTCAATCAAAGGGTTTGTGCTGGAGTCCTGTCTCAGGGATCAGGGGCTGAGGTCCAGTGTTCCCTGTGACACCAGTTTGCTTGCCCCCATGCTAGTCATGCCTCCCTGAGGTTCTGCTATCTCTCAATAGTGCCTCAGTCTGGGAATCAAACTCAGCAAACCTTTATGAAACCTTGAAAAGTATGGGTCAAAATAAACCCTTTTCTTTGTATAAGTTGATTTTGTTATAACAAAAGAAAGTATATCAACATGCAGGCCAAGGTTCAGGGAAGGCTATTCCTAGTGAAGCCTCCTCCTGTCTTTCTGTGTCTTGCCTGTATACAGGAAGAGTGAGCTGTCAGGGTCTCTTCCTGAGTGGCCTCCAGTCCCATTGTGATTTGTACCCTTTAACCTTGTGCATTGCTACCTCTTACACACACTGGGTTGACAAGTGCAATCTCTTTGGGAGCTCGGAACTCAGCACTACATTTTGATGACCTAAGCAATCCAGTCTATAATCTCTCCTAACACGTGGAATGCAGTCATCTGTTTTTGTTTTGTCTTTCATTTGCTGAGGACAGAATCCAGGAACTGGGCTGTCTTGCATCTGCCCTGCCCTTGGCATACTTTTTTTTGTCTGTTGTATTTACTCTTCAGAACTACTGTCTTGCAGGTCTTGCAGGTCTTGCAGGTCTTTCAGAGGTGGAGCTTGAAAAACCCAGTTTTTAAAGCCTTCTAGTAAGGGTCTGGAGAACTGAGGTATCCATTTAACTCCCAAAGACATCCAGCTTGGCAGCTCCGGAGGTTTCCAGTGAGCACAGCACAGCTCCCTGAGCCAGCAGTGGGCAGTGCATGGATGCTCCCTGAGGACCCAACGATATGCCTCAGAGGTGGGACCACTTGGGGGTAGGCACAACAGGTTTCTACAGATGAAGTTGGCAACTTAGAATCCAGCCAGGGCTCAGGATTCTTGAATCAGCCAAGAGCAGTAAGTAGGGGAACAAGATCGATTGTAGGAGCTGGTGTCCACTGAGGCTCACCACTGCTGGCTGAGTCTTCCAGGGCTGTATCAGCCTGGGCAACCCATAGCTATGCCCTGGTGGGTGAAGGTTACAAAGGACCCCTTTCCCCTATCAGCCCTTCTATCTTCTACAGAGTCAGAAGTTATTTCCAGGTCAACCCACGACTCCTGCAGAGGACTGAAAATAAATAATCTTGATAAGTGTGAGAGCATCACACATGTTCAAGGACAGAACTTTTATGACACATACACAAGTGTTTAAAGGTGAAACATCTAGAAATGTCAGATTGAAAACAGAACAGGCAAATGTGAACCCTAAGGGAAGCTTGCCCTTGCAGTGGAGGCTACTCCACCGCCCAGCCCCGCCCCTTCCCGTGGCCCCACCCTACTCATAGTCCTGCTCCCAGTCCAGTTTATTCTCCCTTGGCCCCACCCCTAAGCGGCCCCGCCTCTGAGGTGTGTCATTGGGTTCTGCACCCAAGGAGCATCCCTGCACAGCCTACTGCTGGCTCAGCGAGCTGTCCTGTGCTCACTGGAAACCTCCAGGGCTGCCAAGCTGGGTGTCTTTGGGAATTAAATGGATACGTAGGTTCGCCAGACCCTTACTAGAAGGCTTTAAAAACTGGGTTTTTCAAGCCCCACCTCTGTGACTGGCCCCGCCCACAATACCCGCCCAGCAACCTCTCCCCTCCTGTGGCCCCGCCCCCTGTCTGGACGCCTAGGCAGGGCGGGGCTGGCCCGCCTGCTGCCCTTCCCGCTTCCTCCCGCCGCAGGCCTCCACAGTGTCCAGCGCGCGCCTGGCCACCTCGCTTTCGCCGCCGGCCGGGAGAGGACCGGTAAGCGCGGGCAGGAGCTGGACTGGGAGCCGGGGAAGCCAAGGGAAAGCGGAGCGCCAAGGGGCCTCGGGAAGGGGCGTGGGGCGCAGGGTCTGGCTTAGGCACATTGGGGCGGGTCAGTTTGTGGCATCCTCCTCCAAAGGTCATCCCCCTCCCTCTGCCTGTGATGAACCCCAGAACGCCTGACTCTAGGGGTCATGATTGACTCTTTCAGCACCCCAAGAGCATCCCTGCCCACCTCACAAGAGGCTCAGCGAGCTGTCCTGCGCTCCGGGTTGTCAAGCTAGAGGTCGTTCAGACTTGAGAAGATACCTCAGTCCAACAGACCCTTTCTATAAAGCTTTAAAAACTCAGGTTTTCAAACTGCTTCTTTGCCTCTGAGACTACTTAGAGACGCAGCCTTTCCAGCCTGACCCAGATATCTAGGAGATGGTCCTACTCTGCTTCCTGAGGCTGGCTGGCCTCCTGCTGGTATCACAGTAGCTTAAGAACCATGAATGTAAAGTACAGAGGAGCCTGGAGACAGGCCAAGTGCCCTGTAAGGAAAATACATTATAGAAGGTTATAATAATCTTATTGGAGGGAGGCACAAACATGTTCCCAAAGAGTATCTGAATCCTGGAATGATATCCAGACGTGTAGATTGTTTTCCTAATATACATATCTATGGTAGAACTAGACTCGGTAAAAGATGAACACCCCTAAGGCAGGGCAGATATAATGATATACTGTGATAGAGTTGTCACCATCACTACACTTGTGCCATTATTAAGTAGAACAAGGGTTGCTTGGCCAACAGCACTGCCACCCTAACAACTGTTGAGAGGGTAACTAGCCGATGGGCAGCATCTGCAGCATAGATTACTAGTCCAAGGAATGCTGCATGCTCTAGGAGGGACAGTGTGGTGTTAACTGAATCCGTCCACTGTGATGCCCAGAACTGAACACAATTTATAACCTACAAATTCCTTATTTCTGGAAATGTTCTCTTAATATTTTTAGTCCAAAAATGGTTGCTGGTAACCAAAACCTCTAGGGTACAATAGGATAAAGGGTTCTACATCGATCCATTCAAACACCAAGGTGGGTCGTATTTACTCAATCTCTCAAGGCCACGAATCTGCGAAGAGGAGAACCTAGGACTCGAGTCCTTAGTTTGGATTCCCGTACATCCCCACTGGGATGTTCTGTAAAGTAAAAGAGATAAAGTGCAGACATGCTTTCCTTTTTCTACACAGTGGGCAGCTGAGAGGCAACCCATCCATCCCAGAATCTCCCTGTCGTTCTGCGCCAGAACCAGGCCTCCCAGAGGGAGGTTTAGTACCTGAATGCTGAACAGGTGCTCACAGGCCTGTGTTTAAGGCCAATCTCGCCGGGAGTATGGTGCCTCTGAATGGTACTGTTTAGTGTCTGAATGACACACCACTCCGTTACGAGCCTAGGAGGTTTCATAGAGTATGTCAGGCTCTGTCAGCCAGTCCTGTCCCACTCCCTTTCAAAGCCAACTTACCCACAGAGAGTCTTTAGTCACTGTTACCCAGTGCTGACGTCTTCTGGACTCCTCACTTGACCTTCAGCTTTGAGGTTTGTGTAGCACCTACTTTCTCAGGTGACCAAACACTACCGGGTGTATTTAGGGGTTAGCTGACCCTGGGCCCACCCTAGGATCCCACACTACAGCTGGTACCCTTCTCCACTAAGCCTCCAGCATACTGAGTTTCCCTAGAACTACTGCCCACCCCTCCTCAGTGCCACCTCTATCTTGTCCCACCGGGCCTGGTTGTTCACCTGTTTAGTTTTTAACTGCACCAGTGACGTTATTCTCATTAACTCTTAAACAATCCCAGTGAATCTTCAGTCACCATCACAGGATGGAGGTCCCTGCTGATGGGCTGGGATATCCCCAGCTGGTGCCGATGACTGCCCGATTCTGACTGCTAGGCTGAGTCAGGTCAGGAGACTGACTTGATTCCCATTGTACACCCTGGCCAGGGTGCATGTACGGTGAGGATTGTGAGGCCAAATGGTCACTACCAGTTGGCAGGTGTGCAGCCTTTTGTTTACATGGACCTTGGGGCCCTCTGCTGGAGAAGCAAAGCTCTTCAGCAAGGTGGCTGTTGGCAACTTCTGCTCTAGCTTCACTTTCCCCAGAAAAAGAATATGAGATCAATCCAAGAGTATTAAAGCTTAAACATTCTACGGCCCTTCATCTTTCACACCCAACCAGACATTTATTTTCGTCTAGACTTTTAAGAGTTTTAAATTCATTTTATTTATTCGTGTGTGTGTCACAGTGTACTTGTGGAAGTCAATCAGTTCTCTCCTTCCACCATGTGGGTTCCAGGGGCTGAACTCAGGTTGTCAGGCTTGGTGGCAACACCTTCACCTGCTGAGCCATCTCACTGGTTCTAAACTTGTAAATTTCGTTCAGAATTTTGCCCTGCAGAATGTTTAAACTTTGATACTCTAGGCTTGAGCTCTTATTCTTTTCTCTCTTTTCCTCTTCCTTCCTTTCTAGGGGTCTTAATCTGTGATTTGGATCAAAAGGCTTTCTTTTATACTTTTTTATTTTGATAGCTTTCTTGTTTGGTCCTTCTGACTGTTCTCTCTGGCTACTCACCATGTTCAAGCTCTACCCTGCCAGCAGAGGGAGCCTAAACAAACCCTCTGCTCCTGTCCCTGGGACCTGGAGGTGTCTACCACAGAGGAAGTTTCCTTCAGATGTTGACCGGGTGTGATACCCTGCTGTCCTTGGTGGCTGCACCTGTTGATTTGCACAGCAAATGAGATATGAGACACATGCGCATTGCCCAGATTTTTCAAACATTTGTGTTTTTACTAAGAATGGTACATTATTCTCCTGGAGACATTTAAGCAAGCGTCATGGTAGGAGTGCCTATCTAGTTGCTCTCCATATCTGTGTGTGCCTCATCTGTAAAGTCAACTGATCTTGGACCTGAAAATATTCAGCAGAAACAGCTGTATATGTTGCCTATCCACAAACACTTGTGCTTGTCCTATTAGCTGAATAACCCATGGCCATTTCTATAACCCAGGCCTGTGTTGGGCAGTGACACAACTAAAAAGCTTGCCTTGGCCTTACGCAGGTAACTGTTACATAAGGAACTTGAGCACTGGAGGTTCTGACACCTACAGGCGTCCTGGACCTCCCCAGCACCACCACACATACCTAGGGAGAACAGAGAAATCCTTCCTATTTTCCTTAATTTCTGTAATTTCACTACTGTGTGTGTGTGTGTGTGTGTGTGTGTGTGTTTTCAAGAGTTTTAGGGACCTCACCAAATTCAAGCAGGACAAAATTGCAATCTCTCTGAGCATTAGTGATAGAAATTTTCTTATACATGGCTTATTAAGGGCTAGGAACTGGGACCCAGGCCATGCAATCCAGTGAGGGAATTCTCTGGATCAGCCTGGCTGGAAGATCCTGATTCTCTGTATTCTTTTTATATTTGGAAGCTCATTTGTGACTAACCTTAATCTCAGTGCAATTAGTGATCAGCCAAGAGTGCTGGTGGACTTGTTTGGCCTTGCTTGCTGTGTTGCCTGACCTTGAATTCCTGGGCTGGATTGGTCACCCCACATAGCCTCCTGAGTGACTAGAGTTACAGGTACTGACCACCAGGCTGGGCTGGTGTGTTTCCTGTGTACCCAGCACCAGCTGTGTGGCTCCATTCCTCTAGTTGCCTAGTTCTTAGAAAATAGGGGCCTCGTTAGTTGCTTATCTCTCTTGACCACACATGCTTAGCAGCCATGAGTACTGCCTTCTGCCTGGTGGTCCTATGGCACTAGGCTGGTTCAGCTTTCCTGTCTAGTTATTTTCCCAGCATATTTGAACTGGTTCACTGGCTCCTGCTTACATACAGGATGTGCTTACATACCCTCCTCAGACTTGGCTCAGTTGGTAAATTGCTTGCCTGGCATGTGTGAAACTCTGGATTCAGTCCCCCGTGCCACATGAACATGGCAGTGCACACCTGTAATCTCAGCACTCCACGTTAGGAGGAGGCAGGAGGATCAGAAGCTCTAGGTCATCCTTGGCTACACATCCAATCTGAGGCCAGCCTGAGCTACGTGCATCTCATTTGCACTGCGTTTGCTACTGTTTGCTGCTGTATGGCTGTGATGGCCTACTGTTCCTTCACTTTAGCTATCCACTCGGGCCCCGAAAACACCTTGCTTTCCCATGGTCCTGTGGTCCTCTCATTATCTCAATTTCTTTATTCCATTGTTCCAACTTATGGGACTCATCATCCCTCCCAGAATCTTGGGAGAAGGCCTATTCTTTGGAGTACTTTGAGTTGTTTTGTTTCATTCACAAGAAAGTTTGCTCTTTAGCCTGTTGATGCTGTGAACCAGGCTGTCCTCTGAGCATGCAGCAGAGGACGTTTTTTGTCCCATACGGGCAGTCTTCTCTCAGCCCCGTCCCCTAGGGAAGATTGGATAGACTGTTTTGGAATCATGGAGTGAGCTTGGCCATTATCTTGTAGTGGCCAACACATTCTATAATAGTGATTCATCGTTTCTCAGTGTTCTGAGGTACTGGGCAAATCTCAGCCCCAGGAGGGCCTGCTGGGGTCACTGGCTGGCCCTCATTTCCACCTTCCTCCTCCCGAGCCTCTGGTACCTGTGAGGCCCTTGTGAGGCCCTGTGTGACAGACAGCCCTGCACACCGCTCTTACTAATGCCTGTCTTTCCAGCAGTGGGCTGCCTTCAGAAGCATGTAAGCCATACTCTGCAGCCTTGGACTTGTGTTCTCTGCCAGAGGGGAGTGTCTTCAGGGTGTGCACACTCAATACCAGCTTTGTCAGTTTGGGCCACGGGGTTCCCTGAGTTCTTTAAACAAGTTAACAGACCACCTTGAGGTTTTCTCCAGGCCAGTGACTGGTCCTGCTTGTGGACACTTCCCGCTAACTACTTTGATCTCTTGGAGATGCACTTTCTTGTTTCTGCGTCTCATATTTGTTGAGGTGAATTTGTTTTTATGTCTCATTTGTTGTTGAAAACTGGACTCTCTCAAGAGTGAGCCATTTCTGGGACTGAGAGTCTCCTATTAGGAGGATGTGCTGTGACTACTTGCTGCCTGGTGACTTCTGAAGTCATTGAACACCATTCTATGCTGTGTGTCACTGTTGCCAAGTTACCCATTATGTCTCACCACCCAGTCCACAGCCCCCACTGAGGGATAATCTGGGCCCCCCTCCACCCCTCCCACCCTAGAGCCCTTAGTATACACCCCCAGCCTTCACCCTGTGCCTGTCAGCCATTTTCTGAACTTGCGTTCAACACTGGACGTGAGCCCCACTGCATTCCCAGATGGCCTTGGAACATCTTCTGCCCCCGTGGAGTTCCTTTTTCATCAGACTGTTATTGTTTCAGAGGTTTTTCACTACTAGAGGTCTCCAGACAATCTGCAGAAGAAGTGTCCTCAGAACCTCATATGGGTGTAAGGACCAGGGTTCTTTTGGAGCTCTGGTTGCTGGTTCTCCCAGAGGAGAACTGAGGTTTTAGTTTCTTTTCTCATTGTTATGAACAAATACCTGATAGAGCATCTAAAGGGATATTTATTTTTGCTCAGGTTTGAGAGAGTACAGGCCATTGAGGCAGAGGCACATGGGCATGCAGGTGGGAGCCCGCTTGCCTCTGGGCCGTCCAGGAAGTACCTTTCTCTCTCCTTATCCAGCCTTAGACCCCAGCCCATGGACAGGCTTGAGCATCTCTGCAAGGCACGCCTCAGCAATGCCCTGGGAACTTCTTAATCACATTGGCAGGCAGAGTCAACCCCCCCAGCCACCCACCTTCCAGGCTAAAGGCAATGAGACTGATGGAATGGCACTAATATGGTGAAGGTCACAATGTTCCTGATCTTCCTTGGGTTGCTACAAGCCTTGGCTTAATTCCCAGAGCTCTGACAAAGGTGGTTCTGATTGTGTTCCTTGCTGGTCATTCATTCATTCATTCATTCATTCATATTGGATGTTGGTATTGAGGATAAAAGCCAGTACATGCTAGATGAATGTTCTGTTCCTCCTCAGTGCCAGGTCAGGTTTTGATTGGTTGGTTGATAGGGAGCCTCACTCTGTTACCTCCACATTTAGTGATCCTTCCACGGTTGTGTTTCATCCTCAGGCCTGTGCGTATGACATTCATCAGCAGAGAATTGGGGTGTTGGAAGCTGTGTAGCTGTAACTTGTTTTACTCTCCTGGTGTAATTGTTGTCTGGGAGGCTTACTGCCTCCGTCTGCTAACCTAGGCCTAGTCCTGGAAGCTTCTATCCTCCCTACAATCTAATCTAGGCCTGGAATATTTTCAGCCTGTGAGACTGGCTGCTGAATAAGCTCACCCTTTCTTGTTCTTTCTGAACTCTAGCTAGCTGGCTCAACTATTCTGGCTCAAACTCCTCTCCCAGTTGACTGATTCAGTCTGGCTTTTCTCTCGACCTCTGAGCTGCTCTGCTTGGCCTCAAACTAACTCTAGCAATCTTTTCTAATCTTCTGGCTTCTTCTCATTCTCTCTTTTGTTCTCCCTTTTCTTGTATCTGGCTTATTCTCTCTTCATCTGTCTCTGTAAAACTCTCCTGGTAAAGCTACCCCCTTCTCCCTCTGTGCTGCTCCACTCTCCCTCTCAACTCTACTGCTCTCCATAAACTCTACTGCATCCTGTGCTCGACTCTCCTCTCCTGTACTGTCAGTCTCCCTTAAGTAGCTTCCTCTTCCTCTCTCCTGAGAGTTGGGCAGATCTTATTCGGTCAAATCTTTCTCTCATTCGTCACTTTTTCTGCCACTTAATTGTTAGACATCTCCTTCAAATATGGATACTTCCTTCTACAAACTAACTTTACCTTCATTGTTTGGGATTAAAGATGTGTACTAAGGGTGGGTCTGTATTCCACCAGAGATATTAAAGGTGTGTGCTACGGGCTGAGCCACATCCTAACTAGAAACAGGCTCAAATATCCCGTAACAGCCAGCCCTGAATGGTGGCTGCCAGGTGGATGGATGGAATCTAAGGAGGTCCTGGGGAGTCAGGAGTTCTGCTCTTCATCCCTGTCACTTTGTGTCTCCCAGGTCAGGGCTGCTAGGCTCAGCCGTGTGCTGATGGAAGGGACGGAGGCCCGACAGCGGAGGCTGGAAGGCTGTGGCAGGCCGAAGGAGCTGGGGCCACCACCCAGCCACGATGCAGGAAGACTCCCAGAGGCTTCTGAAGATGGACGTCTGGGGGTCTCCAAGAGCCAAAGCGTGGATGCCAAGTCACTAGAGGTCCAGCCCGGCAGGGAGACTGCCCTGATTATTGGCTTTCAGGTGGTAATACCCTTCCTGCTTGCAGGCCTGGGTCTGTCCTGGGCCGGTTTGCTTCTGAACTATTTCCAGGTGAGAGACAGTTACTTGGGGGCAGGGGAACCTAAGAAGTGGGCAGCTGGTGCCAGCTGGAGGGGTGGGAGTCCTCTGAACACACCATCTTCTCCATGTGTTGGGTGAGGTTCTTTCAGCTTAACCCAAGTTAAGCACAGTAAAATAGTGGCTGGGCTCGTGGAACTTTGGCCCCACCCTACAGATACAAATACAGATACAGATACAGATACAGATACAGGTACAGATACACTGGACCACTTCCTGACTCATTTGTTCTATGAGGGAGTAAGGAGCTAGTTTGTTTCCATTGCAGAGACTGGAAGGCGGGGTTGCAAGAAGAGGTGTTGCAAAGTGGTTTCCCTGTGAGGCTTCTCTTTGATCTTCCCTCTATGTTTTCCTTTTCTTCTCATGGGTAGCAGTCATGTTGTATTAGGTCTGTGCTAATAACCTCCTTTTCACGTCCCTGTTAAAGGTCCTGTCTCTAGAAATAGTCACACCCCAAGGTATAGAAGACCAAGACTTACACAAACGCACTGGGAGGGACACAGTTACCCATAGTAACAGCTTACTGTAATATCACTACCAAATGCTGCCATGAGTGACCCTTAGCTGTGTCCCCCACATCTGAGGCAGTCAGTGAGTCTGTCACTGCAAGAAAACTGCTAGGCCCAAGGACCTGCATGCAGCTTGGATGACTGTCACCAAATCTCCTTCCTAGTCCAGGGCAAACTGTAGGAGATGCTATCTCCCAACACCTGTAGGCAGATCATTGCCAGCCTTTCTCATGTTTTAACAATCTGCTAGGGAGTCTGGCAGTGGTGGCGCACGCCTTTAATCCCAGCACTTGGGAGGCAGAGGCAGGTGGATTTCTGAGTTCGAGGCCAGCCTGGTCTACAGAGTGAGTTCCAGGACACCCAGGGCTATACAGAGAAACCCTGTTTTGAAAAAACAAACAAACAAAAAACAATCTGCCAGGGGATGGGGAGGCAGCTCCATGCATGAGAGTGAAGACCTACAGAAGCTGGGTACAGCTACGGATGTACTTACGGTCCAGATAACCCTAGAATTGGGGAATGGGGACAGATCCCAGGAGCTCACTGGTCGGCTGTCCTGGCCAAAATGGTGAACTTGCAGGTTCAGTAACAGACTGTCTCAAAGGTATAAGGCCAAGAGTGATAGAGAAGGACAACCACATCCTCTCCTCTGGTCCACCAAACAAACACATACACAGTTAGACAGTTACACACACACACACACACACACACACACACACACACACACACTCCTGCTAGATGGAAACTGCATTTCATGTGTTAATTTCTATTGCAGCTAAATTCAGCAGATTACAATGTTATACTTCTTCGCAAGCTCAGAGCTTCTGTGGTCCAGGACCTGTCTCTCCTGAGGCTCCGGGTGTTTTCCTTCTCACTGCCTGAGTGGCTGCTTGACCCAGGCCCCTGTTCCTCATTACTGTTCCTGCTGCCACAGGGCACCTGATTCATTTATGTGAAGTCTGTCAAGAAGCCCATGGTTGCAGCACCATCTGCATCACCTGACCACAGAGGCTTTGCTGCTCTCGGTGGCAAGCTGGGTCACTAGGTTTCATCCCCAGTGCATCAGAAGGAGTTGTGTGAGAACATCATAGAGGGCAGCAGGAGCAATGGGGGCTTGGTCTAAGGCTACAGCCTTGTGCATCATGGTATGGTTTGCTTACATGCACCTCCTTACTGGTTTATGTTCTTTGCTTACATGCTGTGTTTGAATGTGGTTTGCCCCCACCACAGCGCTTGTTAAGGCTTAGTCCCTAATGTAACTCTGTTGAGAGGTGGTGGGGCTTTCAAGAGGCACTTTGGATCACAAAGGCATTAGTGTGGTTCTCTCAGAGAGGGTCAGTTACCCCAAGACCAGATTGTTACAAAGTGAATTTGGCTTCCTTGGCTTTCTTTTTTTTTTTGGTTTTTCGAGACAGGGTTTCTCTGTATAGCCCTGGCTGTCCTGGAACTCACTCTATAGACCAGTCTGGCCTCAAACTCAGAAATCCACTTGCCTCTGCCTCCCAAGTGCTGGGATTAAAGGCGTGCGCCACCACTGCCCGGCCTTCCTTGGCTTTCTTGTGCTTCCTATCCTGTTGATTTACCACACCCATGTGTGCCTGCCTCCCCTCTCTGCCTTTCCACTGTGACACAGTGCAGCCTTTGGAGCTCCAGAAGCTGACTCGGCGGCACTGTGCTCCCAGAATTCCAGAACCACAAACTGAAATTAACCCCTTTCCCTTTATAAATTAGCTAGACTCCAGGGTTCTATTATAGGAAAGGGGAGAGGGGAGATTTTGGGAGGGGTACGCATTGGTAAAATGCTTACCATGCAAGCATGGAAACTTAACTTTGGATCCCCAACACCACATAAAAATCTGATGGCAAGGGCCAGGCAATGGTAGCGCATGCCTTTAATCTTAGCACTTAGGAGACAGAGGCAGGTGAGTTAGAGGCCAGTCTGGTCTACAGAACAAGTTCTAGGACAGCCAGGACTGTCACACATAGAAACCCAGTCTCAAACAAAACAAAACAATACAAATCTGGTGGGAAGGTGGAGAGACTGAAGGATCCCCAAGGCTTGCTGCCAGCCAATTCAGCCAAATTGGTAAGCCCAGGTTTAGTGAAAAACTCAACTTGAGCTACTGTGACACAGGGAGTACCTGCCAGATCTTGGTGCCCCAGCCTGAGCAGACACAGTCAGGATAATTCTCGTTGTGGCAGAGAACAGCTTTGGGGTAAGAGGAGGGAGACTCTACATGAAGAAAGCAGAAAGGGTGGGTTTTGTGGGGAGCAGGCTCCAATCTAGCTCACTGCAGTGGGCTCACCCATCTCTAGCGGTTAGTTAGCAATGGGTTTAATGTAAGAACTGGGTAGGTGCCCTCCAGGAAGGCAGAAGAGTTTTCTTGGAAAGTCCCTTGGGCTAGCAGACAATCCATCATCCAGGGACAGGCAGGCTCCAGGCTTGGACCCCTTACTGTGGAGGACATTTCCCTGGGGAGGTCCCCCAGGGTATCTTAGGGGCTCTGTTGCTGCAACAGTGGGGGCCAAACCTATTCAAGCACCTCACTGGGCTACTGGCTGAGGAGGGCATTTGGCTGGGGACCTTGCCCACAAGAGCAAGAGCCACAGGGGACTCCTGATTAGGCTATTTAGAGCCCTGCCAGCTTGAGTAAGTGTTGGGGACAGTGCTATGTCATCATATGTCCACTGGCTGTGGAAAGGGCTTCCTTTCTCTCTTATGGTGCTGAGGCTGGCACTAAGGCCATGAGCACATGAAGCAGGTGCTTTCCTGCTCACTTACACCCCAGGGTCTCCTGACCAGGTTACTTCTCCTTGTTGTTTCTGCCATTCTGTTCATCTATTCGTTCACTCATTCATTTGTTCATTCTGGCAACATGTACCATGTGTGCACACAACCAGACACCATGCACAGAGTCCTGGTGAACAAGGTAGACAAACAGGTCATCCTCCTGTGGTACTCATGATTGAGTGGGGAGAGTCAACAGATGCATGTGTCTCTGTGCCAGACAGCAACAGGCCAGACAGAAAACAGCTAAGCTATGCCAGCACAGCCAGGGAGGGAGGGAAGTTGCCCAAGGCCTCCTGGCAGAGATGCTGGTGAGGAGGCCTGAATCTAAAGAGCACTTGAGAAGCTGTTGTGGGCCTTCACCTTCTCCCCTGGGTTCTGCTGGCTCAGACCAGAAAACAAAGGAAATCAGAAAATGAAGGATGTCTGAGGCCTGAGCAAGGGGGGTGTTTTCATGGCCAGCTAGCCCATCCTGCCCAGGTGCAAGGTAGCCAAGAGCACAGCATCTGGAAACTGCTCCTGGGACAATTCATGGTTCGGCTGTGGTGTCAGTCTTGGAAGCTAGGATTGATGATGTGATGCCAAAGCCTTGTGCTCTCCCCCTCCCACCATGTTAGGGACAGAACCTGACCTCTCACATGCAGACACTCTACCTCCTGGGGTGGGGCGGGGGAGTCGTGGTACATAAAGGGTAAGAGCTGCCGTGGGTCCCAGTCTCTCATGTCCAGGACTCTAGGACAGGCTGGAGGCCCAGGGATCAGAAGGACTGTGCAAGGTCACCCAGGAGGCCACTTGATGCTTGACCCAGATCTGAACGATGCCCAGTCAGGCTATGAGATTTTCCACTGTGCTGGAACTATTTTTAAAATCACATTGAGATGTTCTGTGTTGTGACCCAGTAAGCCGTGTTGACGTGTGTTGCTCTCAGCTTTCCCGGGGAAAGTACTGTTTCTCACACGAGCATGTACTTTTATTTATTTCTGCTGAAAGCTTAATGGTCTTAAAAGCAAGTCATTACAATAGTCAGCACACACTGAAAGCCAAAAGGGTCACTGTAATTCTCCTGCCCACCACAGGTGACCACTTCAGCATTGGGTTTTAGTAACTCCCTAAACACCTCTCTCTCCCCCTCCCCCTCCTCCTCCCTTCCTCCATCTCCCCCTTCTTTCCCCCTTCCCCTTCCCACTCTCCCTCTCTCTCCCTCTCCCCCTCTCTCCCCCTCCCCCTCCTCCCCCCTTCCTCCATCCCTCTCTTACTTTCCCTTGCCCCCTTCGCTACTATGTGTTTCTCCAAGGCTGATGAGCTTACTCAGGAGACCATCCTGTTCTGGTAAGAATTTTTCAAGGAGCCAGTGTGTGTGAGGAGGAGTCCTGTTGAGATGGATCATCCTAAGCTAGAGTGACCTTGTGGAAGGTGCCAATGCTAGCATAAAATGCAGACATGTCTGTGCCTGGGGATGGTTCCTCTCTGTGTTCAGCAGCCAGCCAGCACAGCGACAACCTGCAGGGATTGTCTCAATCCAGCCAGTGTGCTGACGCCAGTGGCTTCAGCAGGCCTTTTCTCTGCTGTTCCACACTAACTCATGTGTGTTTAGACCAAACCACAGATCACAGACCATAGGGAGGCTGCCTAGGTGGATGCTGGGCATGTGCTCTCCCATTAAACTACACCTTCTTGGTGGGGAGGGGGAGGGGGAAGGAGGAAGGGGGAGGGATGGTAGGGGGAAGGTCATTGTTTTCCTTGAGTGTTAGTACACTTTGTGGTTGAAGGCAAACCTTCCTGGAGCCTTAAATTCTTCATTTGCAAAAAGTGGGTATCATAAGCTGTAAACACAGGGAGGTGTTTTGTCCAGTGAGTGCCATGAAGGGCTTTGTAGAACATGGTCAAGAGAGACTTCCTTGCTCCCAAACCACCACAGGACTGCCAGGACAGGCCCCTTCTTGGGAAGGATGGTAAGATATTCCTGTTCATACTACAACAGAGCCACTGTGGTTCTTGCTTGCACGTAGAGATTCTGGGAAAGCAGCTGTGGGTCTTTGGCTCAGAGATCAAGAGACACCTCAGCTAGCCACAAGGACAATCGCTATTGAGGCCAGCCAAAGATGTGAGGACCATAGCATGGCAGAAGGGTCCATGAGAAGTTCCTTTTGAGGAGATGCAGGGTAACATGGATGTGTGCTCCGGCAGAGATGGCTCAGGTACGGGTGTCCTTTCTGAAGCTGAGGTTCACTTTCACGCCATTCCCACATCCTGAGGGTTCCTCCTTAGAATGTCCATGTGGGTTGATGATAGGGAGAACAACTGTTGTTGGGGAGATGTGTGAGAAGCCACAGGGTCGTGACTGAGATGGTCTCCAATGCTGGAGCCGAGGGCAAGATCAGGGGAAACTTTGAGAGCAGCAGACCGGATGTAGGACCGGATGTGGTGAGGGTGTCTTGGCTCAGCATGCTTTTCTGGAAGATGTTCACTGGGGTGCAAAAGCTTGACAGAGGCACTATGGAAGAAACTGCCGTGAAAACTGGGGAGTTTAGGACAATTTCTCCTGCACAGGAGGCAGAGGGGGACAGTCTGGAAGCTCAGAAGAGGCTAGAGATGATGAAGAGGCTTGGGGCCGGTGGAGAGGCTGGGGGCCAGTGGAGAAACTGGGGGCCGGTGGAGAAACTGGGGGCCGGTGGAGAGGCTGGGGGCCGATGGAGAGGCTGTGGGTCGGTGGAGAGGCTGGGGGCCGGTGGAGAGGCTGGGGGCCGGTGGAGAGGCTGGTGCATCTGGGATGAAGAAAATCTAGGGCATGGACAAGGTTCTGGGGTCCAGTTCTAGGCTGCTGTATGGCTCAGCATCCCAAACTCAGAAGCGCCTCCCGTACCAACCCATCCTCCTCACTAGTAGTTTAAGCATCCCAGTGGCAGCATCTACTGGCCATGTGCAGATCCTGGCCCAAGGTGTCTCACTCACCTGCACACAGCCTCCTCATGTGGTCTGACCGCTTGACTTTCAAACATGAGTGTGCCAAGAGACAGAGAAACCCAGAAACTACTCCACCCTGAGCTGCTGGCTAACACAGGAAATGTAGGCCCACCAGAGCCAGGACCAAAGTTTACAGTCTGTCTGCCTCCTGTGACAAACTAAAACTCCAAACGAATGAGCAGAAGAGAGTAAGTGAAGATGTGCCGAGGATTTCCGGGGTAGGCTGGGGGGTGTGGGGGAGAGTTGGTTAGGGAGGAAGTTCTGCCTGAGGAGATAAAGGCATTTGGACTTGAGCAAGAGACGCGCACAATGTGTGAGAGGAGAAGGAGGCAAGGTGTCCGAGAGGGTAGTGCGGTAGGAATGCGGCAGAGGGGAGGCCAGGACCCCGAGTGAACCCTGGGTTAGTAGTGGAATTCAGTCAGACTTCAGCTTGGGATCTTTGCTGGTAGAGACCTCGGTTTGTATTCTGTTGGCTCTTAGGCCTGGCCCGTGGCATATAGGGAGCACTCTCAGCATCCCTGGACTCCAGTGCAGCTTCCCAGCCAGGCCCCTTCCCTCTGGTGGGATCAGCAGGGCCTGTTCTGATCTTTCTGAGCAGAAGCAAGCTGAATAAAGTCTTCCAGGCCTTTGAGGGAAAGCAGGGCCACAATTCTTCTGTGAGCACAACTTTATACCATGGCTGTGAGCTCCCACACACTGGCATAGAGCTCACTTCAGGTGTCACCTCAGAGTCCTTGACCTTACAGGACAGAACCCCATGCGTGGGCTTGGGTGAGTATCCCTGGAGCTGTGGTCTCCTAGTCCTTCTCTGCCAGGACAAAGCTGCCCATGGCACATGTGCATAGGGCACAGAGGGTGGTGCTAACTTCTGCGTGGGTTCTTACCAGGGCCAGGCCCATGTGAGTTGTGTTCCTGCTCAGCCTGGCTAGCGTGGGCTGGACTACTGGACACTGTCAAGGTCGCTGCTGAGGGACAGTGAGCCTCTCTGGCAGGCTGGAAGAGGGAGGTCCCTGCGGATCCACAGCTGCACTCTGAGGAGAACCTGACCAGTGGAATGGACAGAGGACACCGGCAGCCTCCTGAGTGAGGCTCTGAGCAGGTCTGGCCTTGTTTGCTCTGGACCTCAGCCAAGGGACTCTCAGAGACCCACTGTGGTGCTTCCTGGAAAGCTTCTGTCTGTGTGGACCTCTGCAGAAGAGAGCCTTGGAGGGCAGGGAGGAGAGAGGACAGACTTGACTGGGGCCCAACCATGGTCGTCACTCAGCTCAGCCTTGAGTTCCGCTTTCAGGGCAAGAAGCTTCGAGGCTTCAGCTGTGAGCTCACCCGCTCCCCTCATGGGGTCCTCCCTGAGTCTGTCCTCACCACAACCTGCCAGGTCGCCATACCTATACTGTTGTCTGGCCTGGGCATGATGACGGCTGGCTTGGTGATGAACACTGTCCAAGTACGTACAGGGCTCCAAGGGAGAGGGGACAGACAGGGTGGAGGGCAGGAACCAGGGTACTCTCTGTGGGTGGCAGGTCTGAGCTGGGTCTAGCACCAGCAATGCTGATGAGAAAATACCTTGGGCTGCTAGCATCTTAACATTCACATCGATGATACTTGATAGTCTTTGTGAGCCCACAGCAGCCTCTATCATCTGCCACCAAGTGTGAGCTTATTGGGCAAGGCTGCTACTCAGTACAGGAGTCTTTAATGCCTCTCTGCCTCAGTTTTCCCTTTTGTGAATCAGGAATAGTGAGAGTGCCTGCCTCTCTGAGTTGTGAGGAGCAGGTTGTAAGGAGCAGTTGTAATCAGCAAGGAACCTGCAGATCTCTGTGGTCTGGGTGATAAGCAAAGCTGAATGGTAGATGGTGGTGTATTAAGTGGACTTGCTGGTATACAATTATCAGGGACCACTCCAGAATCCCCACGTAGCTCCTTGAGGGAGGAGGAAGCAGGGCATGGGAGTCCCCATATGACCCCCAGATCTCCCCTTAAGGTGGCACTCTCCGTCTGGAAGGGCATTTGCTGATTCTGGTTTAAGGGATACTACTGTTGAGCAAATTCCACTGTCTGTCACCTCCAGCC